>JAUIMM010000459.1:912500-1512500 GCA_031769625.1 Taudactylus pleione | reverse complement strand
ACATAAATGCGTTCTGTGTGTATAAGGTGTATATAATACATAAATGCATTCTGTGTGTATAAGGTGTATATAATACATAAATGCAGGCTGTGTGTATAAGGTGTATATAATACATAATGTATTCTGTGTGTATAAGGTGTATATAATACATAATGTATTCTGTGTGTATAAGGTGTATATAATACATAAATGCAGTCTGTGTGTATAAGGTGTATATAATACATAAATACATTCTGTGTGTATAAGGTGTATATAGTACATAAATGCATTCTGTGTGTATAAGGTGTATATAATACATAAATGCGTTCTGTGTGTATAAGGTGTATATAATACATAAATGCATTCTGTGTGTATAAGGTGTATATAATACATAAATACATTCTGTGTGTATAAGGTGTATATAATACATAAATGCAGTCTGTGTGTATAAGGTGTATATAATACATAAATGCATTCTGTGTGTATAAGGTGTATATAATACATAAATGCGTTCTGTGAGTATAAGGTGTATATAATACATAAATGCATTCTGTGTGTATAAGGTGTATATAGTACATAAATGCATTCTGTGTGTATAAGGTGTATATAGTACATAAATGCATTCTGTGTGTATAAGGTGTATATAATACATAAATGCATTCTGTGTGTATAAGGTGTATATAGTACATAAATGCATTCTGTGTGTATAAGGTGTATATAATACATAAATGCATTCTGTGTGTATAAGGTGTATATAATACATAAATGCATTCTGTGTGTATAAGGTGTATATAATACATAAATGCATTCTGTGTGTATAAGGTGTATATAATACATAAATGCATTCTGTGTGTATAAGGTGTATATAATACATAAATGCGTTCTGTGAGTATAAGGTGTATATAATACATAAATGCATTCTGTGTGTATAAGGTGTATATAATACATAAATGCATTCTGTATATATAGAACATAAATGCATTCTGTGTGTATAAGGTGTATATAATACATAAATGCATTCTGTGTGTATAAGGTGTATATAATACATAAATGCAGTCTGTGTGTATAAGGTGTATATAATACATAAATGCAGTCTGTGTGTATAAGGTGTATATAATACATAAATGCATTCTGTATATATAGAACATAAATGCATTCTGTGTGTATAAGGTGTATATAATACATAAATACATTCTGTGTATATAAGGTGTATATAATACATAAATGCATTCTGTGTGTATAAGGTGTATATAATACATAAATACATTCTGTGTATATAAGGTGTATATAATACATAAATGCATTCTGTGTGTATAAGGTGTATATAATACATAAATGCATTCTGTGTGTATAAGGTGTATATAATACATAAATGCATTCTGTGTGTATAAGGTGTATATAATACATAAATGCAGGCTCTGTGTATATAAGGTGTATATAGAACATAAATGTAGTCTGTGTGTATATAATACATAAATGCATTCTGTGTGTATAAGGTGTATATAATACATAAATGCATTCTGTGTGTATAAGGTGTATATAATACATAAATGCAGGCTCTGTGTATATAAGGTGTATATAGAACATAAATGTAGTCTGTGTGTATATAATACATAAATACATTCTGTGTGTAGAAGGTGTATATAGAACGTAAATGCATTCTGTGTGTATAAGGTGTATATAGAACGTAAATGCATTCTGTCTGTATATTTGGGTCCCATACACAATACATTTCATTATGATATACAAATATTGCAAAACACTGAATATTCCAATATACAAAATACCCCTGATCCCCAGCATTTTGGATATGGGAGACTCATCCTGTATCACATTCTGTGTGTATAAGGTGTATATAGTACATAAATGCATTCTGTGTGTATAAGGTGTATATAGTACATAAATGCATTCTGTGTGTATAAGGTATATATAGTACATAAATGCATTCTGTGTGTATAAGGTGTATATAATACATAAATGCATTCTGTGTGTATAAGGTGTATATAATACATAAATGCATTCTGTGTGTATAAGGTGTATATAATACATAAATGCATTCTGTGTGTATAAGGTGTATATAATACATAAATGCATTCTGTGTGTATAAGGTGTATATAATACATAAATGCGTTCTGTGAGTATAAGGTGTATATAATACATAAATGCATTCTGTGTGTATAAGGTGTATATAATACATAAATGCATTCTGTATATATAGAACATAAATGCATTCTGTGTGTATAAGGTGTATATAATACATAAATGCATTCTGTGTGTATAAGGTGTATATAATACATAAATGCAGTCTGTGTGTATAAGGTGTATATAATACATAAATGCAGTCTGTGTGTATAAGGTGTATATAATACATAAATGCATTCTGTATATATAGAACATAAATGCATTCTGTGTGTATAAGGTGTATATAATACATAAATACATTCTGTGTATATAAGGTGTATATAATACATAAATGCATTCTGTGTGTATAAGGTGTATATAATACATAAATGCATTCTGTGTGTATAAGGTGTATATAATACATAAATGCATTCTGTGTGTATAAGGTGTATATAATACATAAATGCAGGCTCTGTGTATATAAGGTGTATATAGAACATAAATGTAGTCTGTGTGTATATAATACATAAATGCATTCTGTGTGTATAAGGTGTATATAATACATAAATGCATTCTGTGTGTATAAGGTGTATATAATACATAAATGCAGGCTCTGTGTATATAAGGTGTATATAGAACATAAATGTAGTCTGTGTGTATATAATACATAAATACATTCTGTGTGTAGAAGGTGTATATAGAACGTAAATGCATTCTGTGTGTATAAGGTGTATATAGAACGTAAATGCATTCTGTCTGTATATTTGGGTCCCATACACAATACATTTCATTATGATATACAAATATTGCAAAACACTGAATATTCCAATATACAAAATACCCCTGATCCCCAGCATTTTGGATATGGGAGACTCATCCTGTATCACATTCTGTGTGTAGTCACTGATACGGTTTGGCTGTTGTTCCTGAGAGTGTCCGGTTCCCTTTACGTTTTCATCCCTCTGCCATATTCGTGTAAGTTCCTCCTATGAGGCCGGTCTTGGTAGTGATCGTCTTCTGCTCGAGCTTTTGTTATTCTCTCCGTAGGGGACACACAGGGATTATGCTGGGGTATAGGCTGATGTAGAGGAGTCCAGGCACCAACAAGTTAAGCTTTTTCTCCCAGCAGCCCCGGCTTCTCCTCCCCTATACCCCAGTGGGCAGCGCTAAATGTCCTATTGGACGCCCACTCTGCCACTCCACCAACCCCCTGTGCTGGAGGCTGCAGCACTAGCGAGTGGGTCAGTGTCTTCAGCCGACCCCAGCACACAGCAGGGACCCACAGCCAGACAGTGGCTCCCCGCTTGCAGAGAACCACGTCGCAGCTGTCACCGCCGGTGTGGGAGACCACCAGCGGTGCTGAGATCGGCCAGGCCGGCTGGTGCCTCTGCTAGACCACCAGGGCACCTGGGGGATCTTGTACAGCAGGGGGAAGTTGGCTCTCCCCATTAGCTCCTCCCCGCTCCCTTGGAGCATTCCCTCATTGATGGATTCTCTCCTCGCTCTCCACTCCCACACTAAGATGCTGAGCGGCCATTTTTACCTGTGCCTTCTTCAGTTAGTCTCCGGTGAGCAGTAAAGAGCTCCCTGCCTGCCCTCCTTCCTGCCTGCCTGCCTTCCCTCCTTCCTGCCTGCCTGCCTTCCCTCCTGCCTGCCTGCCATCCCGCCTGCCTGCCTTTCCTCCTTCCTGCCTGCCTTCCCTCCTTCCTGCCTCCCTGCCTGCCTTCCCTCCTTCCTGCCTCCCTGCCTTTCCTCCTGCCTTCCTTCCCTCCTTCCTGCCTCCCTGCCTGCCTTCCCTCCTTCCTGCCTCCCTGCCTGCCTTCCCTCCTACTTACCTGCCTTCCCTCCTACTTACCTGCCTTCGCTCCTTCCTGCCTGCCTTCCCTCCTTCCTGCCTGCCTTCCCTCCTTCCTGCCTGCCTTCCCTCCTTCCTTCCTGCCTTCCCTCCTGCCTGCCTTCCCTCCTTCCTTCCTGCCTGTCTGCCTTCCCTCCTTCCTTCCCTCCTTCCTGCCTGCCTGCCTTCCCTCCTGCTTGCCTGTCTGCCTTCCCTCCTTCCTGCCTGATTTCCCCTGTACATGTACCCCAGTACTTTCTCCTCAGGCTCCGGACCACCATGGGCTCTGTGTCCGGTGATTCGCAGCCAGATTGTCAGTCAGCCGTGACTTCCACCTGGAGCCGGCCTGGGCTACCTCTCACACACAGGTATTGTGGCATTTGGCTAATAGACTGGAATCCCTAGGGTCCGGTAGTACAGGGGCACAGTTGTATCATCTCTGGGCAGCATACTGCCTTAGACCCTCCATGCCATGGATGCAGTCCTTCTTGCATTTAGCGCTGGTATCTGCATCTTTCCAGCACCGCACTAAAGTCACAGACCCTCCAGACAAGATGGTTCTATGCTCCTGTCCGGTTATGATTAGGACTCATGAGAACCTTGTGCCCAATGTTTCAGATGCTGAGATCTCCTCTATCCCGGAGGACTTTCTACCTGCAGATAGATGTAGCTGTCCTAATTATGGCGGTTGTGGTGGTTACGGCTGTCCTCCATTATCAAACCAGGTCCCTGAGGTTAGCGCTCCGGTTTCTTCTTCAGGGTCCATATACAGTAGATAACATAAGTATTGAACACATCGACATTTTTCTCAGTAAATATATTTATAATGGGGCTATTGCAATAAATTTTCTTCTTCGGGTCCACAGGGATACCATGGGGGGGATATTATGGTTGGAGACCAGGCACCAAGCAGTTAAAGCTTCTGCTCCCAGGATGCCTCGGGTCCTACTCCATATATACCCCGCCCCTGGCCATAGGACTCAGTTGTTGGCTTGGTGCGGCAGGATGAAGACGCAGCTGTGTAACGGGAACGCTCAGGCACACCTAAGCTTTTATTTATGTGTTATTTTATTTTCTATGTGTTTGGGTTGGCAGCACTGAGCGTCTGAATTAGAACGTATATACTGCGACTGCATCTACCTCTGCCGGGCCCAACATCAGTAACTGGGCTGGTGATTCCGGCGGGTCGCGGCTTAGCTTGCTAGCAGTCCTCCTGCGACCTGGACCACAACAGGATGCACGGAGAGGTCAGGTAAGGCGATTCCTCGCTTACGGGGAATCGCACGCGGCAGTCCTTGCATTTGGTGTCAGACGCACCAGAAGCCGCTGCAGTCAGGGCCGGGATTGTCTGCGTTCTCATTACACCAGCCGGGGCCTTATCGTCTCACGCCGGGGACCAGCAGCAGATGCTTCTGCCACGAGGCCAGTGTACCCGGCTGGTTAGCGCAGCTTAGGGGAGGTAGGTGCTCCACCGGCCACTCCAACCCAGACACAGGACCTAAGGGTTTTGCACACCTGTTTTGCTCTGTATACCCTCCACGTGTAATGAGACGCTCACGGTCCACGCTCAGTGCGCCCTGTAAGTGTTGGTCTCAGGAGGGTTTTGGGTCCGTCGCTCCAGGGCTCACTACAAGACGGGGCGGCTGTCGATATTGACAGCTTGCCCCTTTATGTGGGCGGGGAGGGGGGTTGGCTGGACAAACGTAGGCGTTCCTGAAGGAACGCCTGCCATTTGTGGGCGGCCCTACTGACATCACCAGTGATGTCAGTAGTTAGCTTCCAGGTCTATTAGAGCAGGAAGCTCACTGGGGCTTGCGGCAGATGAGGTCCTACCACAGGTCTTGTCTCAAGCCCAATGGCAGAGACCATCGCGACCATCACTTGGCCGCTCGTAAAAGCTGTGGGTGGTCACCCACAGCTTAGCGAGCGGCCAAGAGGCCGGCTCCAATTAATAAAAAAAAAAAACGCCCAGATTCAGAGCTAGCGCTCTTCAAGAGCGTCCGGCTCTGAATCATATCCTACCATTCCTGGTGTTTGTGTAGTGCAGAGGTTCTCAAACTCGGTCCACAGGACCCCACACAGTTCACTTTTCCCAGGTCACCCAGCAGGTGCACAGGTGTGTTCATTACTCACTGACATGTTTGAAAAGCACTGTTTAGGGTCCTGAGGGCCGAGTTTGAGAACCTGTGTAGTTGATTTAGAGCCGATTGTTATTATATTACATATGCAGTGTATGTGACTGCTAGCTGCTGTAATGACACTGGACCTGATTCAGACCCGCTCGCAAGCGCTATGCGCTCTCAAGCGGGTCGATGGTTGTGCAGTGCGCATGCACGCCGAGCATGCGAGATCACTCGCTCTGGTGCTCGCATCCAGAAGGGGCGACTGTCGATGTTGATCGACAGCTCGCCCCATTTGGTAGGCTGGTCAGGGTGGCTGGCTTGCCAAACGGAGGCGTTCTATTAGAGCCAGAAGCTCACTGGGGCTTGCAGGAACGAGACCCTACCACATGGGTCTCGTTGCAAGCCTGATTGTCGCGACCATCACCTGCCGCTCGCAAAAGCTGTGGGTGGTCACCCACAGCTATGCGAGCGACCAGGAGGCCGGTTTTAAAAAAACATGCTGCCGCCCTGATTCAGAGCAAGCTCTCGCTTTTTGCGAGCGGCTGTGAATCAGGCCCACTGTCTGTTATATCTGTCTGTTATATCTGTCTGTCAGTATATCACTGTTTTCTCTCCATCCTCTTAGGGTGGAGGTTTCTCTGAGTACTTCACATTCATTAGATTGTGTGAAGGCTGTCACATAACATTGCGTTTATTACCTTTACTGACCATGTGTAAATATCAAGGTATACAGGAGGGAGAGCAGGGAGCCGCCTGTGCTGGTTATATATAAGTCATGTACGGCCTATGTGTCCTCTCAGACAGCACACAAACCATCCGTTACATCCTGTTATATAGAGTCACCTCACCAGTCCGGGTTACCTGTCCCTGTACAGGAGCCATCTTGGGTCTCCTCTCTGTCCCAGGTAATGAAGCAGTGTGTGGATGGTATGGCTGCTCCCACGCTGCCTCCTTGGATGGGGTGTACACAGCATGCTATGTAAGTCACGTACGGCCTATGTGTCCCCTCAGGATGTAACGGATGGTTTGTGTGTTATATAGAGTCACCTCACCATTCCGGGTTACGTGTCCCTGGGTGTGTGTGTATGTATAGTTGTATGTATGTATATGTGTGTGTGTGTGTGTGTGTGTATATATGTATATATGCCACAAATTATTAAAAATATTGTATAAAATTACCTGCAGGCTTTGTATATATAATACATAAATACATTCTGTGTGTATATTTGGGTCCTATTCCCAAGATATTTAATTATGGTATTCAAATATTCCAAAATATCCGATATCCAAAATAGCCCTGGTGCCAAGCGTTTTGGATATGGGAGACTCAACCTGTATATGTATGTGTGATATATATATATAATAATATAGCCGATCTCTCTCCTTTCCCCACTACTCTAGGTAGGTACAGTATGTAAATAATGGAATATTGCCGCGTCTCAGGGAAACGCCGCGTCCCGTATCATTGCTCTGATGCAGTGAGGGAGGACATGGGAATCACTATTATTTGGCTTTGCATGAGTGCAGACCCCCCTGGCAGTGTACCCTTGCTGTACTCTATTAGGGAGGCACTGAGCTAACATAGGCCAAGATCAGGCAGCTGGCCTGGCGACGATTGCAACGCCCATGGGAAACAGACCATTTACACACCTCCCTCACTGGCTTTCATCAATCTGAGTCTGCTCTCAGCCATCTCCGCTACATCGGGGGGATTAGAGCAGGCGCTCTGTTGGCAAGGCTTCATTATAGTCGTACCCTGGCGTCTGCCAGCTGTCAGGGGATCTCTGTATGACACATGCGGTAACACTACATCGGGGGGATTAGAGCAGGCGCTCTGTTGGCAAGGCTTCATTATAGCCGTACCCTGGTGTCTGCCAGCTGTCAGGGGATCTCTGTATGACACATGCGGTAACGCTACATGGGGGGGATTAGAGCAGGCGCTCTGTTGGCAAGGCTTCATTATAGCCGTACCCTGGCATCTGCCAGCTGTCAGGGGATCTCTGTATCACACATGCGGTAACGCTACATCGGGGGGATTAGAGCAGGCGCTCTGTTGGCAAGGCTTCATTATAGCCGTACCCTGGTGTCTGCCAGCTGTCAGGGGATCTCTGTATGACGCATGCAGTAACACTACATCGGGGGGATTAGAGCAGGCGCTCTGTTGGCAAGGCTTCATTATAGCCGTACCCTGGTGTCTGCCAGCTGTCGGGATCTCTGTATGACGCATGCGGTAACGCTACATCGGGGGGATTAGAGCAGGCGCTCTGTTGGCAAGGCTTCATTATAGCCGTACCCTGGCGCCTGCCAGCTGTCAGGGGATCTCTGTATGATGCATGTGGTAACGGTTACATCGCAGCTCCCCTTAGCATCGCCCTACGTACATTTTCCTGACACTATTTATGTAATACGCCATATCTATGTACCCCTGCATTGCGTTCTCAGGGACAGGGGTAGATACAGCATCACTCCGGCACGCCATATCAGGGGCCGACGTTACTGCATATTTATGCCGATGCCGCAAATGATAGGCCGTTCCCTGCGGTGTGCTAGTAGTCGCACCATCAAGCGGACATCGACTGCACCACCGGACATTACAGGTTCTGAGAATGGCCGTCGGTGCCAGTGGAACTGCCCCTTCTGACGCAGTTCCTGGCACAGATGAGCCACACCGCCTAGGAACACACATCCGGAATGGCGTTTATCTCCATGTAGTTCTGATCTGCGGTAACTATGGGAACGCATGCGCCCACCTCTTTATCAGGCACTTGGTATGTTTGACTTGGATGCAGACAGACACTATGGGAACCTCCGGTTCTCTTACACCTCCTACCCTCACGGCTGCTGAACTCTCCTCTTGCCAGAGCTTCAGGAGATTGCCCCTGGATGATGGAGCTGATCATTAACTGGACCTGCAGGCTTTATTACCCCATGGCAGTGGTTCCCAACCTCGGTCCTCCTGGGCAAAATAACCAGTCCTGGTTTTGGTGATACCCATGCTAAAGCACGGATGGTTTAATCAAAATAGCTGCGGTACTAATTAAGTTGCCTCTGCTCAAGTATGGCTATCCTTAAAACCTGGACTGTGAGGACCGTGGTTGGGAACCCCTGCACCATGGGGTCCTTGCGGAATACAGTCAAAATGCAGATGGACGGGAAGCCATCTGACTAAATCCCGGCATCTAAATACTGACGCGTGACTAAAGACGGCAGGGGGGAGGGTTAGGTTTAGGCACCCCTGGGGGGGAAGTCAGGGTTAGGCACCATCAGGGGGAGGTTAGGGTTAGGCACCATCAGGGGGAGGTTAGGGTTAGGCACCCCTGGGGGGGAAGTTAGGGTTAGGTACCCCTGGGGGGAAGTTAGGGTTAGGCACCACCGGGGGGAGGTTAGGGTTAGGCACCCCTGTGGGGAATTTAGGGTTAGGCACCCCTGTGGGGAATTTAGGGTTAGGCACCACTAAGGGAGGGTTAGGGTATTTTGCAGGCCCAGTCGGGATCTTCAGCATTTGGGCATGTGGCGTCAGGATTTAGTCAGACTGCTTCCCGACCGTCGGCATTTCATACCCAACCCGGTCCTTCCCTGTTGTGGGGACACTGGTCATTTAAACCAGGTGAAAGAAGTCGGTGGTCAGACTACAGCTGTCCCATTAAAGCTGTCATTGCCTCACTTCAGCTTCTGCAAGGTCACATCCATAAAATGAGCTGAGCACATTGTGGGTTTCATGTCAGTAGGTCTAGGGCAGGTTTTCTCCCGGCCAGTAGAGCTTATGTAAGAACTGCTCACGTGTTTGTCCTCTCCAAAATGCCTCCACATAAATGAGAATGTGCCACTACTGTAGCACCAGTGATGGCTGCTGCCCCCTCTCCCCGTGCATTATACTAACTCAGCACAACAAGCCGTAATACCGTGTGTCCCTAGCAGGCTAAAAGACGTCTCTACCTCACTGACCCGTCTCCCGGGTCTATATACATTTGCTAAGGTATTATGCAGAGTTCTGTAAGGGGATCAGTCCTAGTATAAGGTCCGTCCTCTAGTCCTGCTGCAGCCAACAGTGTCCCCGCCATGGTCTCTTCCAACAGGACAGTGCGGCTTCTCTTGATGCCTTCCCCATGGTTTATGTTCCCCATGTTAGCGTTCTGGAATGGGCAGCGCCTTCACACCAGTGTCCTCTTTCCTTGCTCATGGAGGAAAGTCTCGCCCAAGATAAGGGTATGTGGTAGCCTTGGCACTATGGCGGCTCCTGCCTTGACTGTTTGCCATAATGGGTAAGTGGGTTCTGTCATGCAGGAAAGTGGTTTTGTGTATACAATGAACTGGAAGCTTAGAAAACTGTAAACTCGCCAACACTAGTAGGGCTATGGACGTGAACTCGCCCTGGTCCCCAGCACATTGCACGTAAGTAGCGTGGCTAAGAATAAGACAGGCGCTGCAGACTGGGTGATGAGAAGAACAGGTGGTGCCACTGGCCAGGACGGACAGCGGCAGAATAAATTAGATGAGGACAGGAGAGTGCTGCAGGTGGTGGGGAAGCAAAGAGCTAAATGAAGCTCCACAATGCAGCCTCTCCCAGCTTACCGGAAGGTGGCCTCTGCCACCGGTAATTCACCCCAAACCACCAGCTGTTGGGCATTAGGCCCATGGGTGCACCGTGCAATAGTGCTGCTAGGTGGCTGAACTGTAAAATCCATTAAAGGGTATTATAGCCCCATCTAGTGACGGAATGTGGCATAACTGCAACTAGCTTCTAGTGGAAACCAGCCCTACCCCTGGAAAAGTGTATATATATGTATATGTGTGTGTGTGTATATGTATATATAATTATAGGGACATAAGGAAATGCAGCACTAGCCTGGCTTATAGGACAGAGCATAAGCTTAGCAGGGATGTGACACTATCATTTCTGGATATGGAATGGTGAAGGTGGAGAGAGCCAGATATACACAGATAGGTGACATCGGGATACGTACAGCTGTCACAGCACCGAGGAGGAGACGCAGCCCTCGCCATCTCTGGGAGCTGGATCGCTGCGCTCTGTATTGGACCTGCGCTTTCAGCCATTTGTTACAGAATAAATCTCAGAGCATGAACTTGGCCACATGGGAAAGACTATTGTAGTCACAATATGTATCTTATGTAGCTATTTACGGAGCCTGAAGTTAGTTTACAATTTTAGAGGGGAATTATACAGGGAATCACAATATCTCCAATAATAATAAACCATCTGTTATTTGCACCCTCTTGAACGAAGTCGGAAGTAAAATTACTTTCTAATGAGAAGTCCCAAGTGTGATGTAAGTGGTAATTTATACGCGAGAGGTTCACTGATCTACTGCTTGATTTTTTGGGACAGAGGATTCTTCTACCAGAAGATAAGATTGTGGCACTACAGTATCATGTGTGCAGTCTTCTCTGCAAGCAAAGAGTGTCAGTACACTTGGCAATGCAGGTGCTTGGCTCCATGGTATCCACATTCGACATGGTGGCTTATGCCCTGTTCCACTCCAGGTCCATGCAGACTTGGATTCTGGCTCATTGGGATGGTCAGTATCATCAGATAAAGTCTCAGATGATCTGCATCTCACCAGAAGTTTGGCTCTCCCTTGCTTGGTGGCTGGAGACATCATGGATCGTCCGTTATGGGTCCTGGATTGGGTTCTCCTCACCACACATGCAAGTCTACGAGGATGGGGAGCAGTGACAGGTCATCACACCTTTCAGGGAAGGTGGACGGTTCAGTAAAGTCTCCTACCAATAAATATCTTGGAGATTTGTGCAGTGC
The DNA here is from genome assembly GCA_031769625.1 of Taudactylus pleione. Lineage (NCBI taxonomy): Eukaryota > Metazoa > Chordata > Amphibia > Anura > Myobatrachidae > Taudactylus > Taudactylus pleione. The sequence continues at coordinate 1,500,667 of JAUIMM010000459.1, read as the reverse complement.
ACAGAGCACTTATACTGGTGCGGACCTCCTACAAGGCAGGCCTGTCCAGATTCAGTCTGACAATGTGACAGCAGTGGCCTACCTCACTCATCAGGGAGGCACACGAAGTCTGGCAGCCATGAAGCTGTGGGCAGAATGCCATCTCTGCAATATTCATCCCAGGTGTTCTCAACTGGGAAACGAACTTCCTAAGTCGCCAGGACATACACGCCGGAGAATGTGCGCTTCTTTTTGATGTCTTTCAACTGCTGGTGGACAAGTGGAGAGTACTGGACGTAGAACTCATGGCATCACAATCACAAAGTACCCAGGTACGGGTCCAGAACAAGGGACCCCTCAGCCGCCTTTGTGGATGCTCTGACGGTGAGATGGGCATACCTGTTTCTTCCAATCTCCCTACTCTCAAGGGTCATCAGAAAGTTCAAGCAGGAAGGTGGCAGGATAATACTAATAGCCCCAGCCTGGCCCAGGAGGCATTGGTTCTCCGACCTGACTTGTCCATCCATAGACAGTCCACTTCCACTCCCTCTACGGCCGGATCTGCTAGTGCAGGGTCCTTGCTTATATCATGATTTGCCTTGGCTGGCTTTGACGGCATGGCTGTTGCGGCCAAGGGTTTTTCGTCCTCTGTGATTCAGACAATGTTGAGGGCAAGGAAGCCTGCTTCTGCCCGCATCTATCACAGAATTTGGCATTCATTTTATCTTTGGTGTGCTCACAGAAAATATGACCCTAAGATTTTCAAGGTCTCAAGAATACTTTCTTTTCTTCAGGTGGGATTAGACTTAGGTCTTCGCCTGGCAACCTTGAGAGTTCAGGTTTCTGCATTGTCAGTTTTGTTCCAAAACAGAATTGCCCCTCTGCCGGATGTTAGAACAGGGGGTTTTCCGGCTGCAACCTCCATTTGTCCCTCCGGTGGCACCATGAGATTTGACTTTGGTTCTCAGGGCATTGCAGGCGGCTCCCTTTGAACCTTTGAATATGGTGGACGTAATATGGTTGACAGCGAAGACACTTTTTCTCCTCGCTATCGCCTCAGCTCGTAGAGTTTCTGACTTGGCAGCTCTGTCCTGTTGCTCTCCATATTTGATTTTCCATCAAAATAGAGCTGTCCTCCATACTAAGGCGGGTTACCATCCAAAGGTGGTTTCCCATTTCCATATGAATGAGGAGGTTGTAGTTCCACTTCCCTGGATGTGTTTTGAGCCCTTCGTATCTATGTAGATCGTACCGGCTCCATCAGGAAATCAGATTCGCTCTTTGCGTTATAACGAGGCTGGCCAGCAAACAAGCAGACTTTGGCTCGCTGGCTGCATATGACTATTTCTCAGGTCTATCCACAGGCTGATCTCCCTGTCCCAAAAAAGATGACCGCACATTCTACTCAGTCTGTGGGACCATTGTGGGCGGTTAGACATGGCGCCTCGGCTGAACAGCTGTGCAAGGCAGCCACTTGGTTTTCTATCAATACTTTTATGAAATTCTATGCATTTGATACTTTTGCCTCCCAGGATGCTTCCTTTGGGCGGCAGGTTCTCCTCTCTGCGCAGGAGCTTCCCCACCCCTAGGGAACTGCTTTAGGACATCCCCAAGGTAGATTCTGTGGACCCTGAATAAGAAAATTAGAGTTATGATATAACCTAAATTAGATAACTCCTTTTCTTCAACGTCCATAGGGTCCACAGAGCACCCATCCTGACGCACCTGGCCTCAGTTGGGATCGGTTCTTTGGCCTTTTCATATCACTGATTCCCTCTTCGTATGTTGACTGTTTCTTGTGTGCGTTGTACTTCCTTCTTCACTCTGTCTCTTGCCATTAGGCTTGTTTACAAACAATGTCTGTGGCTGGGGGCGGGGTCTATAGGGAGGAGGACCGATGCATGCTGGGAGCTGTTTGGTGCAATGGATCGTTTCCACTACATACCCCAATGTAGATCCTATGGACAGCGAAGGAAAAGAGTTATCTAAGGTATGTTATACCATAACTCTGATTTTCCCAAGTAATCCCATCTGTCTATTACTACACGTACTTGGGTAGAGACACTGATATAAACCAGGCGCACCACTTACCGGGAGGGTGGATACATTATAGACACCAAGGTGATTGGTAACCTGGAGCCCCTTAAGAGGTTAAATGGGGAGGGGGGTTACATATGCTGACATTAGGAGGGAGATTTATCATAGCTTGGAGAGAGAAAGTACCAGCCAATCAGCTCCCAACTGTCATATTTTTGAAAAATGACAGAGGAGCTGATTGGCTGGGACTGATCTTTCTCCATTTTATCTCGCTCCATGAGAATAGACCCCAAAGTGCCAACCAACCAGCTCCTGTCATTTTTCAAACACAGCCTGTAACATGACGGGAGCTGATTGGTTGGAACTTATATTTCTCCATTTTCTCTCTCCAAGGCTTAGTGAATAGACCCCTTTATCTATCTCCAAGCTTTGATACATCCCCCCTCATGTTACATGTCAGACAGGGGGATCTCTGGGTGCGGCGTCAGACAGGACCCGCACATTTGTACACGTGTGATATAAACGCCGATGTTACAAATCACTGGATTCATTGCTGAAATTACTTTTATTAGCAGAATGGACAAAACTTAGTAAATGAAAGGACAGAAGAGAAAAGTGATCTACTTATATTTCTATGATACAGTTCCCCCTATAAAGACATAGGGAGCGGTGAGGTCCCCACTGTTACCGGGAAGCCACAAGTCCCTCCCGGCCTCGGTACCAGGTAAGTTTTGCCTGGAAGTTGGTGTTGCAATCTGAAGCTCCTGTCTCTAGATGATTTGATCTCACTGCAGAACCCAACTGGATCCAAGGTCAGGACAACTCCAATGTAGGTTCCAGACCCATGGGTGGGGTGGCATCTGTAGAGGTAGGAAGCCCACCATTGTATCAATGAGGGTGGGGAATCCAGATATAATTACACTGAGGGTCCCAGAATAACTGACTAAATAGAAACTGTGCATAGGTGCTTGGTGAGGCAGTGGTCAGTGAGGAGGTGCTTAGCTGACTCGGTGAGGATGTGCTTAGCTGACTCGGTGAAGAGGTGCTTAGCTGACCCTGTTAGAAGGTTCTCAGCAATCAGCCTCTCTCAGCTTCAGGCTTCGTGCTTTGGAAATCATGCTTTATTATGGCTGAAATCACTGCTGTAAACATGGTACCATGTGTTCAGGGAGCCAGCTCTACACTTTGTGGGGTCTTCACAATCTACATAGCTGCAGCTGGACTAAAGTATTAACTGGGTGAGAGGTACAGGAAGCAGGAGGGTCTGAGGTACATGTAGGGGTAAGGAGAGTTCTTGTGAGTTCATTTTCTGGCTAAAACAGAAAGAGAGAGAGATCAAACACTGATAGGATTATACCCAGCACCTGCACACGCTCCCTGCACTCCTGTAATAGTGATAGGTCTAACACTGATGATAGGATTATACCCAGCACCTGCACACGCTCCCTGCACTCCTGTAATAGTGATAGGTCTAACACTGATAGGATTATACCCAGCACCTGCACACGCTCCCTGCACTCCTGTAATAGTGATAGGTCTAACACTGATAGGATTATACCCAGCACCTGCACACGCTCCCTGCACTCCTGTAATAGTGATAGGTCTAACACTGATAGGATTATACCCAGCACCTGCACACGCTCCCTGCACTCCTATAATAGTGATAGGCCAGACACTGGTAGGATTATACCCAGTACCTACCCACGCTCCCTGCACTCCTGCAGTAGTGATAGGCCAGACACTAGTAGGATTATACCCGGCACCTGCACACGCTCCCTGCACTCCTGTAATAGTGATAGGTCTAACACTGATGGAATTATACCCAGCACCTGCACACGCTCCCTGCACTCATCTAATAGTGATAGGCCAGACACTGGTAGGATTATACCCAGCACCTGCACACGCTCCCTGCACTCCTGTAATAGTGATAGGCCAGACACTAGTAGGATTATACCCAGCACCTGCACATGCTCCCTGCACTCCTGTAATAGCGATAGCCCAGACACTGGTAGGATTATACCCAGCACCTGCACACGCTCCCTGCACTCCTGTAATAGTGATAGGTCTAACACTGATGGGATTATACCCAGCACCAACACACGCTCCCTACACTCCTGTAATAGTGATAGGCCAGACACTGGTAGGATTATACCCAGCACCTGCACACGCTCCCTACACTCCTGTAATAGTGATAGGCCAGACACTGGTAGGATTATACCCAGCACCTACCCACGCTCCCTACACTCCTGTAATAGTGATAGGTCTAACACTGATGGGATTATACCCAGCACCTGCACACGCTCCCTGCACTCCTGTAATAGTGATAGGCCAGACACTGATAGGATTATACCCAGCACCTGCACACGTTCCCTGCACTCCTGTAATAGTGATAGGCCAGACACTGGTAGGATTATACCCAGCACCTGCACATGCTCCCTGCACTCCTGTAATAGTGATAGGTCTAACACTGATAGGATTATACCCAGCACCTGCACAAGCTTCCGGCACTCCTGTAATAGTGATAGCCCAGACACTGATGGGATTATACCCAGCACCTGCACACGCTCCCTGCACTCCTGTAATAGTGATAGGCCTGACACTGGTAGGATTATACCCAGCACACGCTGCCTGTGCTCCTGTAATAGTGATAGGTCTAACACTGATAGGATTATACCCAGCACCTGCACACGCTTCCTGCACTCCTGTAATAGTGATAGCCCAGACACTGATAGGATTATACCCAGCACCTGCACATGTTCCCTGCACTCCTGTAATAGTGATAGGCCTGACACTGGCAGGATTATACCCAGCACCTACCCACGCTCCCTGCACTACTGTAATAGTGATAGCCCAGACACTGGTAGGATTATACCCAGCACCTGCACACGCTCCCTGCACTCCTCTAATAGTGATAGGTCTAACACTGATAGGATTATAAACAGCACCTGCACACGCTCCCTACACTCCTGTAATAGTGATAGGTCTAACACTGATAGGATTATACCCAGCACCTGCACACGCTCCCTGCACTCCTGTAATAGTGATAGGTCTAACACTAGTAGGATTATACCCAGCACCTGCACACGCTCCCTGCACTCCTGTAATAGTGATAGCCCAGACACTGATGGGATTATACCCAGCACCTGCACACGCTCCCTGCACTCCTGTAATAGTGATAGGTCTAACACTAGTAGGATTATACCCAGCACCTGCAAACGCTCCCTGCACTCCTGTAATAGTGATAGGTATAACACTGATAGGATTATAACCAGCACCTGCACACGCTCCCTACACTCCTGTAATAGTGATAGGACTGAGACTGATAGGATTATAACCAGCACCTACACACGCTCCCTGCACTCCTGTAATAGTGATAGGTCTAACACTGATGGGATTATACCCAGCACCTGCACACGCTCCCTGCACTCCTCTAATAGTGATAGGCCAGACACTGGTAGGATTATACCCAGCACCTGCACACGCTCCCTGCACTCCTGTAATAGTGATAGGTCAAACACTGATGGGATTATACCCAGCACCTGCGCACGCTCCCTGCACTCCTCTAATAGTGATAGGCCAGACACTAGTAGGATTATACCCAGCACCTGCAGACGCTCCCTACACTCCTGTAATAGTGATAGCCCAGACACTGGTAGGATTATACCCAGCACCTACCCACGCTCCCTGCACTCCTGTAATAGTGATAGGTCTAACACTGATTGGATTATACCCAGCAACTGCACACATTCCCTGCACTCCTGTAATAGTGATAGGTCTAACACTGATGGGATTATACCCAGCACCTGCACACGCTCCCTGCACTCCTGTAATAGTGATAGGTCTAACACTGATGGGATTATACCCAGCACCTACCCACGCTCCCTGCACTCCTGTAATAGTGATAGCCAAGACACTGGTAGGATTATACCCAGAACCTACCCACGCTCCCTGCACTCCTGTAATAGTGATAGGTCTAACACAAGTAGGATTATACCCAGCACCTGCACACGCTCCCTGCACTCCTGTAATAGTGATAGGTCTAACACTGATAGGACTATACCCAGCACCTGCACACGCTTCCGGCACTCCAGTAATAGTGATAGCCCAGACACTGATGGGATTATACCCAGCACCTGCACACGCTCCCTGCACTCCTGTAATAGTGATAGGCCTGACACTGGTAGGATTATACCCAGCACCTACCCACGCTCCCTGCACTCCTCTAATAGTGATAGCCCAGACACTGATAGGATTATACCCAGCACCTGCACACGCTCCCTGCACTACTGTAATACTGATAGCCCAGACACTGGTAGGATTATACCCAGCACCTGCACAAGCTCCCTGCACTCCTCTAATAGTGATAGGTCTAACACTGATGGGATTATACCCAGCACCTGCACACGCTCCCTGCACTCCTGTAATAGTGATAGGTCTAACACTAGTAGGATTATACCCAGCACCTGCACACGCTCCCTGCACTCCTGTAATAGTGATAGGTCTAACACTGATAGGAATTTAACCAGCACCTGCACACGCTCCCTGCACTCCTGTAATAGTGATAGGCCTGACACTGGTAGGATTATAACCAGCACCTGCACACGCTTCCTGCTCTCCTGTAATAGTGATAGCCCAGACACTGATAGGATTATACCCAGCACCTGCACATGCTCCCTGCACTCCTGTAATAGTGATAGGTCTAACACTGATTGGATTATACCCAGCACCTGCACACATTCCCTGCACTCCTGTAATAGTGATAGGTCTAACACTGATGGGATTATACCCAGCACCTGCACACACTCCCTGCACTCCTGTAATAGTGATAGGTCTAACACTGATGGGATTATACCCAGCACCTACCCACGCTCCCTGCACTCCTCTAATAGTGATAGGTCTAACACTGATTGGATTATACCCAGCACCTGCAGACGCTCCCTACACTCCTGTAATAGTGATAGCCCAGACACTGGTAGGATTATACCCAGCACCTACCCACGCTCCCTGCACTCCTGTAATAGTGATAGGTCTAACACTAGTAGGATTATACCCAGCACCTGCACACGCTCCCTGCACTCCTGTAATAGTGATAGGTCTAACACTGATAGGATTATACCCATCACCTGCACACGCTCCCTGCACTCCTGTAATAGTGATAGGTCTAACACTGATGGGATTATACCCAGCACCTACCCACGCTCCCTGCACTCCTGTATTAGTGATAGGTCTAACACTGATGGGATTATACCCAGCACCTGCACACGCTCCCTACACTCCTGTAATAGTGATAGGCCAGACACTGGTAGGATTATACCCAGCACCTGCAAACGTTCCCTGCACTCCTGTAATAGTGATAGGCCAGACACTGGTAGGATTATACCCAGCACCTGCACATGCTCCCTGCACTCCTGTAATAGTGATAGGTCTAACACTGATAGGATTATACCCAGCACCTGCACACGCTTCCGGCACTCCTGTAATAGTGATAGGTCTAACACTAGTAGGATTATACCCAGCACCTGCACACGCTCCCTGCACTCCTGTAATAGTGATAGGTCTAACACTGATAGGATTATACCCAGCACCTGCACACGCTTCTGGCACTCCAGTAATAGTGATAGCCCAGACACTGATGGGATTATACCCAGCACCTGCACGCGCTCCCTGCACTCCTGTAATAGTGATAGGTCTAACACTAGTAGGATTATACCCAGCACCTGCACACGCTCCCTGCACTCCTGTAATAGTGATAGGTCTAACACTGATGGGAATATACCCAGCACCTACCCACGCTCCCTGCACTCCTGTATTAGTGATAGGTCTAACACTGATGGGATTATACCCAGCACCTGCAGACGTTCCCTGCACTCCTGTAATAGTGATAGGCCAGACACTGGTAGGATTATACCCAGCACCTGCACATGCTTCCTGCACTCCTGTAATAGTGATAGGTCTAACTCTGATAGGATTATACCCAGCACCTGCACACGCTTCCGGCACTCCTGTAATAGTGATAGGTCTAACACTAGTAGGATTATACCCAGCACCTGCACACGCTCCCTGCACTCCTGTAATAGTGATAGGTCTAACACTGATAGGATTATACCCAGCACCTGCACACGCTTCCGGCACTCCTGTAATAGTGATAGCCCAGACACTGATGGGATTATACCCAGCACCTGCACACGCTCCCTGCACTCCTGTAATAGTGATAGGCCTGACACTGGTAGGATTATACCCAGCACACGCTGCCTGTGCTCCTGTAATAGTGATAGGTCTAACACTGATAGGATAATACCCAGCACCTGCACACGCTTCCTGCACTCCTGTAATAGTGATAGCCCAGACACTGATAGGATTATACCCAGCACCTGCACACGCTCCCTGCACTACTGTAATAGTGATAGCCCAGACACTGATAGGATTATACCCAGCACCTGCACACGCTCCCTGCACTACTGTAATAGTGATAGGTCTAACACTGATGGGATTATACCCAGCACCTACCCACGCTCCCTGCACTCCTGTAATAGTGATAGGTCTAACACTGATGGGATTATACCCAGCACCTGCAGACGCTCCCTACACTCCTGTAATAGTGATAGCCCAGACACTGGTAGGATTATACCCAGCACCTACCCACGCTCCCTGCACTCCTGTAATAGTGGTAGGTCTAACACTAGTAGGATTATACCCAGCACCTGCACACGCTCCCTGCACTCCTGTAATAGTGATAGATCTAACACTGATGGGAATATACCCAGCACCTACCCATGCTCCCTGCACTCCTGTATTAGTGATAGGTCTAACACTGATGGGATTATACCCAGCACCTGCAGACGTTCCCTGCACTCCTCTAATAGTGATAGGCCAGACACTGGTAGGATTATACCCAGCACCTGCACATGCTTCCTGCACTCCTGTAACAGTGATAGGTCTAACTCTGATAGGATTATACCCAGCACCTGCACACGCTTCCGGCACTCCTGTAATAGTGATAGGTCTAACACTAGTAGGATTATACCCAGCACCTGCACATGCTCCCTGCACTCCTGTAATAGTGATAGGTCTAACACTGATAGGATTATACCCAGCACACGCTGCCTGTGCTCCTGTAATAGTGATAGGTCTAACACTGATAGGATAATACCCAGCACCTGCACACGCTTCCTGCACTCCTGTAATAGTGATAGGCCAGACACTGGTAGGATTATACCCAGCACCTACCCACGCTCCCTGCACTCCTCTAATAGTGATAGCCCAGACACTGATAGGATTATACCCAGCACCTGCACACGCTCCCTGCACTACTGTAATAGTGATAGGTCTAACACTGATAGGATTATAACCAGCACCTGCACACGCTCCCTGCACTCCTGTAATAGTGATAGGCCTGACACTGGTAGGATTATAACCAGCACCTGCACACGCTCCCTGCACTCCTGTAATAGTGATAGGCCTGACACTGGTAGGATTATAACCAGCACCTGCACACTCTCCTTGCACTCCTGTAATAGTGATAGGTCTAACACTGATGGGATTATACCCAGCACCTACCCACGATCCCTGCACTCCTGTATTAGTGATAGGTCTAACACTGATGGGATTATACCCAGCACCTGCACACGCTCCCTACACTCCTGTAATAGTGATAGGCCAGACACTGATGGCATTATACCCAGCACATGCACACGCTCCCTGCACTCCTGTAATAGTGATAGGTCTAACACTGGTAGGATTATACCCAGCACACGCTCCCTGAACTCCTGTAATAGTGATAGGCCTAACACTGATAGGATTATACCCAGCACCTGCACACGCTCCCTGCACTCCTCTAATAGTGATAGGACTAACACTGATGGGATTATACCCAGCACCTGCACACGCTCCCTGCACTCCTGTAATAGTGATAGGTCTAACACTGGTAGGATTATACCCAGCACCTGCACACGCTCCCTGCACTCCTGTAATTGTGATAGGACTAACACTGATGGGATTATACCCAGCACCTGCACATGCTCCCTGCACTCCTGTAATAGTGATAGGACTAACACTGATGGGATTATACCCAGCACCTGCACACGCTCCCTGCACTCCTGTAATAGTGATAGGCCAGACACTGGTAGGATTATACCCAGCACCTACCCACGCTCCCTGCACTCCTCTAATAGTGATAGGTCTAATACTGGTAGGATTATACCCAGCACACGCTCCCTGCACTCCTCTAATAGTGATAGGTCTAACACTGGTAGGATTATACCCAGCACACGCTCCCTGCACTCCTCTAATAGTGATAGGTCTAACACTGGTAGTATACCCATCACCTACACACGGTCCCTACACTCTTGTAATAGTGATAGGTCTAACACTGATAGGATTATACCCAGTACCTGCACACGCTCCCTACACTCCTGTAATAGTGATAGGTCTAACACTGGTAGGATTATACCCAGCACCTACACACGCTCCCTGCACTCCTGTAATAGTGATAGGCCAGACAGTAGTAGGATTATACCCAGCACCTGCACACGCTCCCTGCGCTCCTGTAATAGTGATAGGCCAGACACTGGTAGGATTATACCCAGCACCTGCACACGCTCCCTGCGCTCCTTTAATAGTGATAGGCCTAACACTGATGGGATTATACCCAGCACCTACACAAGCTCCCTGCACTCCTGTAATAGTGATAGGCTTGACACTGGTAGGATTTTACCCAGCACACGCTCCCTGTGCTCCTGTAATAGTGATAGTCCTGACACTGGTAGGATTATACCCAGCACCTGCACATGCTCCCTGCACTCCTGTAATAGTGATAGGTCTAACACTGATGGGATTGTCTCCTCCAGTCCTGTAATAATGATGGGCCAGACACTGGTAGGATTATACCCAGCACCTGCACATGCTCCCTGCACTCCTGTAATAGTGATAGGCCAGACACTGGTAGGATTATACCCAGCACCTACCCACGCTCCCTGCACACCTCTAATAGTGATAGGTCTAACACTGGTAGGATTATACCCAGCACACGCTCCCTGCACTCCTCTAATAGTGATAGGTCTAACACTGGTTGTATACTCAGCACCTGCACACGCTCCCTGCACTCCTGTAATAGTGATAGGCCTGACACTGGAAGGATTATAACCAGCACCTGCACACGCTCCCTGCACTCCTGTAATAGTGATAGGTCTAACACTGATGGGATTTTACCCAGCACATGCTCCCTTCACTCCTGTAATAGTGATAGCCCAGACAGTGGTAGGATTATACCCAGTACCTGCACACGCTCCCTACACTCCTGTAATAGTGATAGGTCTAACACTGGTAGGATTATACCAAGCACCTACACACGGTCCCTGCACTCCTGTAATAGTGATAGGCCAGACAGTGGTAGGATTATACCCAGCACCTGCACACGCTCCCTGCGCTCCTGTAATAGTGATAGGCCAGACACTGGTAGGATTATACCCAGCACCTGCATACGCTCCCTGCGCTCCTTTAATAGTGATGGGATTATACCCACCACCTACACAAGCTCCCTGCACTCCTGTAATAGTGATAGGCTTGACACTGGTAGGATTTTACCCAGCACACGCTCCCTGTGCTCCTGTAATAGTGATAGGCCTGACACTGGTAGGATTATACCCAGCACCTGCACATGCTCCCTGCACTCCTGTAATAGTGATAGGTCTAACACCGATGGGATTGTGTCCTCCAGTCCTGTAATAATGATGGGCCAGACACTGGTAGGATTATACCCAGCACCTGCACATGCTCCCTGCACTCCTGTAATAGTGATAGGTCTAACACTGGTAGGATTATACCCTGCACCTGCACACGCTTCCTGCACTCCTCTAATAGTGATAGGTCTAACACTGGTAGGATTATACCCAGCACCTGCACACGCTCCCTGCACTCCTCTAATAGTGATAGGTCTAACACTGATAGGATTATACCCAGCACCTGCACACGCTCCCTGCACTCCTGTAATAGTGATAGGTCTAACACTGATGGGATTATACCCAGCACCTGCACACGCTCCCTACACTCCTGTAATAGTGATAGGCCAGACACTGGTAGGATTATACCCAGCACCTGCAAACGTTCCCTGCACTCCTGTAATAGTGATAGGCCAGACACTGGTAGGATTATACCCAGCACCTGCACATGCTTCCTACACTCCTGTAATAGTGATAGGTCTAACACTGATAGGATTATACCCAGCACCTGCACACGCTTCCGGCACTCCTGTAATAGTGATAGGTCTAACACTAGTAGGATTATACCCAGCACCTGCACACGCTCCCTGCACTCCTGTAATAGTGATAGCCCAGACACTGATGGGATTATACCCAGCACCTGCACACATTCCCTGCACTCCTGTAATAGTGATAGGTCTAACACTGATGGGATTATACCCAGCACCTGCACACGCTTCCGGCACTCCTGTAATAGTGATAGCCCAGACACTGATGGGATTATACCCAGCACCTGCACACGCTCCCTGCACTCCTGTAATAGTGATAGGCCTGACACTGGAAGGATTATACCCAGCACACGCTGCCTGTGCTCCTGTAATAGTGATAGGTCTAACACTGATAGGATTATACCCAGCACCTGCACACGCTTCCTGCACTCCTGTAATAGTGATAGCCCAGACACTGATAGGATTATACCCAGCACCTGCACACGTTCCCTGCACTCCTGTAATAGTGATAGGCCAGACACTGGTAGGATTATACCCAGCACCTACCCACGCTCCCTGCACTCCTCTAATAGTGATAGCCCAGACACTGATAGGATTATACCCAGCACCTGCACACGCTCCCTGCACTACTGTAATAGTGATAGGTCTAACACTGATAGGATTATAACCAGCACCTGCACACGCTCCCTGCACTCCTGTAATAGTGATAGGCCTGACACTGGTAGGATTATAACCAGCACCTGCACACGCTCCCTGCACTCCTGTAATAGTGATAGCCCAGACACTGATAGGATTATACCCAGCACCTGCACACGCTCCCTACACTCCTGTAATAGTGATAGCCCAGACAGTGGTAGGATTATACCCAGTACCTGCACACGCTCCCTACAGTCCTGTAATAGTGATAGGTCTAACACTGGTAGGATTATACCCAGCACCTACACACGCTCCCTGCACTCCTGTAATAGTGATAGGTCTAACACTGATGGGATTATACCCAGCACCTGCACACATTCCCTGCACTCCTGTAATAGTGATAGGTCTAACACTGATGGGATTATACCCAGCACCTGCACACGCTCCCTGCACTCCTGTAATAGTGATAGGTCTAACACTGATGGGATTATACCTAGCACCTGCACACGCTCCCTACACTCCTGTAATAGTGATAGGTCTAACACTGATGGCATTATACCCAGCACCTGCACTCGCTCCCTGCACTCCTGTAATAGTGATAGGTCTAACACTGGTAGGATTATACCCAGCACACGCTCCCTGCACTCCTGTAATAGTGATAGGCATAACACTGATAGGATTATACCCAGCACCTGCACACGCTCTCTGCACTCCTCTAATAGTGATAGGCCAGACACTGGAAGGATTATACCCAGCATCTGCACATGCTCCCTACACTCCTGTAATAGTGATAGGTCTAACACTGGTAGGATTATACCCAGCACCTGCACACGCTCCCTGCACTCCTGTAATAGTGATAGGTCTAACACTGGTAGGATTATACCCAGCACCTGCACACGCTCCCTTCCCTCCTGTAATAGTGATAGGACTAACACTGATGGGATTATACCCAGCACCTGCACACGCTCCCTGCACTCCTGTAATAGTGATAGGACTAACACTGATGGGATTATACCCAGCAGCTGCACACGCTCCCTGCACTCCTGTAATAGTGATAGGACTAACACTGATGGGATTATACCCAGCACCTGCACACGCTCCCTGCACTCCTGTAATAGTGATTGGCCAGACACTGGTAGGATTATACCCAGCACCTACCCACGCTCCCTGCACTCCTGTATTAGTGATAGGTCTAACACTGGTAGGATTATACCCAGCACACGCTCCCTGCACTCCTCTAATAGTGATAGGTCTAACACTGGTAGGATTATACCCAGCACACGCTCCCTGCAAACCTCTAATAGTGATAGGTCTAACACTGGTAGGATTATACCCTGCACCTACACACGCTCCCTGCACTCCTGTAATAGTGATAGGCCAGACAGTAGTAGGATTATACCCAGCACCTGCACACGCTCCCTGCGCTCCTGTAATAGTGATAGGCTAGACACTGGTAGGATTATACCCAGCACCTGCACACGCTCCCTGCGCTCCTTTAATAGTGATAGGCCTAACACTGATGGGATTATACCCAGCACCTACACAAGCTCCCTGCACTCCTGTAATAGTGATAGGCTTGACACTGGTAGGATTTTACCCAGCACACGCTCCCTGTGCTCCTGTAATAGGGATAGGCCTGACACTGGTAGGATTATACCCAGCACCTGCACATGCTCCCTGCACTCCTGTAATAGTGATAGGTCTAACACTGATGGGATTGTCTCCTCCAGTCCTGTAATAATGATGGGCCAGACACTGGTAGCATTATACCCAGCACCTGCACATGCTCCCTGCACTCCTGTAATAGTGATAGGACTAACACTGATGGGATTATACCCAGCACCTGCACACGCTCCCTGCACTCCTGTAATAGTGATAGGCCAGACACTGGTAGGATTATACCCAGCACATACCCACGCTCCCTGCACTCCTCTAATAGTGATAGGTCTAACACTGGTAGGATTATACCCAGCACACGCTCCCTGCACTCCTCTAATAGTGATAGGTCTAACACTGGTAGGATTATACCCAGCACACGCTCCCTGCACTCCTCTAATAGTGATAGGTCTAACACTGGTAGTATACCCAGCACCTACACACGTTCCCTGCACTCCTGTAATAGTGATAGGTCTAACACTGATGGGATTTTACCCAGCACATGCTCCCTTCACTCCTGTAATAGTGATAGGTCTAACACTGGTAGGATTATACCCAGCACCTACACACGATCCCTGCACTCCTGTAATAGTGATAGGCCAGACAGTGGTAGGATTATACCCAGCACCTGCACACGCTCCCTGCGCTCCTGTAATAGTGATAGGCCAGACACTGGTAGGATTATACCCAGCACCTGCACACGCTCCCTGCGCTCCTTTAATAGTGATAGGCCTAACACTGATGGCATTATACCCACCACCTACACAAGCTCCCTGCACTCCTGTAATAGTGATAGGCTTGACACTGGTAGGATTTTACCCAGCACACGCTCCCTGTGCTCCTGTAATAGTGATAGGCCTGACACTGGTAGGATTATACCCAGCACCTGCACATGCTCCCTGGACTCCTGTAATAGTGATAGGTCTAACACTGATGGGATTGTCTCCTCCAGTCCTGTAATAATGATGGGCCAGACACTGGTAGGATTATACCCAGCACCTGCACATGCTCCCTGCACTCCTGTAACAGTGATAGGTCTAACACTGGTAGGATTATACCCAGCACCTGCACACGCTCCCTGCGCTCCTCTAATAGTGATAGGTCTAACACTGGTAGGATTATACCCAGCACCTGCACTCCTCTAATAGTGATAGGTCTAACACTGGTAGGATTATACCCAGCACCTGCACACGCTCCCTGCGCTCCTGTAATAGTGATAGGTCTAACACTGATGGGATTACACCCAGCACCTGCACACGCTCCCTGCGCTCCTGTAATAGTGATAGGTCTAACACTGATGGGATTATACCCAGCACCTGCACACGCTCCCTGCGCTCCTGTAATAGTGATAGGTCTAACACTGATGGGATTGTCTCCTCCACTCCTGTAATAATGATGGCCCAGTCACTGGTAGTATCATACCCAGCACCTAGACATGTTCCCTGCACTCCTGTAATAGTGATAGGCCAGACACTGGTAGGATTATACCCAGCACCTGCACACGCTCCCTGCACTACTGTAATAGTGATAGGTCTAACACTGATAGGATTATAACCAGCACCTGCACACGCTCCCTGCACTCCTGTAATAGTGATAGGCCTGACACTGGTAGGATTATAACCAGCACCTGCACACGCTCCCTGCACTCCTGTAATAGTGATAGCCCAGACACTGATAGGATTATACCCAGCACCTGCACACGCTCCCTACACTCCTGTAATAGTGATAGCCCAGACAGTGGTAGGATTATACCCAGTACCTGCACACGCTCCCTACAGTCCTGTAATAGTGATAGGTCTAACACTGGTAGGATTATACCCAGCACCTACACACGCTCCCTGCACTCCTGTAATAGTGATAGGTCTAACACTGATGGGATTATACCCAGCACCTGCACACATTCCCTGCACTCCTGTAATAGTGATAGGTCTAACACTGATGGGATTATACCCAGCACCTGCACACGCTCCCTGCACTCCTGTAATAGTGATAGGTCTAACACTGATGGGATTATACCTAGCACCTGCACACGCTCCCTACACTCCTGTAATAGTGATAGGTCTAACACTGATGGCATTATACCCAGCACCTGCACTCGCTCCCTGCACTCCTGTAATAGTGATAGGTCTAACACTGGTAGGATTATACCCAGCACACGCTCCCTGCACTCCTGTAATAGTGATAGGCATAACACTGATAGGATTATACCCAGCACCTGCACACGCTCTCTGCACTCCTCTAATAGTGATAGGCCAGACACTGGAAGGATTATACCCAGCATCTGCACATGCTCCCTACACTCCTGTAATAGTGATAGGTCTAACACTGGTAGGATTATACCCAGCACCTGCACACGCTCCCTGCACTCCTGTAATAGTGATAGGTCTAACACTGGTAGGATTATACCCAGCACCTGCACACGCTCCCTTCCCTCCTGTAATAGTGATAGGACTAACACTGATGGGATTATACCCAGCACCTGCACACGCTCCCTGCACTCCTGTAATAGTGATAGGACTAACACTGATGGGATTATACCCAGCAGCTGCACACGCTCCCTGCACTCCTGTAATAGTGATAGGACTAACACTGATGGGATTATACCCAGCACCTGCACACGCTCCCTGCACTCCTGTAATAGTGATTGGCCAGACACTGGTAGGATTATACCCAGCACCTACCCACGCTCCCTGCACTCCTGTATTAGTGATAGGTCTAACACTGGTAGGATTATACCCAGCACACGCTCCCTGCACTCCTCTAATAGTGATAGGTCTAACACTGGTAGGATTATACCCAGCACACGCTCCCTGCAAACCTCTAATAGTGATAGGTCTAACACTGGTAGGATTATACCCTGCACCTACACACGCTCCCTGCACTCCTGTAATAGTGATAGGCCAGACAGTAGTAGGATTATACCCAGCACCTGCACACGCTCCCTGCGCTCCTGTAATAGTGATAGGCTAGACACTGGTAGGATTATACCCAGCACCTGCACACGCTCCCTGCGCTCCTTTAATAGTGATAGGCCTAACACTGATGGGATTATACCCAGCACCTACACAAGCTCCCTGCACTCCTGTAATAGTGATAGGCTTGACACTGGTAGGATTTTACCCAGCACACGCTCCCTGTGCTCCTGTAATAGGGATAGGCCTGACACTGGTAGGATTATACCCAGCACCTGCACATGCTCCCTGCACTCCTGTAATAGTGATAGGTCTAACACTGATGGGATTGTCTCCTCCAGTCCTGTAATAATGATGGGCCAGACACTGGTAGCATTATACCCAGCACCTGCACATGCTCCCTGCACTCCTGTAATAGTGATAGGACTAACACTGATGGGATTATACCCAGCACCTGCACACGCTCCCTGCACTCCTGTAATAGTGATAGGCCAGACACTGGTAGGATTATACCCAGCACATACCCACGCTCCCTGCACTCCTCTAATAGTGATAGGTCTAACACTGGTAGGATTATACCCAGCACACGCTCCCTGCACTCCTCTAATAGTGATAGGTCTAACACTGGTAGGATTATACCCAGCACACGCTCCCTGCACTCCTCTAATAGTGATAGGTCTAACACTGGTAGTATACCCAGCACCTACACACGTTCCCTGCACTCCTGTAATAGTGATAGGTCTAACACTGATGGGATTTTACCCAGCACATGCTCCCTTCACTCCTGTAATAGTGATAGGTCTAACACTGGTAGGATTATACCCAGCACCTACACACGATCCCTGCACTCCTGTAATAGTGATAGGCCAGACAGTGGTAGGATTATACCCAGCACCTGCACACGCTCCCTGCGCTCCTGTAATAGTGATAGGCCAGACACTGGTAGGATTATACCCAGCACCTGCACACGCTCCCTGCGCTCCTTTAATAGTGATAGGCCTAACACTGATGGCATTATACCCACCACCTACACAAGCTCCCTGCACTCCTGTAATAGTGATAGGCTTGACACTGGTAGGATTTTACCCAGCACACGCTCCCTGTGCTCCTGTAATAGTGATAGGCCTGACACTGGTAGGATTATACCCAGCACCTGCACATGCTCCCTGGACTCCTGTAATAGTGATAGGTCTAACACTGATGGGATTGTCTCCTCCAGTCCTGTAATAATGATGGGCCAGACACTGGTAGGATTATACCCAGCACCTGCACATGCTCCCTGCACTCCTGTAACAGTGATAGGTCTAACACTGGTAGGATTATACCCAGCACCTGCACACGCTCCCTGCGCTCCTCTAATAGTGATAGGTCTAACACTGGTAGGATTATACCCAGCACCTGCACTCCTCTAATAGTGATAGGTCTAACACTGGTAGGATTATACCCAGCACCTGCACACGCTCCCTGCGCTCCTGTAATAGTGATAGGTCTAACACTGATGGGATTACACCCAGCACCTGCACACGCTCCCTGCGCTCCTGTAATAGTGATAGGTCTAACACTGATGGGATTATACCCAGCACCTGCACACGCTCCCTGCGCTCCTGTAATAGTGATAGGTCTAACACTGATGGGATTGTCTCCTCCACTCCTGTAATAATGATGGCCCAGTCACTGGTAGTATCATACCCAGCACCTAGACATGTTCCCTGCACTCCTGTAATAGTGATAGGCCAGACACTGGTAGGATTATACCCAGCACCTGCACATGCTTCCTGCACTCCTGTAATAGTGATAGGTCTAACACTGATAGGATTATACCCAGCACCTGCACACGCTTCCGGCACTCCTGTAATAGTGATAGGTCTAACACTGATAGGATTATACCCAGCACCTGCACACGCTTACGGCACTCCTGTAATAGTGATAGCCAAGACACTGATGAGATTATACCCAGCACCTGCACACGCTCCCTGCACTCCTGTAATAGTGATAGGCCTGACACTGGTAGGATTATACCCAGCACACGCTGCCTGTGCTCCTGTAATAGTGATAGGTCTAACACTGATAGGATTATACCCAGCACCTGCACATGCTTCCTGCACTTCTGTAATAGTGATAGGCCAGACACTGGTAGGATTATACCCAGCACCTACCCACGCTCCCTGCAATCCTCTAATAGTGATAGCCCAGACACTGGTAGGATTATACCCAGCACCTACCCACGCTCCCTGCAATCCTCTAATAGTGATAGCCCAGACACTGATAGGATTATACCCAGCACCTGCACACGCTCCCTGCACTACTGTAATAGTGATAGGTCTAACACTGATAGGATTATACCCAGCACCTGCACACGCTCCCTACACTCCTGTAATAGTGATAGCCCAGACAGTGGTAGGATTATACCCAGTACCTGCACACGCTCCCTACACTCCTGTAATAGTGATAGGTCTAACACTGGTAGGATTATACCCAGCACCTACACACGCTCCCTGCACTCCTGTAATAGTGATAGGTCTAACACTGATGGGATTATACCCAGCACCTGCACACATTCCCTGCACTCCTGTAATAGTGATAGGTCTAACACTGATGGGATTATACCCAGCACCTGCACACGCTCCCTGCACTCCTGTAATAGTGATAGGTCTAACACTGATGGGATTATACCCAGCACCTACCCACGCTCCCTGCGCTCCTGTAATAGTGAAAGGTCTAACACTGATGGGATTATACCCAGCACCTGCACACGCTCCCTGCGCTCCTGTAATAGTGATAGGTCTAACACTGATGGGATTGTCTCCTCCACTCCTGTAATAATGATGGGCCAGTCACTGGTAGTATCATACCCAGCACCTAGACATGCTCCCTACACTCCTGTAATAGTGATAGGCCAGACACTGGTAGGATTATACCCAGCACCTGCACATGCTTCCTGCACTCCTGTAAGAGTGATAGGTCTAACACTGATAGGATTATACCCAGCACCTGCACACGCTTCCGGCACTCCTGTAATAGTGATAGGTCTAACACTAGTAGGATTATACCCAGCACCTGCACACGCTCCCTGCACTCCTGTAATAGTGATAGGTCTAACACTGATAGGATTATACCCAGCACCTGCACACGCTTCCGGCACTCCTGTAATAGTGATAGCCCAGACACTGATGGGATTATACCCAGCACCTGCACACGCTCCCTGCACTCCTGTAATAGTGATAGGCCTGACACTGGTAGGATTATACCCAGCACACGCTGCCTGTGCTCCTGTAATAGTGATAGGTCTAACACTGATAGGATTATACCCAGCACCTGCACACGCTTCCTGCACTCCTGTAATAGTGATAGCCCAGACACTGATAGGATTATACCCAGCACCTGCACACGTTCCCTGCACTCCTGTAATAGTGATAGGTCTAACACTGGTAGGATTATACCCAGCACCTACCCACGCTCCCTGCACTCCTCTAATAGTGATAGCCCAGACACTGATAGGATTATACCCAGCACCTGCACACGCTCCCTGCCCTACTGTAAAAGTGATAGGTCTAACACTGATAGGATTATAACCAGCACCTGCACACGCTCCCTGCACTCCTGTAATAGTGATAGGCCTGACACTGGTAGGATTATAACCAGCACCTGCACACGCTCCCTGCACTCCTGTAATAGTGATAGGACTAACACTGATGGGATTATACCCAGCACCTGCACATGCTCCCTGCACTCCTGTAATAGTGATAGGACTAACACTGATGGGATTATACCCAGCACCTGCACACGCTCCCTGCACTCCTGTAATAGTGATAGGACTAACACTGATGGGATTATACCCAGCACCTGCACACGCTCCCTGCACTCCTGTAATAGTGATAGGCCAGACACTGGTAGGATTATACCCAGCACCTACCCACACTCCCTGCACTCCTCTAATAGTGATAGGTCTAACACTGGTAGGATTATACCCAGCACACGCTCCCTGCACTCCTCTAATAGTGATAGGTCTAACACTGGTAGGATACCCAGCACCTACACACGGTCCCTGCACACTTGTAATAGTGATAGGTCTAACACTGATGGGATTATACCCAGCACATGCTCCCTTCACTCCTGTAATAGTGATAGCCCAGACAGTGGTAGGATTATACCCAGTACCTGCACACGCTCCCTACATTCCTGTAATAGTGATAGGTCTAACACTGGTAGGATTATACCCAGCACCTACACACGCTCCCTGCACTCCTGTAATAGTGATAGGCCAGACAGTAGTAGGATTATACCCAGCACCTGCACACGCTCCCTGCGCTCCTGTAATAGTGATAGGCCAGACACTGGTAGGATTATACCCAGCACCTGCACACGCTCCCTGCGCTCCTTTAATAGTGATAGGCCTAACACTGATGGGATTATACCCAGCACCTACACAAGCTCCCTGCACTCCTGTAATAGTGATAGGCTTGACACTGGTAGGATTTCGCAGCACACGCTCCCTGTGCTCCTGTAATAGTGATAGGCCTGACACTGGTAGGATTATACCCAGCACCTGCACATGCTCCCTCCACTCCTGTAATAGTGATAGGTCTAACACTGATGGGATTATACCCAGCACCTGCACATGCTCCCTGCACTCCTGTAATAGTGATAGGCCAGACACTGGTAGAATTATACCCAGCACACGCTCCCTGCACTCCTCTAATAGTGATAGGTCTAACACTGGTAGGATTATACCCAGCACACGCTCCCTGCACTCCTCTAATACTGCTAGGTCTAACACTGGTAGTATACCCAGCACCTACACACGCTCCCTGCGCTCCTCTAATAGTGATAGGTCTAACACTGGTAGGATTATACCCAGCACCTGCACACGCTCCCTGCGCTCCTGTAATAGTGATAGGTCTAACACTGATGGGATTACACCCAGCACCTGCACACGCTCCCTGCGCTCCTGTAATAGTGATAGGTCTAACATTGATGGGATTATACCCAGCACCTGCACACGCTCCCTGCGCTCCTGTAATAGTGATAGGTCTAACACTGATGGGATTGTCTCCTCCACTCCTGTAATAATGATGCGCCAGTCACTGGTAGGATTATACCCAGCACCTGCACATGCTCCCTGTGCTCCTGTAATAGTGATAGCTCTAACACCATTACTGTAAGCTCACGGTGGGGTTACACTCTCTGAATGATGAGTATAACTAATATCTGTTACTCAGTGGAGTGGTTACACAGGGAGATCTCTGATTATATATAGTATAACTGATTCTCTGATCTAGTCGCTGACTAATGTATGGCCAGGGTAACTGTTGGAGATTTGGGTAATAGGTACTAGGCAGGTTATTACCTGGGAGTGTAAACGCTTCCTCAGACTCCGGATCTTCATCTGAAAACAGAAGAAAATAGAAAATAAACGTTTGGATTGGTCGGGAACTTGTATCGGGTCTAGATTTGGGCCTCTCCTTTTCTTACTTTCTTTAGACTCCAGAGACTCTGCTGTGATGTCCAGAACAGGACCTACGTGAGACAAAGTGCGTTAGAACCTACGGCAACCCAACATGGAGCGATACACGGCCTGGTTCCTGCCGTGCAGAATAATAAGGTCTCCAGATCTGATCCCCTCCCCCCAGCAGCGCTTATACTGTGGAGACACCGCAAGAGATCAGGGACTCAGTGGTGCAAAGTGACCGATTGTGTTCTTTCTGCGCCATCTTTAGCCGACCTTGGCCGTTAGGCACTCAGACCACAACGTTCCTCCTCACCCCGCCACACTCATACGCCCGTGATCTGATCCTCTGCTCAGCCTCAGTGGTACCACTGGCCTAGGTGGGGCTTCTCCAGCCATCCAAGCCTGGCCCACCAGTCTGACCCCCTGGCACTGTGGAGGTGAGTTTGGCGCACACCAGCATGGGGCAGAGATGTTGGGAGGGTCCAGGCGGGACAGAATGAGGGGGACTGTAGGATTGGGAAGCTCTGGGGAAATACCGAGGGTGAGTAGGTGGGACAGATGGATAGTGTTGGTTTTGTCTTTGAAGTAGATGATGAATTTGCAAACTGGTTGGAATAAAAGGGGTGGGGCTCAGAGATGGGAGCTGTGATTGGCTGATTCATGCACCTGGGAGATATGTGGGAAAGGTGCGTCTACCTGTCAGGTGTGCTGTGTTATTCAAGCTCACCTCCCTGCATACTCTCCGCGTTTAGGCTGTCGCTGGCCTCACTGTTGGACGATTCGCTGTTTGAAGATGCAATTCCCAGAGCTCCATCCGTTTGCAGCCTTTCACCCCCATGGAAGCTTACCGGATCCTCTGCTGGAAACAACACAGTATGAGGGGGATACAGACACTTTTCTGTGGTCACTTCTGTGATTGGCAATTACAGTACCTGACGCCGGCGTCGTTGTCTGGTCTGCATCAGCTGTAAGAGAGACACGAGGATGTAAATGACTTACAGAACCCACCACTTATCCCTGCACGGGAGCCGCAGAACCCACCACATATCACCGCACGGGAGCCGCAGAACCCACCACATATCCCCGCATGGGAGCCGCAGAACCCACCACATAGCCCCACACTGGAGCCGCAGAACCCACCGCTTATCCCTGCACGGGAGCCGCAGAACCCACCACATAGCCCCGCACGGGAGCCGCAGAACCCACCACATAGCCCCGCACGGGAGCCGCAGAACCCACCCCAGAGCCCCGCACGGGAGCCGCAGAACCCACCACATAACCCCGCACGGGATCCGCAGAACCCACCACATAACCCCGCACGGGATCCGCAGAACCCACCCCATAGCCCCGCACGGGATCCGCAGAACCCACCCCATAGCCCCGCACGGGAGCCGCAGAACCCACCCCATAGCCCCGCACGGGAGCCGCAGAACCCACCCCATAGCCCCGCACGGGAGCCGCAGAACCCACCCCATAGCCCCGCATGGGAGCCGCAGAACCCACCCCATATCCCTGCACGGGAGCCGCAGAACCCACCACATAACCCCGCACGGGAGCCGCAGAACCCACCACTTATCCCTGCACGGGAGCCGCAGAACCCACCACATAACCCCGCACGGGAGCCGCAGAACCCACCACATATCCCCGCACGGGAGCCGCAGAACCCACCACATAGCCCCGCACGGGAGCCGCAGAACCCACCACATAGCCCCGCACGGGAGCCGCAGAACCCACCACATAGCCCCGCACGGGAGCCGCAGAACCCACCACATAGCCCCGCACGGAAGCCGCAGAACCCACCACATAGCCCGCACCGAAGCCGCAGAACCCACCACATAGCCCCGCACGGGAGCCGCAGAACCCACCACAAAACCCCGCACGGGAGCCGCAGAACCCACCCCATAGCCCCGCACGGGATCCGCAGAACCCACCACATAGCCCTGCACGGGAGCCGCAGAACCCACCACATATCCCTGCACAGGAGCTGCATAACCCCGCACGGGAGCCGCACAACCCACCACTTATCCCTGCACGGGAGCCGCAGAACCCATCACATAAGCCCGCATGGGAGCCGCAGAACCCACCACTTATCCCCGCACGGGAGCCGCAGAACCCACCACTTATCCCCGCACGGGAGCCGCAGAACCCACCACATAACCCCGCACGGGAGCCGCAGAACCCACCACATAACCCCGCACGGGAGCCGCAGAACCCACCACATAGCCCCGCACAGAAGCCAGAGAACCCACCACATAGCCCCGCACGGGAGCCGCAGAACCCACCACTTATCCCTGCACAGAAGCCACAGAACCCACCACAGAGCCCCGCACGGGAGCCACAGAACCCACCACAGAGCCCCGCACGAGAGCCGCAGAACCCACCACATAACCCCGCACGGGAGCCGCAGAACCCACCACAGAGCCTCGCACGGGAGCCGCAGAACCCACCACATAACCCCGCACGGGAGCCGCAGAACCCACCACATATCCCCGCACGGGAGCCGCAGAACCCACCACATAGCCCCGCACGGGAGCCGCAGAACCCACCACATATCCCCGCACGGGAGCCGCAGAACCCACCCCATAGCCCCGCACGGGAGCCGCAGAACCTACCTCATAGCCCCGCACGGGAGCCGCAGAACCCACCGCATAGCCCCGCACGGGAGCCGCAGAACCCACCCCATAGCCCCGCACGGGAGCCGCAGAACCCACCCCATAGCCCCGCACGGGAGCCGCAGAACCCACCCCATAGCCCCGCACGGGAGCCGCAGAACCCACCCCATAGCCCCGCACGGGAGCCGCTGAAACTACCCCATAGCCCCGCACGGGAGCCGCAGAACCCACCCCATAGCCCCACACGGGAGCCGCAGAACCCACCACATATCCCCGCACGGGAGCCGCAGAACCCACCACATGGCACGGGAGCCGCAGAACCCACCACATAACCCCGCACGGGAGCCGCAGAACCCACCACATAGCCCCGCACGGGAGCCGCAGAACCCACCACATAGCCCTGCACGGGAGCCGCAGAACCCACCAACAAACCCCGCAAGGGAGCCGCAGAACCCACCACATATCCCCGCATGGGAGCCGCAGAACCCACCACATAACCCCGCACGGAAGCCGCAGAACCCACCACATAGCCCCGCACAGAAGCCGCAGAACCCACCACATAGCCCCGCACGGGAGCCGCAGAACCCACCACATAGCCCCGCACAGAAGCCGCAGGACCCACCACATAGCCCCACACGGGAGCCGCAGAACCCACCACATAACCCCGCACGGGAGCCGCAGAACCCACCACATAGCCCCGCACGGAAGCCGCAGAACCCACCACATAGCACCGCACGGGAGCCGCAGAACCCACCACATAACCCCGCATGGGAGCCACAGAACCTACCCCATAGCCCTGCACGGGAGCCGCAGAACCCACCCCATAGCAACGCATGGGAGCCGCAGAACCCACCACATATCCCCGCACGGGAGCCGCAGAACCCACCACATAGCCCCGAACGGGAGCCGCAGAACCCACCACATATGCCCGCACGGGAGCCGCAGAACCCACCACATATGCCCGCACGGGAGCCGCAGAACCCACCGCATAGCCCCGCACGGGAGCCGCAGAACCCACCACATAGCCCCGCACGGGAGTCGCAGAACCCATAACACATCGCTGCACTTACTGCATATATTACTGAAATCATGGATATAGTGATTTTCCGGGTTTAAGGTAAATGTTATTAGACATTATCAGATGTTCTGTGTCTTACTTGGTTGTGGAGGGTCTGTCGTTTCCTCATTCTCTGAAAAATAGAGAAATAATATTAGCAGCAAAAGCACAAAATATCCAAATACAAAGCTGAGAAGTTACTGATAAATCCGCTATGATTATGTCATTCAGATCGGAGCTGCCCACAGAATGTATACGTAGGGTCTCCCCAAAATATCTGCTACTAGCCCTAGGTTATGACACTGGGCTGTGAGACTATAGCAGGGTCTCCGATGTAGTCGGCGTCCTGGTGTGCTGGATGCCGACGGTCAGAAGACCAGTGCCGAAATAACGATAGGACGAGTTCCCGGCTCCAGTATCCTGACCGTCGGCATCCCGAAGGTAAGTATCAGGGTGTTAGGGGGAGGTTAGGGTTAGGCACCAGGGTTGGTTAGGGTGTGGGGTTAGAAAAGTACTTCCTATGGGTGTCGGGATTCTGGCTGTCGGGATTTCATACCCAACCTCCCTGCCATAACATCACTAGATTATGGGGCTCCCAGGAAGTAACAGAATGTATAAGGAAGTTACATCACACCATACGCAGGAAGTAACAATGTATAAGGAAGTTACATCACACCATACGCAGGAAGTAACAGAATGTATAAGGAAGTTACCTCACACCATACGCAGGAAGTAACAGAATGTATAAGGAAGTTACCTCACACCATATGCAGGAAGTAACAGAATGTATAAGGAAGTTACATCATACCATACGCAGGAAGTAAGAATGTATAAGGAAGTTACATCACACCATACGCAGGAAGTAACAGAATGTATAAGGAAGTTACATCACATCATACGCAGGAAGTAACAGAATGTATAAGGAAGTTACATCACACCATATGCAGGAAGTAACAGAATGTATAAGGAAGTTACATCATACCATATGCAGGAAGTAACAGAATGTATAAGGAAGTTACCTCACACCATACGCAGGAAGTAACAGCATGTATAAGGAAGTTACCTCACACCATACACAGGAAGTAACAATGTATAAGGAAGTTACATCACACCATACGCAGGAAGTAACAATGTATAAGGAAGTTACCTCATACCATACGCAGGAAGTAACAGAATGTATAAGGAAGTTACATCACACCATACGCAGGAAGTAACAGAATGTATAAGGAAGTTGCATCACACCATACGCAGGAAGTAACAATGTATAAGGAAGTTACCTCATACCATATGCAGGAAGTAACAGAATGTATAAGGAAGTTACATCACACCATACACAGGAAGTAACAGAATGTATAAGGAAGTTACCTCACACCATACGCAGGAAGTAACAATGTATAAGGAAGTTACCTCACACCATATGCAGGAAGTAACAGAATGTATAAGGAAGTTACCTCATACCATACACAGGGAAGTAACAGAATGTATAAGGAAGTTACATCACACCATACGCAGGAAGTAACAATGTATAAGGAAGTTACCTCATACCATACGCAGGAAGTAACAGAATGTATAAGGAAGTTACATCACACCATACGCAGGAAGTAACAGAATGTATAAGGAAGTTACCTCATACCATACGCAGGAAGTAACAGAATGTATAAGGAAGTTACATCACACCATACACAGGAAGTAACAGAATGTATAAGGAAGTTACCTCATACCATACGCAGGAAGTAACAGAATGTATAAGGAAGTTACCTCAGGCTCATACCATACGCAGGAAGTAACAATGTATAAGGAAGTTTCATCATACCATACACAGGAAGTAACAGAATGTATAAGGAAGTTACATCACACCATACGCAGGAAGTACCAGAATGTATAAGGAAGTTACATCATACCATACGCAGGAAGTAAGAATGTATAAGGAAGTTACATCACACCATACGCAGGAAGTAACAGAAT
Organism: Taudactylus pleione; assembly: GCA_031769625.1. Classification (NCBI taxonomy): domain Eukaryota; kingdom Metazoa; phylum Chordata; class Amphibia; order Anura; family Myobatrachidae; genus Taudactylus; species Taudactylus pleione. Next base: position 1,472,160 of record JAUIMM010000459.1, on the reverse strand, counting down.
GTATAAGGAAGTTACCTCACACCATACGCAGGAAGTAACAATGTATAAGGAAGTTACCTCATACCATACGCAGGAAGTAACAGAATGTATAAGGAAGTTACATCACACCATACGCAGGAAGTAACAGAATGTATAAGGAAGTTACATCACACCATACGTAGGAAGTAACAGAATGTATAAGGAAGTTACATCACACCATACGTAGGAAGTAACAGAATGTATAAGGAAGTTACATCATACCATATGCAGGAAGTAACAGAATGTATAAGGAAGTTACCTCAGGCTCATACCATACGCAGGAAGTAACAATGTATTAGGAAGTTTCATCATACCATACGCAGGAAGTAAGAATGTATAAGGAAGTTACATCACACCATACGCAGGAAGTAACAGAATGTATAAGGAAGTTACCTCACACCATACGCAGGAAGTTACAGAATGTATAAGGAAGTTACCTCACACCATACGCAGGAAGTAACAATGTATAAGGAAGTTACCTCATACCATACACAGGAAGTAACAGAATGTATAAGGAAGTTACATCACACCATACGCAGGAAGTAACAGAATGTATAAGGAAGTTACATGACACCATATGCAGGAAGTAACAGAATGTATAAGGAAGTTACATCATACCATACGCAGGAAGTAACAGAATGTATAAGGAAGTTACATCACACCATACGCAGGAAGTAACAGCATGTATAAGGAAGTTACATCACACCATACGCAGGAAGTAACAATGTATAAGGAAGTTACCTCATACCATACGCAGGAAGTAACAGAATGTATAAGGAAGTTACATCACACCATACGCAGGAAGTAACAGAATGTATAAGGAAGTTACATCACACCATACGCAGGAAGTAACAGAATGTATAAGGAAGTTGCATCACACCATACGCAGGAAGTAACAATGTATAAGGAAGTTACCTCATACCATACGCAGGAAGTAACAGAATGTATAAGGAAGTTACATCACACCATACGCAGGAAGTAACAGAATGTATAAGGAAGTTACCTCACACCATACGCAGGAAGTAACAATGTATAAGGAAGTTACCTCACACCATATGCAGGAAGTAACAGAATGTATAAGGAAGTTACCTCATACCATACACAGGAAGTAACAGAATGTATAAGGAAGTTACATCACACCATACGCAGGAAGTAACAATGTATAAGGAAGTTACCTCATACCATACGCAGGAAGTAACAGAATGTATAAGGAAGTTACATCACACCATACGCAGGAAGTAACAATGTATAAGGAAGTTACCTCATACCATACGCAGGAAGTAACAGAATGTATAAGGAAGTTACATCATACCATACGCAGGAAGTAACAGAATGTATAAGGAAGTTACCTCACACCATACGCAGGAAGGAACAATGTATAAGGAAGTTACCTCATACCATACGCAGGAAGTAACAGAATGTATAAGGAAGTTACCTCATACCATACACAGGAAGCAACAATGTATAAGGAAGTTACATCGCACCATACGCAGGAAGTAACAATGTATAAGGAAGTTACCTCATACCATATGCAGGAAGTAACAGAATGTATAAGGAAGTTACCTCATACCATACGCAGGAAGTAACAGAATATATAAGGAAGTTACATCATACCATACGCAGGAGGTAACAGAATGTATAAAAGAAGTTACCTCACACCATATGCAGGAAGTAACAATGTATAAGGAAGTTACCTCATACCATACGCAGGAAGTAACAGAATGTATAAGGAAGTTACCTCATACCATACGCAGGAAGTAACAGAATATATAAGGAAGTTACATCATACCATACGCAGGAAGTAACAGAATGTATAAGGAAGTTACATCATACCATACACAGGAAGTAACAGAATGTATAAGGAAGTTACCTCATACCATACGCAGGAAGTAACAGAATGTATAAGGAAGTTACCTCAGGCTCATACCATACGCAGGAAGTAACAATGTATTAGGAAGTTTCATCATACCATACACAGGAAGTAACAGAATGTATAAGGAAGTTACATCACACCATACGCAGGAAGTAACAGAATGTATAAGGAAGTTACATCATACCATACGCAGGAAGTAAGAATGTATAAGGAAGTTACATCACACCATACGCAGGAAGTAACAATGTATAAGGAAGTTACATCATACCATATGCAGGAAGTAAGAATGTATAAGGAAGTTACATCATACCATATGCAGGAAGTAACTGAATGTATAAGGATGTTACCTCATGGTTGCCAACATTCTGGCTTCACCTTCCGGTAGGGAGCAGCCAGGTCGGCATTGCAGGGGGGTGTGGCCGGTATTGGGGGCATGCCTGGACAGTTTTGTGTTTCGGAAGCAGGGGGCATGTCCGCATGACTGCGAACGTTTTGGCTCTGCCCCCGCTATGCAATGCCGCGATTAGAGCATGGATTGTGTCATCAGCTGCCCCCATTGCGGGGGTTTCTCTCATAACTGTGTGTGTGTGTGTGTGTGGGGGGGGGCAGAAGGGTTGGCTTCTGCCGGGAGGCTTTCCTGCCTTTCTGGGGTGTCGGGAGCAGCACCAAGCTGAGTTGGGAGGGTAGGCAAGTATGGGTTACATAATACCATACACAGGAACATACTGGATGTATATACTGTTGGAAGTAGAATATTCCATGTATAGAAAGTCCCATACACAGGAAGTAACAATGTAAATAAGAAGTGACATAATATACACATGAAATATCAGAATGTATATAGAAAGAGATACATTACATATAGGAAACAACATATATTGGAAATGACAGGATGGATATTGGATGTACCATACCACACACTGGAAGTAACAGATTATATAAAGGAAATGACAGAATACATATATAGGAAATCCCACACACATGCAGTAACAATGTATACTGGAAGTGACACTAATTATATATATATATATATATATATATATATATATATAATGTCCCATACACTGGAAGTAACAGAATGTATATATGAAGTAATACAAGTCATATATAGGAAATATAATACACAGGTAGTAATATGATTACAATATATTATATTTAGCTAATATAATGTATAGTCCCATACAAAGGAAGTTACCTGCAATTGAACTCTCTATGGATGGAGTCAGGTCAGCATCTGTTACAGGTTCCTCTAAGGTGAAGCAGAATAATAACAACATGGTTAATGGAGATAATGGAAAATGTAAAGGACAGATGTATAATTTGACAGACTGCTCTACAGAGAGTTAGACAGTAATAGCAATGAAGTATTAGAGACTTACTGAAACAGAAACATCTTAGAGAGAGAGATCCTAACTCCTAATAATTTATATGAGACCCCTAGAGTCACACTAGGAAGGAATTCTGCCTTTAACAGCTGCCTGTTGTTACCTTAAAGTTACATGTACTCACCGGTATTTAGGATGCCACCAGGTCTTAACCTTCCAGACAGTAGGGGTTTATATAATTATCGAGAGATTCCAGTATAAGCTGGAGAATATGAATACAGGAATATAACCGATGCAAAATTGAGACTTCAATAGTAAGTGGTAATAGTATGACCACAGGGATACATGACAGGGCTAGACAGAGGTAACAATGGTAAAATGAGTAGTGATAGTCACATCTGCTGAGCACAGTAAACCTGGAGTAGCCTGCATGTGGGATAATAGCAGATGTAAATGGACTATAGGTAGCTCAGCCTTAATAGTATGCAAATAGCTATGCAGCAAGGGCAAGGCTGAGATATTCTGGAATAGATTGGGAAATGCAGGAAGATTCCACACAGTGGGACACAGGAAGGTAAGGATTGCAAGATGCAGAGTGTAACCAGTGGGTTTAATAATTAATTTCTACATAGGCATATAAATTGTAACACAATCTGTGCTGGGCCCCATTAAGGTTAGAAAACAGTACATTGTATTCATGTAGTTCTAGTCTGCATAGACTGGTCAGATCACCTTTGGGGTCAAACAAGACATAAATTGAGGGGCCAACTTGTACCTGTCATTAGTAGATGTATAAGGAGCCATTCATACCTTATATGGTGTTATAAGTAGACAGCCACATTCCAGTAGGATGACCATTGTACGTTGTGTAGAGATGCTAAGCATTATGGGTTACTGATAGTGATGTCCATATTCTACACAAAGGGGCTTTGAAACAGAGTGTAACTTCTAGACATGCTAGGATATGTCATCACTGTATTTCTTTGTCTGAGTATATCTTAGTGCTTACAGAGCATGTGCAAGAGATAAGAATGGTCCATGCTATGTTATACCAATCAGTCCTTGGTACCCAGTATGTAACTAATATGGGCTTAATATCTGGAAAGCTAACACCCAGACTATGGTATATAAATCAAGACCTAAACAAAGGCTCAGTGGCTAGTACATGGACTTGAGACTGCAGTAGAGTGCCTGCAATGTAAATTGGAAGACCTGGGCATTAACCCAATTGTTAAGAATAGTCCCCTTGTTTATTATGGCAACAGCTAAAGGCTGAGTATAGCTTGGAAGTTGTACTAGAGGGACAAAAGGCAGAGCTGTATTAAAAGATTTCTATTGTCAAAATGTACTACCTTATAACTTTTTCTTGGTAATAGTCCATGTTGCGTATTCATGTTATATTATAAAGTGCACCTGTTCTTTTCTCATAAAAGATTATCCCAAAATATTTTCACATCATGATAATTGAACATAGAAACATATTCTGCAACATGTTTTGGGCCCAGGCACAACTCCGAAGAAGAAAAGCATTTTTTCAGTGAAATCTGCAGAGTGTATGTGAATAACTCAACACTGTATTTCAAAGGGAGTAAAGAAGGAAAACAGCAGCTCAGATCTTTAGCTACTAGTAGTTTAACTTTTTAATTAAGCTGTGTAAATTTAATACTGAGATTCTATTATCTAGTGATTATTTTTGGAAATCCTTTACTATAGACAGACCAGAAGTTAAGAGAAGACAACATCTTGGTTATTATGTTTTAATACAAACTGAACAATCTGGTAATAAAGGGTTTGCTGTATGTTCTTAGCTTGGAAGGTGGACTCTTGCTGTGAACACACCTAAAGATTTATCTGTCCAATTGGAAAATCTGGTAATTTACAGTATGGGAGTAAAAAAAAATAGAAATTTGCTCCCAAACACTAGAAGACGGACAACATTTTTCTTCCCATTAGACAGATTGGACTGATATATCTTTAGGTGTGTACGCAGCCTTAGATGGCTAAAGAGATCACCATCACATTCCAGGATGAAAGCGTTAATCCTGAATGGAAGGGGATAGCCAGAGCCAATATGGCAAAACCATCTATCCTTCCAATATCACAAAGGAACATTAAGCAGAGGGCCTGATTCAGCAAGAGACGCGGCTGCTTATACACATGCAATTGGCTGATTAATTCACACTGCGCATGTGTATGCATCGCAGTGAGCGCGTACAAGCCAGATGCTGCTACCGCAGAAGTTTTGCAGAGTGATTGACAGGAAGCGCCGTTTGTGGGTTGTGACGGGGGGTGGTCGGGCGAACGCAGGCGCCCGTGTGCATTTCAATGTCATTGCTGGGGCATGCATAAATTATCTACTGTGATACCGGAAGCCATCAGAGGCGTCATAGCGTGCACTGAAGTAAGTCATTCCTGAGTAAGGTCTTTGCTTCCCTGACTGTCTGATATTACTCCACGTTACCGAAAGTTTCACTATATTGGTCAAGTATACGTATGTGAGTAAGGGGAAGTGGGCGTCCTTATGTCAGGCTGCGATCGCAATGCGAATGCAAACATTTACATGTCACCGCTGATATTAGCAACTGCGTTGTGTGCGTATAAGCACAATAGCGATCCATAGTAAATCAGGCGCAGAGACATAATTGCATTCATTTAGGGCACAGATGCCTGGAGGAAAGACACCGGTACAGCGTACAGCAAATACGGAACCCGACAATAGGTCTCATACTATCAGCCTGCTCAGCAACTAGAGGGTGCATAAAGCGAAAGCCGTCAGAGACACAATTCCTAAAATAAGCAGGAACAAAGCCTACAGGCTACTTGATAATATTATAAAAAGTGACGTGTGTTCCTAAGAACTAATCCACAACAGGACTTCACAGCCACCTATCAAATGAAGAGTAAATACAAATTATTGTATAAGTTACAGGTCTAGGCGACGATGAAGAACAACATGTTTCAGCAATATCCACTCAGTTTTCTAAGGGCTCTATTTATTAACATTATTTTTACTAAAATAAAGTGATAAAGGCTGTTTTGTGTTGTCACACCCTTCTCACATTATTTTAGTATCACCTATAGTTATTACAGGGAAATTGGAGGAGAATTCGTAAAATTCTACTCCAACCCCTAAGTATCACTTATTTTTAGTAATCAGATCACATTTCCCATAACTGTAATGGGAAATGTGATCTGACCAAAGTTACTAACAATAAATTGTAAAAAAATATCGGGGAAAGCCCTGTGATAATAACGTTACCTGGAGGTGGCGTTATCCAGGGTCAACCCCGGTTACCGGACTCCTACTCTGCTCTAGCATGCAGAGCAGAGCCCGGAGCCGGCCCAAGTGACCAGCTGTGTGGTCTAAACAGACCACAAGCTGATTACTGTAAAAAAAAAAAATTAAAAGAAATTGGTAAAAAAAAAAAAAATTACTTACCTGACTCCAGGGACCGGTGATCAGGCTTCCGGTGATGACTCCCCTCCGGTCAGCTGGTCTCCCATAGTGCACTGCTGCCCGGTCATCAGGTGATCGGGTCCCAGTGCAGTATGGGTGATCACCTGACCGGAGGCATGGAGAACATCACCGGAGGCCTGGAGCATGCAGGTAAGTGTAAGTAAGGGAGATGGGGGTCGCAGGGGATCTGTGATTGTGGGGGGCAGGGCTTAGCACTGGAGGTAGCATCAGCGGGCGGTTGGTGCATGCGTGGGCACTTTTTTGCGAAAAATACCGTGATAAGGCTCCGAAGGGGATTAGCAGGGACAGAGCTTTATTGCAAGCTCTGTCCCTGTAAGGGATTTGTAGTAAATCCCTGTGATATTGTCTGAATTCACAATGTAAATTCAGTCGTTAATATCACACTACAATCTGCATTACCAATGCGGATAGTAGTAAATAGAACCATAAGTGACAATGGAGGTGACTTTACAGAACATAAAATAGACAACATAAAAAACCTTCCGTATGCATCAGAGGAAAATTGGGGAACATGAAGGAAGAACAGAACCCTGACTGAAGTGATCAGACACACGCTAACAGGCTCTGGATTATTTGGGGTGAGGCAGCAATGACAACTATGTACTTGAAAAACAGATGATTCTCCGGAGACGTGAAGAAATCTCAGTATGATCTCTGGCATGGTGAGAAGCCTAGTGTTAAACGCATCAGAGTTTTTGGGTACAAAGCATTTGTATATATTCCTGAAGACTACAGAATGGAGCAGGAGAAGAGCATACAGTGAGAATTGTGTTTGTAGAGAAAGAGGCTGCACTGTATAATAGGATCAATATACACTAAAAAGGGGTCTGCTAGAAAAAAGCAGACCCCCCCCCCGTCCGCATGGTAAAGACTGGAAGAAAATAGATACTTTCCAGCACTCACCCAAATGTGACACAATAACATTAATATATTATAGTCAAAAAGTATGTAACAAATGAAGTAAGTAAAAAGTATTTATTTATTTAGACATGAAATATAACCAATTGGTTAAAACAAACACGATATGAAATGACAGCTCCAAAATTGTGCTGATTCCACGACACAGTTGTAGGTGTGCGTATACTACCAGGTAAAGGTATGTGATAGTTATCTGAATGTATCGCCTAATACCGGTATTACAACATCAATATGACAATACAGGACACAACAAAACACGATGTAGATGAAGTATATAGACTCCGGTGTAAGATGAAAGATTTCTGCTAAACTTCCTTATATGAGAAGCAGCATGTTCCCAATAGTCATTAGAGTCCTGTTTTTAACAAGTCTGTATTGCCAAGGTGGGCACAGTACAAGCAATCTGCAGTATAACAATGGGCGATACGCCTGACCGGCCTTTTACTCACCCGATGAAGTGGAGAGCGGGAGGCTGTTTCCGTGTCCTCCATGCTGTGAAATGGTCTGTATAGATGGTCCGGCTCAGGTATTAAGCAGGCAGCTCTTATGGTTTCCTCCTGTAAGGATCGCGGAGATCCGTTTATACCTTTACTGTTGTCCAGACAGAGAAGGGATTGGCTATTCGCTCATACGTCTCAGGCGCAGTCAGTGCAGGAGGCAAGTGTTTAGGACAAGGAGGTCTGCCGGACGACTTACACTAAGTGGTGTATGCGAGAGTGTCGGTGTCCAGAGGTTCCCACAATGCAATGCGTTTCACTCGCCGTGCCATGCTTCATCAGGCTTTGGTTGGGATAACTATTGTCTGCACTGAGTAACCCCTTTATTGGCAGTTAATTGGTAATCAATTAATGGTCAGGTGCCATGTGCCCCCAGGCCGCAGTGTCATGCGGGCCACGGGCCGCGGGCAGTCTGTGTCACTGTGACACAGACTGCACCGCGTGTCAGCTCCGGCAGCTGTGTGTTTGTTTTGATCAGCAGCCAATGAGAGTCTGTCAGACTCTCATTGGCTGCTGCTGCGCCCACTGCAGGAGCCGCTCCATCTTCCGGCTCCCGCAGTGGGCAATGGGAGAGCGTCATGACGTCATATGACGTCTCTCCCATAATGCAGAGCGGCCCGGGAAGGACAGACGGAGGAGTGGATGGCGACAGCGGGAGCGGGGATTCAGGTAAGTGTTTTTTTTTTATTACATGTGTCTACTGGGGGAGGGGCAGGCACTACAAGGGGGAGACTACTACTGGGGGCACCACAAGGGGGGAACCACTACTACTACTAGGGGGACTACAAAGGGGGAACCACTACTGGAGGCACTGCAAGGGGAGACTACTACTACTACTGGGAGCACTACAGGGGGAGGGACTACTACTACTAGGGGCACTACAAAGGGAGAACCACTACTGGAGGCACTGCAAGGGTGTGACTACTACTACTGGGGGCAATACAAGGGGAAGACCATTACTGGGGGCAATACAAGGGGGAGACCATTACTGGGGGCACTACAAGGGGGGGACTACTACTACTGGGGGCACTACAAGGGGGGAACCACTACTGGGGGCAATACAAGGGGGGGACTACTGCTACTGGGGGCAATACAAGGGGGGGACTACTACTACTGGGGGCACTACAAGGGGGAAACCACTACTGGAGGCACTGCAAGGGGGGGACTACTATTACTAGTGGGGGCAATACAAGGGGGGGACTACTACTACTACTGGAGGCACTGCAAGGGGGGGACTACTACTACTGGGGGCAATACAAGGGGGGGACTACTACAACTACTGGAGGCACTGCAAGGGGGGGACTACTACTGGGGCAATACAAGGAGGGGGCTATTACTACTAGGAGCACTACAAGGGGGGACTACTACTACTACAAGGGGCACTACAAGGGGAGGGGACAACTACTAGGGGCACTACATAGAGGGGAGGGGACTACCACTGGGGCACTGTATCGAGGGACCACTGCTGGGGGTGCAATAAAAAGGGCAATACTGGGGTTCTGCACAGGGGGTAGACTACAACTGGGGCCACTATTTAAGGGCACTGCATAAGGGTTACCACTATTGGGGGCACTGCATGGTGGGGTGGACTGCTACTGGGGGCACTATATAAGGGGCACTGCATAGGGGGTACCACTACTGGGGGCACTATATCAGGGGCTTACTACTGGGGACACAAGGGGCACTGGCACTGCACAGGGGCAACCACTACTGGGGGCACTGTATAAGGGGCACTGCATAGGGGGGATCACTACTGGGGGCACTACTGGAGGCCTGCATAAGGGGGTCCTCTTCTGGGGCACAGGGGGGCACTGCATATGGGCACCATGACGGGGCTGCCCCATATCTTTATTTTTACTTTACTTTAATCCCATATGGACCCGCCTCCTTCCTGGAACACTTGAGAGGGGGTGGGGGGGTCGCCATAGCATGCACGTTCTTCGGGCACCCTGGCTACACACTACTCCTCTGCCAGGGCCGCCTGCATGCATTTGACCCCCAGGCTAAAAGTTCCTGCCAGCCCCTGTCTATGCATCTTATTCTATGATTGGAACGATCAGTCGTACACCATTTGACCACATGTTATGAAAAGTTTCAAGGGAAGAATTTCAAGGGCAATCGTACAACTCATCTTACCAAGTCTGAATCGCACCGGGTATGGGGGCCTTAAGACTCAACTGTTCGGTGTGCTGGTGTAGGGCAACAGCTGTAGGCTGTATTACTTTGAAAGCTGTACTGGTAGAGTGAGATCCTCATCAGACAGATCATCTGGTAGAGTGAGATCCCCATCACACAGATCATCTGGTAGATTGAGATCCCCATCAGACAGATCACCTGGTAAAGTGATATCCTCAATCAGACAGATCATCTGGTAGAGTGAGATCCCCATCAGACAGATCACCTGGTAAAGTTAGATCCTCCATCAGACAGATCCCCTGGTAGAGTTATTCCCCATTAGACAGATCCCATGGTAGGGTGAGATCCCCCATCAGACAGATCCCCTAGTATAGTGAGATCCCCCATCAGACAGTTACCCTAGTAGATCATCTGGTAGAGTGAGATCCCCATCAGACAGATCACATGGTAAAGTAAGATCCTCAATCAGACAGATCATCTGGTAGAGTGAGATCCCCATCAACAGATCACATGGTAAAGTGATATCCTCAATCGGATAGATCATCTGGTAGAGTGAGATACCCATCAGACAGATCAGCTGGTAGAGTGAGCTTCCCATCAGACAGTTCACCTTGTAAAGTTAGATCCTTCATTAGACAGATCCCCTGGTAGAGTGAGATCCCCATCAGATAGATCATCTGGTAGAGTGAGATCCCCATCAGACAGATCCCCTGTAAAGTGAGATCTCCCATCAGACAGATCCCCTGTAAAGTGAGATCCCCCATCAGACAGATCCCCTAGTAGATAACAGGGATAGATTCCCTTTCAGACCAATCCACTGGTAGAGTGATATATCCCATCAGACAGATCATTGGTAGAGTGAGATCCCCATCAGACAGATCACGTGGTAAAGTGAGATCCTCTACCAGACAGATCATCTGGTAGAGTGAGCTCCCCATCAGACAGATCATCAGTTAAAGTGAGATCCCCAATCAAACATCCCCTGGTAGAGTGAGATCCCCAATCAGACAGATCCCCTGGTAGAGGGAGATCCCCCATCAGACAGATCCCCTAGTAGAGGGAAATCCCCCATCAGACAGATCCCCTAGTAGAGTGAGATCCCCCATCAGACAGATCCCCTAGTAGAGTGAGATCCCCCATCAGACAGATCCCCTGGGAGAGTGAGATCACCCATCAGACAGATCCCCTAGTAGAGTGAGATCCCCCATCCGACTGATCCCCTGGTAGAGTGATTTGTCCCATCAGACAGATCCCCTGGTAGAGTGAGATCCTCACATCAGACAGATCTCTTGGAATAAAGAGATCTCCTGGAAGAGAGAGGCCCAATCCAAAAAGACTTACCCTGAGCTGCCACAATAGAGGTGAGCAGAGCCACAGCGAGGAAGAGGAGCAGAATCCTATGAAGAAAGAAGATTGATAAGAATATATACAGTATAAAACTCTCTCCCATATGGTTCTGTACCAGAAGACTCGACTCTCAGCCCGACAACCACACACAACAAACTCAGCCAACATGTAGCATGATTCTGTGACTCAGCTCTTGGGTCCAATGATAGTTGTGTGTATCCTGCCTTTAGCTTCCTACCTCCATTCTCACCTTCCATCCTGACACAATCACACTCTCCACAGGAGCAGGACACATTCCCTGAAATACTCTGTGAGCTGTGAACATTGTCATCTGATTGGCTATACATGCATCACACTGAGGTTATCCTGGATGGACAGGAGATGAAGGGTGATAACAATAAGGCTTCCTGTACCTGGTTACCTTAGATTTAATAATAAAACATCATATTTAACAATGACCCAGATAAGCCTCTCGAAAAAGTAAAAGTTAGGACCAGTTGCTTTTCCACATTTAAAAAACGGGCAGGGTGGAGCGTCCTGCTAAAATAGCCTAGCAGGAACTTTATGGAACAGGAAGACGCCAAAGTCGGAGTCTCCTAGTCCGTCTATTCTGATGATTTGACAAGCTTCATGTTGCGCCAACTGCGATTAGGTCGGAGAGAGACATCCACACCATATTAGCTGGGGCGCATCCTGCGAGACCCCAGCTAACAGGTATTCACGGGGGTGGATCATCGGCAGTCGGAAGGCTTGCCTGCCTTTACGGGGGGCGGGAGCTGCACCCGTATATCAGGAGGCTCCCGGCCAAATCGGGAGGGTAGGCAACCTTATTGCAGTCTCTGGCAAGATATGATTGGTATATCACTGCCATACATAATGGTACATTAATAGTATACATACTGTTATATGACCAGCAAAAGTGGTCCGGTGCACATCTCTAATATATATATATATATATATATATATATATATATATATATATATATATATATATATGTATACAGGCATAGTTTTGGTATATACACAGGTATATTACTGGTATATACACAGGTATATTATTGGTATGTACACAGGTATATTACTGGTATGTACACAGGTATATTATTTGTGTTGTTTATTAAAATCAGAATGCAACCATATTACATAAATATAAATTATAATTAGGGATGTGCAGGCTCGGATTAGTATGGATTTTCCATCCAAATTTGGATTTTTCTCGCCAAAAATCGGGTATCAGAGAGAGGCAAAACGTCATCTTTCATGGACTTTTGTCCAGGAATGGCGGGAAAATCTGAACTAATCCGAGCCTGCACATCCCTAATTATAATACATATATACATTGCACATTGTTGCATAATAAACAATATTAATTCATACCTTCTTTATCCTCACACGTCACCTCACACTCTAACCCCCTATTTGACACACACCATATAACAAACACCACCCTACAAAACCTTCCATATCTCTCGTATGCCCGATAAGCCCATTCAGGGTAACTGCCGAAAGGCACGCATTGCACAAAGCTCTGGAAACCTTTTTATAAACCTTTATGTTAAAGGGACACTCGCAGAAAAAGTAGTCCATGGTCTCCTCCTCCCCTTGACACTCCTCCCGTGGGCAACCATGATCATCGGCATTCTTCCATACGAAATTCCCTCTCACATAAAGCCTTCCATGAAGGAGAGCCAGGCGATGTTTCTACACTTCAGGGGGATCCTCTGAAAGTTAATCAGAATCAACCTCTCTGACCATCTCATCTGGGCAGCTCTTTAGCGACAGCGGGACATAAAAATAGGCACACAGAATATTCAACCCCAACTTCCTCCTGGTTGAGTTTCTCACATCACCCATCTCCAGTCCCCACCGTCTTATCAATTTCAGGCACAGGATCGCGTAGATCGGGAGGTATCCATGACAGACTCGAAGGGTCTTAGCTTGACCTCCCTTTATCCAATATTTGAGAAAGGGCAACACCCATTCTCCAAAACCCTCTACCCATCGAGGGGGAGTCTCTAAAACAAGATGCCCAAGGATGAGTTTCGAAAAAAGTTGTTACAAAAAAAAACAAAAAAAAAACGCAGGGTTGACCATACTCAGGCCCCCCTCTTCCATCGATCTGTAGGTAATGCCTCTTTTAACTATATTCATCCTGTTTCCCCAAAACATGAGGAAAAACAATGAATTTATCCTGGACCACAGTGATTGAGGCAAAAATCAGACATAGCTAATATACAAAAACATTGGAACCAAATAGACCTTGCACAAATCCACCCTTTCCCTATAAGAAAATTTATATTTTCTCCAACACGCTACCTTCCGATATGCAATCTCCAGCTTCTTCTCCCAATTTAGGGTGCCATAATCACTGTGATCGAAATAGATTCCTAAGATTTTGATCTGTGAACTGGCCGTGGGAAGGCTGTCCGGAAGGTCAAATTCACCACCTTCCTCCCCCATCCAGAAAGCTTCACACTTTTCTTGGTTTACTTTGGAGCACGAAGCCTCGGAGTATTCACAGATGAATTGTTGCACCTGCTGCACCTCTGCCCCAGTGGACAGAACCACCATGACATCATCTGTGTAGGCCACTACCTTCAGTGCTGGACCCGGACCCAGCTGCACCCCCCCCACAGTGCCACTCTCTAGCCTTCTAATGAAGGGGTCTATCTCAAATACATACAGGAGGGGGCTCAGTAAACACCCCTGAAGAACTCCAGAACCCACACAGAGTAGGGCCCACCCAACCATTCACAAGTGGAAAACTTTCAGCCATACTGTATATTACTCTCAACCAATTCACCACCCACTCTGGAAACCCATACCTTTCCAGTACAGCCCATAGGTACCCGTAATTGACTCGGTCAAACACCTTTGATTGGTCCAGTGCCAACAAATACTTTCCCCACTTCTCAGCACGACACCGCTCAATAGCCTCCCAGACCCCAAGGACAGCACTAAATGTACTGCTGCCTTTCACCGTACAATGCTGAGAAGTGGAAAGCAGTTGTTTAGAAAATTCAGCCATTCTGTTAAAAATTATTTTTGAGAAAATCTTCCTATCTGTGCCGAGAAGGGCTATAGGGCACCAATTCTAAACACACAGGGGGTCCTTACCCTTGGAAAGTAATATAAGGGCAGATAATCTCATGGAAGGGGGAAGACATCCCTCTTCCAGGCTAGTATTAAACACATCCACTGAGTGAGGAGCCAGGATGTCGGAAAAGGTCTTATAAAGTTCGGAAGTTAACCCATCCGGGCCTGGAGATTTCTTGACAGATAACCCGTCAATCGCTCTCCTGATCTCCTCCACCGATATATCACTCTCCAAAGATTTAATCAAAGCATCAGATTTTATGAGCCTGGGTGTCTCCCTCAGAAAACCGCCATCCTCTCCCTGATGAGTGACTTCTCTCTCAGATAACAGATCGGAGTAATAGTCCACAATGACATCCAAGACACCCTCCTTCACCTCCTGAAGGACACCCTATCATGCAGACCTCTAATCTCCCTTGTCTCAACTGTCCTCCTACAGCTCTGGTAAGGATCCGGTGAGTGGTAATAATCTCATAATCTCTCTCCAGAACCAAGGAGGCCAGCTGGCTATACTGGCAGCACTTTCATCTGAGCTTTCACTCGGGAGATTTTCCCATCCTCTCCCTGCTCAGAGATCAAGAAGTCCAATTTCCTTCTCAAAGAATAGTAGGGGTTTCTTTTTCTCAAGCTTCTTTTTGCTACTAATTGGCGAAGGAAACTCAGAGCCCTTTTCTTGACCTCCTCCCACCACTCTGACCTACTCCATCTGGCTTCCAACAGCATTTCCTGTGCCTGAAAAAAATCCCTAAAAGATTGTCTAACCCCCTCCTCCTTTAGGAGGTCAGAATTCAATTGCCATACGCCCCGTCCTTTCTGAAGGAATTGTGCAACATTCAAGGTAAAACGCAGATAATAGTGATCGGAGAACTCCACCAACCTTGCCTGAGGAGGCAAGGTCTTCAGAGTCTCCTTAACAAAAAAAAATCTATCTATTCTAGACCTACAACTACCTCTGAAGTATGTGGAACCCGTGAGATTTGGATTATGGCGAACATGCACATCAACCAGACCAGCCTCCCTAATCATCCTAACTAAATAATTTGAATCAAAGCCCAGCATTGTCCTGGAGCCTCCCCTGTCCTTTGGCCGAATTACGGTGTTAAAATCACCTCCAAAGACAATTTGCTGGGCTGTGAAGAGAAATGGTTTTATCTCTCTGAAGAGGCACTTCCTGTCCCAATGAGTCTGTGGCCCATAGATATTAATTAGCCTCAGGTTATGGGATCGGTACGAATGACCGCCAGACCCATGTCAACTCCCGACGCCGGAAGACCGACAGCAGTGAAGATCCCGATAGGTAAGTAAACTAACTATACCTAACCCTCTCCCCACCCTAACCCTACCTTGGGGGTGCCTAACCCTAACCTCCCCCCCTAGTGCCTAACCCCCGTATGTGCCTAAACCTAACCCCCCCATCCCCGCAGCCTAAACCTAACCCTCCCGGGGGGTGCCTAAACCCTAACCCCCCTCTTCCCCTAGCCTAACCTTCCCGGGGGGGGGTGCCTAACCCGAAGGCTCCCCCGGAAGCCCTTAACCTAAACCTCCCCACAGCTGTCCGCACTCACCGCCCGGCTTACCTTCGTTCTGTATGCCAGGTGTCGGGCTCCCGCCGTAGTGATAATTAGCCCCTGTTGGGACTGCACAGTCGGGAAGCCGGCGGTCAGCATTTTGACATCAGCTTTCTGACTGCATACCCAGGTTATGCCCCCTCAGAGTGACATCCAAAATCATACATCTACCCACTTGTAATTCTATACCCTTGTGCACGGTTACCATACCAGTAAAAAGCACTGCCACCTAACCGTACGGCTCAGCCGCAAGAGACCAGTAAGATGGCCCCTTCTTCCACTCCCTCTTAATCCTGTGAAGGGCGGACAACTCACTTATCCTGGTCTCCTACAAAAATAAAAAAAATCAACCTCAATCATGTTGAAAAAATCAAAAGGTCATAAAATGAGCACGTTCGGAAATAACGGAAGCCACATCGAATGGATCCATGGGCCTGATTCAGACCCACTCGCGAGCGGCTGTACGCTCGCAAGTGGGTCGATGGTCTGCACTGAGCATGCGCACGACGGAGGGAGCTCCGTCGTGCGCATGCGCCAGACACGACGAGCGAAGGACTTTCCTTCGCTCGTTGTGTCCGATCAAAGGGGGCGTGCTGTCAATGTTGATTGACAGCACGCCCCCTTTGGTGGGCGTGCCGGGGGCGTGCCTCCCTGACGGGGGCGTTCCCACGGGAACGCCTCCCGTCAGAAGCCGGCCCACTGACATCACTAGTGATGTCAGTGGGAGTGATTTTGGCTCTGATAGAGCCAAAATCACTCCGGAGCTTGCGGTTGAAAACCTCAACCGCAGGCTCCGGCTCGCAATTTCGATGGTCGCGATGGTCACGACCATCGCGGCCATCAAAATGCACGCTCGTATAGCCTGTGGGTGGTGACCCACAGCTATACGAGCGTCCAGGAGGACGCTCCATGAAAAAGGAGCCCGGCCCTCATGCAGAGCGTGCGCTCTGCTCAGAGCGTACGGCTCTGAATGAGGGCCCATGTCTCTAGATGATAGAAAATTGATTTATTGACTTCCTTGTCAATGAGGCACTTGTATAGGTGTCGTTTTTCCTGCTTTTTTCAGTGCCGCTTGGCCCGCCCCCGTTTTATCTCCTTTACTATTCTCAGCGGTAACAAATTTGACTCTATTTCCACTGTAAAAATTATTAGAATAATAAGTATCAAAAGTGTCATAAGTATCTTATTTGTATTATTTTAATCATTAATGACAGGCTCTGCCTCCCCTGAATGCATGTCCCTGGCATATAAATAGGTATATTATTGGTATATACACAGGTAAATTATTGTTATAAATACACAGGTATTTTATAGGTATATACATAGGTATACTATTGGTATATAAACAGGTATATTATTGGTATATACACAGGTAAATTATTGTTATAAATATACAGGTATTTTATAGGTATATACATAGGTATACTATTGGTATATATACAGGTATATTATTAGTATATATTCAGGTATATTATTAGTATATATACACATGTATATTACTAGTATTTATACAGGTAAATTATTGGTATATATACAGGTATAGTAATGGTATATACAGAGGTATATTATTGGTGTAAATACAGTATATGGTTATATTATTGATGTAAATATTCAAGATTATTATTGGTGTAATTATACAGGTATATTATTTATATACACAGTTATATTATTGGTGTAAATATACAGGTATATTATTGGTATATTCACATGCAAATTATTGGGGTAAATATACAGGTATATTATTGGTGTTTATATGGGTATATTATTGGAATATTATGGTGTAAATATACAGGTATATTAGTATATATAATACAGGTATATTTTTGGTAAATATACAGGTATATTATTGGTGTTTATATGGGTATATTAATGGAATATTATGGTGTAAATATACAGGTATATTATTAGTATATATACAGGTATATTTTTGGTAGATATATAGGTATATTATTAGAACTTATACAGGTACATTATTGATGTAAATATACAGGTATAATATTGGTATATATACACGTATATTATTGGTACATATACAGATATATTATTGATGTAAATATTCAGGAATATTATTGGTATATATACAGGTATAATATATTATTGGTATCCACATAGGTATATTATTGGTATATATACAGGTATATTATAGATGTAAATATACAGGAATATTAATGGTGTACATATACAGGTATATTATTGATCTAAATATACAGGTATATTATAGGTGTAAATTGACAGATATATTAATGGTATGCACACAGGTATATTATAGGGATAAATATACAGGAATATTAATGGTATATATACAGGAATATTATTGATATACACACAGGTATATTATTGGTATATACAGTATACAGGTATATTATTGGTGTGTGTGTATATATATATATATATGTATTTTATTGGTGTAAATATACATATATATTATAGGTATATATACACAGGTATATTATTGGTACATATATAGGTATATACACAGTTATAATATTAGTGTAATTATACAGGTATATTTTTGGTGTAAATTTACAGGAATATTATTAGTATATATAGAGGTATATTATTGGTATAGACAGAGGTATATTATTGGTGTAAATATATAGGGATATTATTGGTATACACAGTTTTATTATTGGTACAGATACAGGTATATTATTGATGTAAATATACAGGTATATTATTAGTATATACAGAGGTATATTATTGGTGTAAATATACAGGTACATTTTTGGTATATACAGGAATATTATTGGTGTATATATATACAGGTATATTATTGATGTAAATATACAGGTAAATTATTGGTACAGATACAGGTATATTATTGAAGCAAATATACAGGAATATTATTGGCTAGATACACATGTATATTATTTGTATATATACACAGGTATATAATTGATATATACACAGAATTATTATTGGTACATATATAGGTATATACACATGTATATTATTGGTAGATATACAGGCATATTACTTGTATATACACAGGTTTATTAATGGTGTAAATATATAGGTATATTATTGGTATATACACATGTATATTATTGGTACATATACAGATATATATATATATATATATATATATATACACACACACACACACACACACACACGTATGTTAGTGGTATATATACTGGTATATACACAGGTTTATTATTGGTACATATACAGGTATATTATTGATATATTTTCATGTGTAATATTAGTACATATCGCAATATATTATTGGTATATATACACAGGTGTATTTTTGCCATATATACAGGTTTATTTTTAGTATATTTACAGGAAATGTATCAGTATACATACAGGTATACTATTACTATATATACAGTTATAGTATTAGTATATATACACACAAGTATATATAACATACTTGTATATATATATACATATACATGCACATACACAGAGGTATATTACATTATTGACATATATATAGGTATTTTATAGGTATATAAACATATATATATATATATATATATATATATATATATATATGTTATTGGTGCATCTATCTATATATACATGCACAAGTATATTGTCATTATACATATATTTGTACGCCTTTCATTGCTGAACCACACACACGCACACGCGAGCACACTGGGAATGTAGGTGATACCTGGAGACAGGTGAGTGATAGAAACCAAAAGAGGTTTTTATCTATTAAACCCCACAATTTGCCAACATCAGACCCAAGATAGGGACAATCATGAAGAAATCAGGACCAGGAATAAATGTCTTCCATGGAGGATTTAGAGGGAACTTGTCTCTATTTCATAAATCTCCAACCCAACAACACAATGGAAAATGACAGGATCCCAGGTATAGTGAGCACCTGTGCAGTCAGCACCTCAGGCTTGTGCACAGGCAGGTACGTACCTTGTGAATGTTCTCATTGCTGCAGAAGCAGATGGAGCAGGTTGGTCTGAGATGCATGGTCTGGGGTCACTAAATATACAGGGGACCGCCCCGTCCATCCATCCATCCAGTAACTGCCCACCTCTCCCTACAGCCCCCACCCTCACTTCCCAACATTTAACTCTTCAACCTCCAGACTCCATTCCCACAAGGCACATTTCAGCCATTGTAGGGTTTTGTGTAATGTCATACAATGTGTATGTAACACTGAGACGGCGGATTGGGGGGCACTGTATGTAGAGGTGGTTGGGTGTATCCAAGCTCCTCATCTTACATCTATATGGAAAACAAAGATTATAATTTTATAGCAATAAGAAATATTTTATATCAGGGTAGATTGTCTGCTCATCGCAGTTATGGGAAATCTTCTCTCATCGGCATTTACCAAGTGATGCCCAGTGCCCGGCTGACAGCGGGAAGAAGACTCTTACTGCGTCGCCATCTTGGCTTGGGGCCTTTTGCGCGGGTTGGGTATGAAATCTCGGCGGCTCAATAGCTGCCGGGATGAAATACCAACTCCAGAAGCCCGATAGGAGAATCCTGACAGAGCAGGTAAGTACAGAAACAAACAGATCACAGGTGCAAAACTCCAAATTACTAATTATATATAAATACATTATGCAATCAAATTTTGCAATGAATAGAGGTTTTTAGCATAATCATGGCCAAGGTTATGGGCCTACCCACCATATCCAGGTAACCTCTGCAGGGTAGGTCCCTAACATACTAGGGTTCAAATCCAGAGCGCAGGACCCCCCAAAAAATGCCCCAGCCAAGCTGCCCCAGGGCACCGCCATAGTAAGAAAAGTGCAGTGTAAAGAGATAGTTAGGAGCAGCTGCATATCAAGAAATGAAAATAAAATGTGAAGTACATGTATAATAAACACACACAGTGAAGGGTTAAAATGTGTTATAAAGGAAAATGTGTTATAATGCGGTGCCCTGAAACAGATCAACCAAAGCAATCCAGGGGGACTCACGCCCCAAAAATGAACCAAAAGTAGCACTACAGTATATAACTTGTAGGACTTACCTAGAATTGTACCTAATACAGTGTGCATATCTATTACCAGACTCCATGCTTTTAAACCAATAAGGGAGGGGTGCTAGTCCAGGCTGAAAGCGTCTCCTTTCCTTCAGGTGTGCAATAAAGCACATTAATGGAGTCCAGGAATCTTTCCTATAGAGCAGGTAAGTACCTTAACCCTACCCTTCTCCCCCCCTAACCCTCCCTTAGGGGTGCCTAACCCTAAAACTCCCAGAGTGGTGTATAACCCTAAGTCCCCCCGGGGGGGTGCCTAACCCTAACCTCCCGTCTCTAGCCTAACCCATCCCAGGGGGGTGTATAATCGTAAGTCCTCCCGGGAGTGTCTAAACCTAACCCCCCTCCCCCCCACAGCTAAGTTCTAAGGACGGCCGGACTTACCTCGATCGGTCCAGCGTCCTTCGGCATTCCAGCGTCGGGATTAAGATGGGCGTCAGTATTTCAACGCCTATCTTAAATGCCTTGTCAGGCTTCTGCTGTCGGGATATAGACTAGCGGTATTTAGTCTGCCGGTCTATAGACTACATCCTCTTTTGCACATGAGTAGGGAAATGTAAAGCTAAACTTATTTTTTCTGCGAAGGTGGAACCGGAAACTTAAATTATTAGGATAAATATAGAAAAATATAAAGAGAATTATATACTGTATACATTTTTTTGATAAACATATTTTGTCTTATATAACTAATAAAGTATTTTCCCTGAATGGGACCTCTGCAATCATTATCACGTGATGGCGATCGCGATTAGAGGATCGCGGCATAGCGTACATACAATCCTTCTTATATGGGATTTCATCACTGTCCCCGGCCGTGGGGCTTGTTATATAGGGAGAAGCTCATCTCTGAGGAACACTGCCGGGATCATCTCCCTACAATAAATATAAACCTTATTGTGCAGGATGTGATATTTATATGAGATACGAAGGGTGAGGGGGGGGGAGATATTTCTTGTGTCTCCCCTGACCAGCAGCAAAGACTTCGGAGCCGGGTAACCTGACCTCCGATTATTCCTGTCTGACACCTTGCACAGGGAACCGAATGTCTACCAGCTTGTTCTGACATCGGGGCCAGCTGGTACTTGTAGTTCATCAAAGAAGAAAAAAACAGACACAATTTATTTATTTTTTTACATTAAAAAATAAATAAAGACAAGACACAAAGTGTAATTTCAGCCTCTATGTATCTTCTCTGACTCTGTCTTTATTTGCTACAGCTGATGGTTGACCCTGGTGACAGGCCATGCTGGGACCTGTAGTGCATGAAAGACAAATTGCATTGGCTCTAATATTAACTATTTCATTATCCCCATATTTACCATCCTGGAGTAGGGGGATTTTGCAGGCCTGGCCGCCCTGAGAAAGATACCACTAGTGTCAGCTGGGCTGTAGCGGTGTGTAGCCATGAAGGGAGGACCCCCACACTGTGTGTAGCCATGAAGGGAGGACCCCCACACTGTGTGTAGCCATGGAGAGGACCCCACACTGTGTGTAGCCATGGAGAGGACCCCACACTGTGTGTAGCCATGGAGAGGACCCCACACTGTGTGTAGCCATGGAGAGGACCCCCACACTGTGTGTACCCATGAAGGGAGGACCCCCACAGTGTGTGTAGCCATGGAGAGGACCCCCACACTGTGTGTAGCCATGGAGAGGACCCCCACACTGTGTGTAGTCATGAAGAGAGGACCCCCACACTGTGTGTAGTCATGAAGAGAGGACCCCCCACACTGTGTGTAGCCATGAAGAGAGGACCCCCACACTGTGTGTACCCATGAAGGGAGGACCCCCATAGTGTGTGTAGTCATGAAGGGAGGACCCCCACACTGTGTGTAGTCATGAAGGGAGGACCCCACACTGTGTGTAGCCATGGAGAGGACCCCCACACTGTGTGTAGCCATGGAGAGGACCCCCACACTGTGTGTAGCCATGGAGAGGACCCTCACACTGTGTGTACCCATGAAGGGAGGACCCCCACACTGTGTGTACCCATGAAGGGAGGACCCCCACACTGTGTGTACCCATGAAGGGAGGACCCCCACACTGTGTGTAGTCATGAAGGGAGGACCCCCACACTGTGTGTAGCCATGAAGGGAGGACCCCCACACTGTGTGTAGCCATGAAGGGAGGACCCCCACACTGTGTGTAGCCATGAAGGGAGGACCCCCACAGTGTGTGTAGTCATGAAGGAAGGACCCCCACACTGTGTGTAGTCATGAAGGGAGGACCCCCACACTGTGTGTAGTCATGAAGAGAGGACCCCCACACTGTGTGTAGTCATGAAGACAGGACCCCCACACTATGTGTAGTCATGAAGAGAGGACCCCCACACTGTGTGTAGCCATGAAGAGAGGACCCCACACTGTGTGTAGCCATGAAGAGAGGACCTCCACACTGTGTGTAGCCATGAAGAGAGGACCCCCACACTATGTGGACCCCCCTATGCTTCCAGCAATGAGAGCATGTAGAGATTATTATTACAAACACTCAAACATGCAGGTAGAGGTTATTATAGATCCCCCAAATAGTTGGTAGAGATGTTATTGCAGACACTCTGACACCCCTGGAGAACGGCGTGACACCTCAGTTAAAGTTAGCCATACTTGCCGACTTTAGATATTTCCTCTTCGGGGGAGTCCCAGAGAGGAGATGCAGATGGACGGGGGGGCCAGACTATCCGTGTCAATAGGCTCCACCACTAGCGGCAAACTGCTGTGAATCGTGCATATTTGAATAGGTGGCGGAACCAAATGATGCAATTATCATAGATTTACATCATTAGGCCCTGCCCACTCCTCACAGACTGCTTATTCCTGGTAAGATTGTGCCCATACTGCCCACCTCATTAGGAAGTGGGCAGGATGCAGGAGAAGTGTCTACTTTTCTGGGGGTGAGGGGGGCTTCCTGAAAAATGTGGAGCCAACCGCAGGTTCCGGGAAAGTGGGAAAGTATTTTATCAGCCACAATCAAATCCTTATTGTGAGGAGCATGGCCAGAATCAAACACATAATTCCCTCAGGGGATCTGCCTAAAGTCATATATTCATTATTTCATTACATCTAGACTACTACAACGCCCACTACCTGGGGCTCCTAGTAAAAGAATTGCACCTCTAGCAGATGGTACAGAATGCAGTTGCCGGGCTATTCACCAACCAGCTCGTTCCTGCCTCATATCACCCATTCTCTGCTCCCGTCACTGGCTGCCTGCAAGATGGTGAATTGTTTCCAAGATTGGCTCACTGACGTCCAAAGCCCAACATGACCATGGCCCAAGGTACCTGACCCAGCTTCTGACCCCTTCCTGCCCCACTCACTTACTGTGAACTGTAGATGAAGGACTATTAGCAGCACCTAGAATCTCCCGGAATTCATCTGGGGGTCGAGCTTTTAGCTTTGCGGCTCAGACTCTATGGAACTCACTTCCCCGCTCAGTCAGAGAGGCCTCTGCTCTAGAATCCTTCAATAATAGACCCAAGACACCTGTGACCTCACGCATTTCACTAATGTCCCCTCACTAATGTCCCCTCACTAATGTTTCTCTTTTCTGTTCAGCTTATTTTCTATTTTGTGCTTTAAATGCAAATGTAGAGTCCTATTAGGAGAAAAGTGCTATATAAATAACTTATTATTATCATCATCATCCTCCTCCTCCTCCTCCTCCTCCTCCAGGTATAGGTTATTGCAGACCCCCCAACAAGCAGGTAGAGAGGTTATTACGGACACGCCAACATGTAGGTAGAGGTTATTGCAGAGCCCTCAACAAATAGGTTGAGAGGTAATTAGGGATACCCCAAAAGCAGAGTGGGGACTAAGAGTAAACTCTAGACAGGGCCAAGTGCACAGCCAGAGAGCACTGCCAGGTACACATCACAAAGAGCAGGAACATGTCTGGATCTGTCTGTCTATTATGATGTCAGTGATAGCGAGAAGTGTGTTCTCGGCTACATCCTAGTCTGGAGCTGGCAGGGCAGGAGCAGCTAGCAGTGCTCTTTGTAATCCTCATACACTGGGGATGCTGACAGCGGAGTGTAGGACACAGGAATATAAGGAGACAGAGACATAGCACAGTCCAGCACTATGCACAGAATAGGAATCATGTTCCAGGATGAGGGTCTCTCACCTTCCCCCTCCCGAGTCCTGTGATGAATGGCTGATTGTGTCTATCAATGGCCCATTATCTGCACTCAACTAGGAACAACCCCCACCCACAACATATATTCACTTAACTCTCCCCGTAAGGTGATCTGGTTTACCTGTTCAGGTAACGGATACCCAGATCTCTCATCTACAATTTCAGTGTGTTTACTACAAGTGACCCCATTATCTTGTAACCCTTCTGGCACTGTGTAGCTGGTATGACGTGCTTCAGTAGGCAGCTCACCTCTAATGGGTCCCCCTCATGCAGGCTAAACAGCAAAGTGTCTCCTTCTGTGGACACAAATGATGTTACATGGGATTTGTGCAGTGTGAGTACAATAAGCTGGGCACCAGACCATTTCTATTCCACCATATATTCTCATTATTACACAACTCATCTAGCACATAAGTCAGTTGCAAAATTAAAATGATAAAGGAAAAATATCTCCTCTTTCCTCCTGTACAATACTCGGGTATGATAATAACAATGTATACAAATCTTTCTCCCCTCCTGCACAGCACTTGTAGAATTACAATGACAATATATACATCTTCCCTCCTGCACAGCACTTGTAGAAATACAATGACAATGTATACATATCCTTCTTCCCTCCAGCACAGGGTATGGGGTATGGGAAATACAATATATACATATAATTTTTCCCTCCTGCACAGGGTATGGGAAATACAATATATACATAAAATTTTTCCCTCCTGCACAGTACTGTGAGTATGATAAAACAATAAATACTTACTCTCCCCCCCTCCTGCACAGCAGTTGGGGTAGGACAGTATATACATTTAATTCTCCCTTCCTGCACAGTATTTGGTATTTGACAATGACAACATATATTTTCCTTCTCCCCTCCTGCATAGTACTTGGTATATGACAATGACAATATATACATCTCCTTCTGCACAGTACTTGGGATATGAGAGTGGCAATATATTCAACTCCTTCTCCCCTCCTGCATAGTACATGGTATATGACAATATATACATCTACTTCTCTCCTCCTGCAAAGTACTTGGGGTATTACAATATATATATATATCTCCCTGCTAGTGCTGTCATTTTACACATATTCCCCTTCTTTCATTACTCTCACTGATATAAAGGCACCAGCCATACATTCGGATCATATGCAGTTACTGCGCTCCACAAAATATTATTCAGAACTGCTTCTCTCTCTCACTCTGCATTGCTCCTCATAGAGCTTTATATAAGTTGGACTATCTTATTTATAACACACATCTTCAGTCTTTGGGGGTCCTCTGCAGCCTCAGCCATCCCTCAGCTTAGGCTGCATCTTCTTCTCACCTATTATGGGGCTTATAGGGGAATTCAATATGGAGCGAAAACTCAGTTTTTGCGTTAATATCGCACCTATGACGTCATTATCGCAGGTTTTAGTTTTACACTGTATTCAATTTCAAAGACTTTTCACAGGTTCGAAAAGTCTTTGAAAAAAAAACGGGGATAACTTTTCACCACTGAATAGGTGGCGAAAAAAAGTGCAGAATTGGGGTTTAGGGGTGCAGGCTTAAAAAAAAATAGCCTGCACCCCTGGGAATGACATTTTAAAAATAACTGTGTCAAAAAAAAAATAAAAAAATAAAAAATAGGGACACCCCAAAAAATTAATAAAAAAATTGGGGTGAAAAAAAAAAATGGGAAAAAATTGTTTAACAATAGGTAAATAGGTTCAGGGCTATTCTGCAAATATGCAGCAGGTGTTTTCTAGAATAGATTATTAGCGGCGGGTGTATTCTAGAATAGATTATTAGCGGCAGGTGTATTCTAGAATAGGCTATTAGCGGCAGGTGTATTGTAGAATAGGCTATTAGCGGCAGGTGTATTCTAGAATAGGCTATTAGCGGCAGGTGTATTCTAGAATAGGTTATTAGCGGCAGGGGTATTCTAGAATAGGCTATTAGCGGCAGGTGTTTTCTAGAATAGATTATTAGCGGCAGGTGTATTGTAGAATAGGCTATTAGCGGCAGGTGTATTCTAGAATAGGCTATTAGCGGCAGGTGTATTCTAGAATAGGTTATTAGCGGCGGGTGTATTCTAGAATAGATTATTAGCGGCAGGTGTATTCTAGAATAGATTATTAGCGGCAGGTGTATTCTAGAATAGGCTATTAGCGGCAGGTGTTTTCTAGAATAGATTATTAGCGGCAGGTGTATTGTAGAATAGGCTATTAGCGGCAGGTGTATTCTAGAATAGGCTATTAGCGGCAGGTGTATTCTAGAATAGGTTATTAGCGGCAGGGGTATTCTAGAATAGATTATTAGCGGCAGGTGTATTGTAGAATAGGTTATTAGCGGCAGGTGTATTCTAGAATAGGCTATTAGCGGCAGGTGTATTCTAGAATAGATAATTAGCGGCAGGTGTATTCTAGAATAGGCTATTAGCGGCAGGTGTATTGTAGAATAGGCTATTAGCGACAGGTGTATTCTAGAATAGGCTATTAGCGGCAGGTGTATTCTAGAATAGATAATTAGCGGCAGGTGTATTCTAGAATAGACTATTAGCGGCAGGTGTATTCTAGAATAGGTTATTAGCGGCAGGTGTATTCTAGAATAGATTATTAGCGGCAGGTGTATTGTAGAATAGGCTATTAGCGGCAGGTGTATTGTAGAATAGGCTATTAGCGGCAGGTGTATTCTAGAATAGATTATTAGCGGCAGGTGTATTCTAGAATAGATTATTAGCGGCAGGTGTATTCTAGAATAGATTATTAGCGGCAGGTGTATTGTAGAATAGGCTATTAGCAGCAGGTGTATTCTAGAATAGATTATTAGCGGCAGGTGTTTTGTAGAATAGGCTATTAGTGGCAGGTGTATTCTAGAATAGATTATTAGCGGCAGGTGTATTCTAGAATAGATTATTAGCGGCAGGTGTTTTCTAGAATAGATTATTAGCGGCAGGTGTATTGTAGAATAGATTATTAGCGGCAGGTGTATTCTAGAATAGATTAATAGTGGCAGGTGTTTTCTAGAATAGATTATTAGCGGCAGGTGTATTGTAGAATAGGCTATTAGCGGCAGGTGTTTTCTAGAATAGATTATTAGCGGCAGGTGTATTCTAGAATAGATTATTAGCGGCAGGTGTTTTCTAGAATAGATTATTAGCAGCAGGTGTATTCTAGAATAGATTATTAGCGGCAGGTGTTTTCTAGAATAGATTACTAGCGGCAGGTGTATTCTAGAATAGATTATTAGCGGCAGGTGTTTTCTAGAATAGATTATTAGCAGCAGGTGTATTCTAGAATAGATTATTAGCGGCAGGTGTTTTCTAGAATAGATTACTAGCGGCAGGTGTATTCTAGAATAGATTATTAGCGGCAGGTGCACAAATGCAGACTTTTTAAAAAATTACTTTAGGGACATAAAAATATACTAGTACCCATTTTCATGTACCCCAAATTTGATGGGACCACTTAAAAAAACGAAAAAAATAACCTAAGTGCTCTTCTGCATCACTTCTTCAATGTCGGGAAAAAAAAACACCTGCTGCGGCTATTTAAATCCCCGACTTTCATTTGCAGGTGATCCCCCATGTTTTTACAGCTTTAGGGGGGGTCCTACGATTTTTTTAAGGAAAATTTCGTAATTTAACTCAAATCCCACTTCACAGGCTCCCGTTTCGTAGGTTTCATATTGCATACGGGGATAAGCGGGCGCGCGCCCGATACTTTATCCCAGGTAATAGCTCCGATATGAAACGTAAACTTCGACAGCGAAGTTTACGTTTCATATTGAACACCCCTCTTAGTATTAGGGACAAACAGACACAGGAAAGTCGGCATATTAATGAATATCTTGTCTGGCCCTAAAGGGTAAGTTGACCATTCTCTGAATGTATACATAGACATGTACTGCACGGTACAGACTCCTTTTCAGGCCTCATTGGGGAACTGCAAACCAAATCCTATGATGAATCCTATGGTGATAGGGATGGATCTAGAATTTCTTTTAGGGAAATAGTTTAACAATCAGGGCCCCATTTAATAATGAGTGATATGCTTTTTATCACTCGTTACTAATCTTAAATGATGCTCCAACCAATCAGCTCCTAACTATCAACCACCGCCTATAACATGACAGTTAGGAGCTGATTGGTTGGAGCATCATTTAAGATTAGTAACATATTGCTCATTATTAAAGGGGCCCTTAATTTACACTTCTACCCTTTGAATTCCTGCATCCTCCTAGTTCTAAGTGCAGTCTTGACTACTCTCGTGAAACAGCCGGAAGGGTCACCTAAATCGGGTGGCGTTCCCTGCTGTCCAGAAGAGTTTGCAAGTCTCCCGCTGCCGGTCGCTCACAGCCGCACACTTACTGAGTGAAGGGAGAGGTCTATGTGGGCGATAACGCAATTTGCACTGAATTGCTTCATCTCTGCGTCACAAAGCCTGTAATCATGGCAGGCGGCGAGTGGGGCACAATGATGCAATCACATCATCATTGCAAATGGCTTCCCACTTTGCCGCAACATGACCCTCACTGAGCTATTTTGGGCCCTCTGAAATAAAATTGTTACAGAATTATTTGTTTATTTTTTAAAATATGTGACCCAGCACTAATTAGGAGCCGCCTTAGCATATTAATGGTTGAAGCCAACATTGATTTGTTCATGGTGGCCAACGACTCTCCAGGGTCCAGTCAGCTTTGGCTGTTCTTCATAGATCAGTCTACCCGTTCCTTATCCCCTTCTAGTCATTCATCATCTTAGCTGCCATCCCCTACTGCAGCCCCATCATCCTGCCCCATGGACAAAGCTAACTGCGGCTACATCTTCACCATATCCAGCAGATTCACTTACACACAGGCAAGCAGGGCTGGATTGGCCATCTGGCACTTCTGGCAAATGCCAAAAGGGCCAATGGCCTCAGGGCCGGCTCGAGGAGGGCGGTAGTGCCCCTGCCCTCCACCCCATGCTGCCGGATACATGATATTAGTTCAGGGGGAGGGAAGGGGTGGCAGCAGTGATGGGCCGATGCGCTCTGCTCGGCCAGGAAGAGAAGGGGGTGTGCAGCGAGGTCAGGCCCCCCGTGAATCACGGCACACCCACTTGAAACTTAAACATGCCCCCTGTGAGAGTGCCCACAACGCGCACATGGCGGACTGCCAGGGGTGATCTACAGCCCCAGTATGTCCCTGTAGACCAGGCAGAAGATGGCGGACCCCAGCCCCAGAAATTCCAATAGGGAAATTTGCATGGCTGGCCAGAACTCACAGCGTGATCCCGGGTTCCCTGTCCGCGGCTCTCCTGGCTCAAACAGCACCGTACTGGAGACACTAAGAGGATCACACTGGCCCAGGGATACTTACACACCATAACACTGACCAGAGGCCACTCTCTCTCTGTCATGGTCAGTCACACACTGTCACATTGACTATGGGCCACTCACACATTGTCACACTGACCAGAGGCCACTTTCACACTGACAGGGCCTGTCACATACTGGAGCTGGGAATACAGTAGATGGTGCTGGGGCAGAGGAGATGGTGCTGGGGCAGAGGAGATGGCACTAAGGCACAGGAAATTTTGCAGGATACACAGGAGAATGCTCTGGGGACACAGGACCTGGCACTGGAGAAGATGGAGATGGAGTTAGGGAACAGAAGATGAAGCTGGTGAGAGGAGATTGCGCTGGGACACAGTAAATGGAGCTGGGAACACAAGAGATGAAGTTGGAGAGAAGAGATCCCACTGGGGACACAGTAGAAGGTGCTTGAGAGACACAGGGGCATGGCACTGTAGAGACACACAGGGATGGTGCTGGAGAAACACATGAGATGGTGTTTGAGACACAGGGATTGTGCATGAGACACAGGGGGATGTCACTGTATAAGCACAGAGAAATGGTGCTGGAGACACAGGGTGGTGGTGATGGAGACAAAGGGGGATGATGTTGGAGAGACACAGGGGGGTGCTGGAGAGACATGGGGATGGCGCTGGAGACACATAGGAGGATTGCACTGGAAAGACAAGGGGGATGGTGCTAGAGACAGTGGGATGGTGCTGGAGAGACACAGAGGGATGGTGCTGGAGACATACAGTGAATGGTGCTGGAGACAGAAGGGATGGTTCTGGACAGACACAGGATGGTGCTTGAGTGATACAGGGATGGTGCTACAGAAACACAGGGGGATGGTTCTGGAGACACACAGGAGACAGATGCTGGACAGACATAGGGAGATGGTGCTGGATACACAGAAAATGGTGCTGGAGAGACACATGGGGTGGTGCTGGAGAGACACAGGAGTTTAGTACTAGAGACACACAGGGGGATGGTGCTGGAGACACACAGGAGACAGATGCTGGACAGACGAAAGGGAGATGGTGCTGAAGACACAGAAAATGGTGCTGGGGAGACACATGGTGGTGGTGCTGGAGACAAAGGGGATGGTGCTGGAGAGACACAGGAGGTGCTGGACAGACACAGGGGATGTGACTCTGGATAAATACAGGGGGATGGTGCTATAGACACCCAGGAGGAAGATGCTGGAGAGACAGGGGTTGGTGCTGAAGACATACAGTGAATGGTGCTGGAGACAGAAGAGATGGTTCTGAACAGACACAGGGGATGGTGCTTGAGTGACACAGGGGGATGGTGCTTCAGAAACAGGGTGATGATGCTGTAGACACACAGGAGACAGATGCTGTACAGACATAGGGAGATGTTTCTGGAGACACAGGGAATGGTGCTAGAGAGACACATATGGGGTGGTGCTGGAGAGATACAGGAGATTGGTGCTGGAGAGACACAGGGAGAAGGTGCTGGAGACACAGGGGATGGTGATGTAGAGACATAGAGGGATGGTCCTGGGGAGGCACAGGGGAATGTTGCTGGAGACACACAGGGGTAGTTGGTACTGGAATGATACAGGGGATGGTCCTGGAGAAACACAGGGGGGTGGTTCTGAAGAGAAAAAGGGGGATGGTCTTGGAGAGACCCATGGGATGGTGCTGGAGACACACAGGAGGAAGATGCTGGAGAGACACAGGGAGATGGTTCTGGAGACAAAGGGCATGATGCTGGAGAGACACATGAGATTGGTACTGGCGAGACACAGGGTGATGGTGCTGAAGACACACAGGGGAATGGTGCTGGAGACACACAAGGGGTGGTACTGCAGAGTCACAGGGGATGGTCCTGGAGAGACATAGGAGGATGGTCCTGGAGACACACAGGGAGATGGTGCTGGAGACACACAGGGAGATGGTGCTGGAGACACACAAGAGACTGGTACTGGAGAGACACAGGGGGATGGTGCTGGAGAGACACAGGGGGTGGTACTGGAGAGACACGGGGATGGCACTGGAGATATACAGAGAGATGTTGGTGGAAAGATACGGAAGGGGGGCAAAGACACACAGGAGAGTGGTCATAAATCTAGGAGCAAATAAAACTTTAATTACTGTTTCTTGTTTCATATTTGCTGTATGTGTTGTCAGAGCATTTCATGCAGGTTCATTCACATTGTTAAATTGTTAAACACTAACAACTCTCAACAGCTTCTCTCCTGCTCAGCGGATTGCAAGAGGAGAAGGTGGAAATGACCAGAGGAACTTGGCACCAATTTATTATAAATCCTCTCAATGGTGCACAATTTTTTACCTCTGTTGGCTGAACCAAACCTGAATCAGGACATCACCATTCTCTGAGCTGTTTTATGATTGGTCAGGAGGGTATATAAAGGCATGGCGACAGGGTGGTACTAAGGGTACACCTGTCCCGGGCCCAAAGGTTCAGGGGGCCCCCTGGTTCAGAGGTGCACAGAGATAATCAAATTATCAAGTGGCCACAGGCTAAGATACCTCCCTTCCCCTGTCACCTGTTCTGGTCTGGTCCATGTGTGTTGCGATGTCATTATGCGTGATGCTGCACCGTTCTGTTCTGTACTTGCCTGCATCCCTGCTATCTCAGTCACGGTCCACCTAGGAAGAGCAGGGACATGCAGCCTGATGACGAGCGTGAAACCCCAGCGCAGTGCGTACTGCGTGACTTCAAGCAGCAACAAGCTGCAGCACTATCTGCTCCTTCATGAGGCAGCGACCGCAGCCCTGACACTGACCTCAGCTTCCTGCACCAGAGGCGGCAACCACAGCCCTGACACTGACCTCAGCATCCTGCACCAGAGGCGGCCACCGCAGCCCTGACACTGACCTCAGCATCCTGCACCAGAGGAGGCCACCACAGCCCTGACACTGACCTCAGCGTCCTGCACCAGAGGAGGCCACCGAAGCCCCGACACTGACCTCAGCATCCTGCACCAGAGGAGGCCACCGCAGCCCCGACACTGACCTCAGCATCCTGCACCAGAGGAGGCCACCGCAGCCCTGACACTGACCTCAGCATCCTGCACCAAAATCGTTCTACTGAAGCGTTGAAGTAAAACTCAGAGGTTTTCGAGGACCCAGCTTTAATGTGTATTTCTGTGGAGTGCTGCCACCACACTGTGTGCTATATATATATATATATATATATACACACACACACACACACACACACACACACATTGTAACAGGCCTGGATTAGGGGTCCCTCTCCTGGGGTAGATGGACTCCCTCTTCACACACACAGCAGCTGAGAAAATAGTACACCAGTCTGGGGTCTTGTACTAGCTGGTCGATACCAATCTTTATTGTGCAACATAAAAGGAAAACAAAACATAAAAGTAAATCCTAGCCCATCTGGGCGCTAACTAGACAAGAAGTTCCCTCTCTAAAGAAATAGTGGGGCTTACTGCCTCCACCATCAACACGAATGTATGCACAAGACTTACAGGTAGATTTCACCAAGTGTCTCTGACCCAGCCAGCCAGCCTGCTTGCTCTCCCCTTGTATGAGACACTAGCTTACAATCACACACAGCCTATATCAGCCAGCTCCAGGTGCAGACCCTAATGAGCCTGCTAACAGGCCAAGAAGGCCAAAACCTGGAGTGGCCTGTGGATGGAGCCCTCCCTCTCCTCACATCCACATCCCCAGGTCCCAAACCGGCTTTCCAAAAAGCCGAGACTCAAATCTGCTTCACTGCAGACTTTTCTCCTGGGGTTTTTTAGAACACATAGGTCAAAAACCTAGGACAAATGTATCTACCACTGACCACTTTACCAGTGTTCCTATCACATATCCCCCCCTTTGTTTCGACCTGTGGGGCGGAACAACTGAAGCCCCCAAGCAATGAACGCGTGACAACTCGTCTGCATTGGCCAGCTGGCTTCCTGGCCTGTGTTCTACCAAAAATCTAAAGGTTTGTAGCGCCAAGAACCATCTTGTTATTCTCGCGTTACTGTCCTTGTTTTCTGACATCCACTTCAGAGGGGCATGGTCAGTGATCAGGTTGAACTTTCTTCCCACCAAATAGTACCTGAGAGTCTCTAACGCCCATTTTATGGCCAAAGCTTCCTTCTCCACTGTGGCATAGTTTCTCTCATGTATATTCAATTTCCTGCTTAGGTAAAAAATAGGGTGTTCTTCACCCTCTTTGCTTTGGGACAGGACCGCTCCGATGCCTACACCGGACGCATCGGTTTGTACCAACTCTTTGTCAAAATCAGGGGTCACCAGAACTGGTTGGGTACATAACGCTATTTTTAATTCTTGGAAAGCTTTCTCCGCTTCAGGACCCCATTCAACCATGATTTTTGTTTGCCCCTTGGTAAGGTCAGTAAGTGGGACCGCAATGGTGGCAAAACTGGGTATGAACCTCCTATAGTATCCAGTGATTCCTAAGAAGGCTCTCACCTACTTCTTATTCAGGGGTCGTGGCCAGTTCTGTATTGTCTCAATCTTATTGAGCTGTGGCTTTATCAAACCTTTGCCAATGGTGTACCCCAGATATTTTACTTCCTCCATCCCGAGACAACACTTTTTCGGGTTGGCTGTCAAACCTGCCTTAAAGATGGAGTCTAACACTGCTTGTACCCTAGGTAAGTGAGACTGCCAATCAGGACTATGTATGACCACATCATCCAGATAAGCTGCAGCATATCGTCTAAGGAGTCTTAGAATCCTATCCATCATTCTTTGAAAGGTATTAGGCGCCCCATGTAGCCCAAAGGGTAACATCTTGTAATGAAACAACCCTTCTGGTGCAGAAAAGGCAGTTTTTTCTTTGGCGTTTTCGGTTAATGGCACTTGCACTGTCCCCAGCCTTTCAATTAGTTCATCCACCCTTGGCATTGGGTAGGCATCGAATTTTGAAACACTGTTCAGCTTTCGGAAGTCATTACAAAAACGCGCACTCCCATCGGGCTTTGGAATCAGCACAATGGGATTTGACCACTCGCTATGTGATTCTTCAATTACCCCCAATTCTAACATTTTTTAATTTCCTTTGACACAGACTCTCTTTGGGCTTCGGGTAACCTATATGGCTTTAGGTTAACTTTAACCCCCGAGACAGTGACTATGAAATGTTTGATGACCGTGGTTTTTCCTGGTAGGTCAGAAAACAGTACCCTATTTCTGATCAAAAATTCCTTGACCTCCTGCTGTTGACTGGTTGACAGGGATTTTGCCACTGTCACTTCGGGTACCACGGGACCTGGGTTTACTGGAGGGGCTTGGAGGGCTGACAGTGCTGCTCTATCCTTCCAGGGTTTTATCAGGTTCACATGATATATCTGTTCTGGTTTTCTTTTCCCTGGCTGGTAAACTTTATAATTGACCTGTCCCACTTTTTCTAAGATCTCAAAGGGCCCTCGCCACTTAGCCAACAGTTTACTTTTTACTGTGGGAACCAACACTAACACTCTGTCCTCAGGAGCAGAGTTTCTTAACTGTGCATTGTGGTTATATACCCTCTGCTGTGCTAGTTGGGCCTGTTCCAAGTGCTCCTTAACTAGTGGCACCACAGCCTCAATTCTTTCTTGCATAAAGGAAACATGTACAATCACTGTTTTATAAGGACTGGACTGCCCTTCCCACGTCTCCTTGGCAAAGTCTAGTAACCCTCTTGGATGTCTCTTGGAAGTTGAAAGGTGAAAACCCGGTGGAGGATTGGGGAACCTCTCTTATGGCCAACAGCAGATAAGGCAACAAATAATCCCAATCTTTACCATCTTTGTCGACTACTTTCCTTAACATATGTTTTAAGGTCTTGTTAAACCTCTTGACCAAACCATCGGTTTGGGGGTGATAAACTGAGGTCTTTAACCTGTTAATCTTAAACTGGCAGCAGAACTCCTTCATAACTTTTGACATGAACGGGGTACCCTGCTCAGTTAGTATCTCTTTAGGTATTCCCAACCTGCTAAAAACATGGACCGGGTCTCTAGCAATGGACTTCGTAGATGTATTGCATAGCGGTATTGCTTCCGGGTATCTGGTAGCGTAGTCCAGATTACCAGAATATATTGCTGTCCCCGGGCAGACTTCAACAAGGGTCCCACCAAGTCCATAGCTATTCTTTCAAATGATACCTCTATAATTGGTAGTGGGATTAGAGGACTTTTGAAATGTGGTCTGGGAGCATGATCCTGGCATTCAGGGCAGGAGGCGCAAAAGTCAGATACCTCTTTATGGACACCGGGCCAAAAAAAACCTCTGCATGATTCGCTCAGTGGTTTTCTCTACCCCTAGGTGGCCTGCCGTTATATGACCATGGGCCAGATCGAACACAGCTCTCCTGTAAGCTTTGGGGACTATTAATTGTTCCACAATCTCCTCCCCTTTCTTAATCATCTGATTCAACAGATCCTGACTTATTACCATGTGGGGATACGTCAAGGGACTATCGGGATCTACGGTTTTACCATTAACCACTTTGACATTCTCCCTGGCTTTCACCAGAGTAGGGTCATTTAACTGCTCTACGGCAAAGACCTCTCTTCTGACCTCTAAATCAGGCAGACGATCAACGGGCTCTACAACACTTGGCGAGCCACCATCATGCTCCGCATTCTCTAGTTCGCCAATCAGACTAGAAAATGGGAACATCTCTGACTCTGTCACTAGATCAGTAAAAATTTCAGATGAGGATGGGTGATTTACCTCCATGCAAAACCGGCTTTCCCACAACTTCCAGAAGTGAGCAAAGTCTCTTCCCAATATCACATCATACATTAAGCCCTGAACCAAACCCACAGAGACTACCGCGGAACCACATGGCGTCTCGATGTTCACTTTGGCAGTAATATAATACAGAGTATCCCCATGTATGCAGGTCACACCAACACTTTTTCCCTTATGCTTCAAAGGGGTCACCAGCTCAGTTCTCAAAAGTGTAACCAGGCTACCCAAGTCTAACAGAGCCTCTACTCGGTTGCCGTCCACAGTGAGTACACACGTGTTTATCTGTCTCAGCCTGCGGGTCAGCAGTACAGGCTGGCTGTCCAAAGAAAGACCCCCTGCGGTTGACAGAAGCAGTATCACACAACAATTAGCTGCTATATGGCCGAAGCCACCACATTGAGTCACATTAATGTCTAGTCTTTTGCGGAGTAGGAATCTTCCTGGCCTGGCAGGCCTGTCTTCAGGTTCCCCACCCTCAGTCTTAGGCACATTCCACCGCCCAGCACCCTTCTCCCCAGGAACAGTCTTACCATTGTTGATGGGAGTTCGCCGGTCCGCCATTGGGGCTCTGTGGGGCAGACTCATCAGCCGCCACGTACCTCTCCATCAGTTCAACTAACTGGTCTGCGGACTTAGGGTCGGCATGGCTGACCCACTTGCACATGGATGCAGGTAGGGATCGCAGATACCAGCCCATCATGACTCGTTCGACGATTTGTGGTCCTGTCAGCGTCTCGGGCTGTAGCCACTTGGTGGACAGATGGACGAGGTCATGCATCTGTGAGCGTGGAGGTCTGTCCAACTCCCAGCGGTGGGCTCATTGGGCACGAACAAAGGTGGTGACTCCCAAGCGAGTTAGGATCTCCCGTTTCAATTTCACATAGTCCTTAGCATCGGCCAGGCATAAATCGTAATAGGCCTTTTGTGGCTACCCAGAAAGGAAAGGTGCCACCAGACTTGCCCACTGCTCCTTGGTCCAACTCTCCCTTTCGGCTGTTCTCTCAAATGCGGTGAGATATGCCTCCACATCATCGCCCAAAGTCATCTTTTGTAGGAAGTGACTGGCTCATATGGAGAGAATGGTGGTGGGAGGACCAGTAGTAGCATCTCCAGGCTGGGCGACCAGGTGCTGTACCACCTCCTTAATAGCCTGGCGGGTTTCCTCGAGGGTGACTTGTTGCTGCCTCTGGGCTGCCTCCAAGGCCATCAGTTGTACATTGGTAGCTTCCTGCTGAGCCCGGATAGCTTCCTGCTGAACTTTATTAGTCTCCTGCTGAGCTGCCGTAGCCTGAAGCAGGGCTTTTACAACGTTCTCCATTTTACCTCCAGGTGTTGGTTGGAAGCTGATCCTTGCCTCTCTGAGCATTGGCTGATGCCACCTTCAGGGATTCAATAATCACATGTCTGTCCCTTTAAATTTTAAAAGGCAATTTTTTCCTTGCTGCACTTTTCAGTGTGTGCTTGCCCACATTCTCCACCAATTGTAACATGACCGGATTAGGGATCCCTCTCCTGGGGTAGATGGACTCCCTCTTCACACACACAGCAGCTGGGAAAATAGTACACCAGTCTGGGGTACTAGCTGGTCGGTACCAGTCTTTATTGTGCAACATAAAAGGAAAACAAAACATAAAAGTAAACGCTAGCCCGTCTGGGCGCTAACTAGACAAGAGGTTCCATCTCTAAAGAAATAGTGGGTCCTACTGCCTCCACCATCAACACAAGCGTATGCACAAGACTTACAGGTAGTTTCCACCAAGTGTCTCAGAGCCAGCCAGTCTGCTTGCTCTCCCAAGTATGAGACACTCAGCTTACACTCACACACAGCCTATATCAGCCAGCTCCAGGTGCAGACCCTAATGAGCCTGCTAATAGGCCAAGAAGGCCAAAACCCGGAGTGGCCTGTGGATGGAGCCCTCCCTCTCCTCACATCCACACCCCCAGGTCCCAAACTGGCTTTTCAAAAAACCGATACTCAAATCTGCTTCACTGCAGAAATACACACACACACACACACACATAGGCCCCCACAGTAATAAATACACACACACAAGCCCCCACAGTAATAAATACACACACACATAGGCCCCCACAGTAATAAATACACACACACACACATAGGCACCCACACTAATAAATACACACACACACACACACACACACACACACACATAGGCCCCCACACTAATAAATACACACACACACACACACATAGGCCCCCACAGTAATAAATACACACACACACACACACACACACACACACACACACACACACACACACACACACACACACACACACACACACACACACACAGGCCCCCACACTAATAAATACACACACACACACACACATAGGCCCCCACAGTAATAAATACACACACAAGCCCCCACAGTAATAAATACACACACACATAGGCCCCCACAGTAATAAATACACACACACACATAGGCCCCCACACTAATAAATACACACACACACACACACACACACACACACACACACACACACACACACACACACACACACACACACACACACAGGCCCCCACACTAATAAATACACACACACACACACATAGGCCCCCACAGTAATAAATACACACACACACACACACACACACACACACACACACACACACACACACACACACACACACACACACACACACACACATAGGCCCCCACAGTAATAAATACACACACACACACACATAGGCCCCCACAGTA
The DNA here is from genome assembly GCA_031769625.1 of Taudactylus pleione. Taxonomy (NCBI): domain Eukaryota; kingdom Metazoa; phylum Chordata; class Amphibia; order Anura; family Myobatrachidae; genus Taudactylus; species Taudactylus pleione. Next base: position 1,432,033 of record JAUIMM010000459.1, on the reverse strand, counting down.
ATAAATACACACACACAAGCCCCCACAGTAATAAATACACACACACATAGGCCCCCACAGTAATAAATACACACACACAGTGATCAGCGTGTCTGTAGTCAGCATGTTGTCAGCGTGTCTGTAGTCAGCATGTTGTCAGCGTGTCTGTGATCAGCGTGTGGTCAGCGTGTCTGCGGTCAGCGTGTCTGCGGTCAGCGTGTCTGCGGTCAGCGTGTTTGTACAGATATAAGTACCCTGATAGCGCTGATTGAAGATAAACCTAATTAAAATGGGGATACATAAATAGGAAATCCCTGGGTATAAAATAATGTCACTTTATTCATATTTATACCTTTGCTTGATCCAAAACGCGTTGCAGAAAGGTGACTATCGGAGGACCAGGAGGGACACGATTTGGGAACCCAGCCACGTTGTTGGAACTTACACATTATCTGCGGTGGTGCCGAGTCATTAAGGCCCGGGACCCTTTGCATATTCAGCACCTTGTTTGGCTGAGAAATTATTGTATGGACCCCTTGTCTCCTCCATGTTACACCTCATGATTTTTTATTTCTTTGTATGTTATGTATAAATATGAATAAAGTGACATTATTTTATACCCAGGGATTTCCTATTTATGTATCCCCATTTTTATTAGGTTTATCTTCAATCAGCGCTATCAGGGTACTTATATCTGTACAAATTTTCATGTGATCAGCGTGTCTGTGATCAGGGTGTCTGTGATCAGCGTGTCTGCAATCAGCTTGTCTGCGGTCAGCATGTCTGCGGTCAGCGTGTCTGCGATTAGCGTGTGGTCAACGTGTCTGCGATCAGCGTGTCTGCGGTCAGCGTGTGGTCAGCGTGTCTGTGGTCAGCGTGTGGTCAGCATGTCTGTGATCAGCATGCGATCAGCGTGAGGTCAGCGTGTCTGCCATCAGCGTTTCTGTGGTCAGCGTGTCTGTATTCAGCGTGTGGTCAGCGTGTCTGCCATCAACGTGTCTGTGATCAGCATGTGGTCAGCGTGTCTGCGGTCAGCGTTTCTGTGATCAGCGTGTGGTCATCGTGTCTGTGATCAACATGTCTGCAATCAGCGTGTCTGCGGTCAGCGTGTCTGTGGTCAGCGTGTCTGTGGTCAGCGTGTCTGCGATCAGCGTGTCTGTGATCAGCGTGTGGTCAATGTGTGTGCGATCAACATATCTGTGTTCAGCGTGTCTGCGGTCAGCGTGTGGTCAGCGTATCTGCGATCAGCGTGTCTGTGATCAGCGTGTCTGCGTTCAGCGTGTCTGCAGTCAGCGTGTCTGCGGTCAGCGTGTCTGCGGTCAGCATGTGGTCAGCGTGTGGTCAGCGTGTCTGTGATCATCGTATGGTCAGCGTGTCTGTGATCAGATTGTGGTCAGCGTGTCTGCGGTCAGCGTGTGTGCGATCAACATGTCTGCGGTCAGCATGTCTGCGATCAGCGTGTGGTCAGTGTGTCTGTGATCAGCGTGTGGTCAACGTGTCTGCGATCAGCGTGTCTGCGGTCAGCGTGTGGTCAGCGTGTCTGTAGTCAGCTTGTGGTCAGCGTGTCTGTGATCAGCATGCGATCAGCATGAGGTCAGCGTGTCTGTGGTCAGCATGTCTGTGGTCAGCGTGTCTGCGATTAGCGTATGGTCAGCGTGTCTGTGATCAGCGTGTGGTCAACGTGTCTGCGATCAGCGTGTCTGCGGTCAGCATGTGGTCAGCGTGTCTGTGGTCAGCGTGTGGTCAGCATGTCTGTGATCAGCATGCGATCAGCGTGAGGTCAGCGTGTCTGCCATCAGCGTGTCTGTGGTCAGCGTGTCTGTATTCAGCGTGTGGTCAGCGTGTCTGCCATCAACGTGTCTGTGATCAGCATGTGGTCAGCGTGTCTGCGGTCAGCGTTTCTGTGATCAGCGTGTGGTCATCGTGTCTGTGATCAACATGTCTGCAATCAGCGTGTCTGTGGTCAGCGTGTCTGTGGTCAGCGTGTCTGCGATCAGCGTGTCTGTGATCAGCGTGTGGTCAACGTGTGTGCGATCAACATATCTGTGTTCAGCGTGTCTGCGGTCAGCGTGTGGTCAGCGTATCTGCGATCAGCGTGTCTGTGATCAGCGTGTCTGCGTTCAGCGTGTCTGCAGTCAGCGTGTCTGCGGTCAGCGTGTCTGCGGTCAGCATGTGGTCAGCGTGTGGTCAGCGTGTCTGTGATCATCGTATGGTCAGCGTGTCTGTGATCATATTGTGGTCAGCGTGTCTGCGGTCAGCGTGTGTGCGATCAACATGTCTGAGGTCAGCGTGTCTGCGATCAGCGTGTGGTCAGTGTGTCTGTGATCAGCGTGTGGTCAACGTGTCTGCGATCAGCGTGTCTGCGGTCAGCGTGTGGTCAGCGTGTCTGTGGTCAGCGTGTGGTCAGCGTGTCTGTGATCAGCATGTGATCAGCGTGAGGTCAGCGTGTCTGTGGTCAGCATGTCTGTGGTCAGCGTGTCTGCCATCAGCGTGTCTGTGGTCAGCGTGTCTGTATTTAGTGTGTGGTCAGCGTGTCTGCCATCAACGTGTCTGTGGTCAGCGTTTCTGTGATCAGCGTGTGGTCATCTTGTCTGTGATCAACATGTCTGCAATCAGCGTGTCTGCGGTCAGCGTGTCTGTGGTCAGCGTGTCTGTGGTCAGCATGTCTGCGATCAGCGTGTCTGTGATCAGCGTGTGGTCAACGTGTGTGCGATCAACATTTCTGTGTTCAGCGTGTCTGCGGTCAGCGTGTGGTCAGCGTATCTGCGATCAGCGTGTCTGTGATCAGCGTGTCTGCGTTCAGCGTGTCTGCAGTCAGCGTGTCTGCGGTCAGCATGTGGTCAGCGTGTGGTCAGCGTGTCTGTGATCATCGTGTGGTCAGCGTGTCTGTGATCAGATTGTGGTCAGCGTGTCTGTGGTCAGCGTGTGTGCGATCAACATGTCTGCGGTCAGCGTGTCTGCAATCAGCGTGTCTGTGGTCAGCGTGTCTGCGGTCAGCGTGTCTGCGGTCAGCGTGTCGTCAGCATGTCTGTTATCAGCGTGTGGTCAGAGTGTCTGTGATCAGCTTGTGGTCAGCGTGTCTGCGGTCAGCGTGTGTGCAATCAACATGTCTGCGATCAGCGTGTCTGTGGTCAGGGTGTCTGCGATCAGCATGTCTGTGGTCAGCGTGTCTGTGATCAGCGTGTCTGCGGTCAGCGTGTCTGCAATCAGCGTGTCTGTGGTCAGCGTGTCTGCGGTCAGCGTGTGGTCAGCGTGTCTGTTATCAGCATGTGGTCAACGTGTCTGTGATCAGCGTGTGGTCAGCGTGTCTGTGATCAGCTTGTGGTCAGCTTGTCTGCGGTCAGCGTGTGTGCGATCAACATGTCTGCGATCAGCGTGTCTGTGATCAGCGTGTCTGTGGTCAGCGTGTCTGCGATCAGCGTGTCTGCGATCAGCGTGTGGTCAGCCTGTCTGCGATCAGCGTGTGGTCAGCTTGTCTACGGTCAGCATGTGTGCGATCAGCGTGTCTGTGATCAGCGTGTCTGTGGTCAGCGTGTCTGCGATCAGCGTGTCTGCGATCAGCGTGTGGTCAGCTTGTTTGCGGTCAGCGTGTGGTCAGGTTGTCTGCGGTCAGCATGTGTGCGATCAACATATCTGTGATCAGCGTGTGGTCAGCGTGTCTGTGGTCAGCGTGTCTGCGGTCAGCGTGTCTGCGATCAGCGTGTCTGCGGTCAGCGTGTCTGCGGTCAGCATGTCTGTGATCAGCGTGTGGTCAGCGTGTTTGTGGTCAGACATGCGAATGCCCCATTAAATCTTCCCATCCTGGGCAGGATGCAGGAGACCTGCCTACACTTCTGGGGCTGTCGGCAGGTATGGTTAGGGTTACAGTTACCACTAGGGTTAGTGTTAGGTTACATTTAGGGTTAGTGTTAGCACTAGGGTTACTGTTGGGATTAGGATTAGTGTTAGCACTAGAGTTACTGTTGGGATTAGGATTAGTGTTAGCACTAGACTTACTGTTGGGATTAGGATTAGTGTTAGCACTAGAGTTACTGTTGGGATTACTGTTAGTGTTAGCACTAGAGTTACTGTTGGGATTAGGATTAGTGTTAGCACTAGAGTTACTGTTGGGATTAGGATTAGTGTTAGCACTAGAGTTACTGTTGGGATTAGGATTAGTGTTAGCACTAGAGTTACTGTTGGGATTAGGGTTAGCACTAGAGTTACTGTTGGGATTAGGGTTAGCGTCAGGTTTAACGTTAGGGTTACCATTAAGGTTAAGATTAGTGTTACCATTATGGTTATGGTTACTAATAGCATTAGGGTTAGTGTTAGAGTTACCATTGGGGTTAAGGTTATTATTAGGATTAGGGTTACCGATAGCATTAGTGTTAGCGTTAGGGTTAGTGTTAGTGTTGGGGATACTGTTGGGTTTTGGGTTAGGGTTACCATTAGGGTTAGTGTTAGCGTTAGGGTTACTGTTGGGTTTTGGGTTAGTGTTACCATTAGGGTTAGTGTTAGCACTAGAGTTACTGTTGGGATTAGGGTTAGTGTTAGCGTTGGGGATACTGTTGGGTTTTGGGTTAGGGTTACCATTAGGGTTAGTGTTAGCACTAGAGTTACTGTTGGGATTAGGGTTAGTATTAGCGTTGGGGATACTGTTGGGTTTTGGGTTAGGGTTACCATTAGGGTTAGTGTTAGCACTAGAGTTACTGTTGGGATTAGGGTTAGTGTTAGCGTTGGGGATACTGTTGGGTTAGGGTTACCATTAGGGTTAGTGTTAGCGTTAGGGTTACTGTTGGGTTTTGGGTTAGGCTTACCATTAGGGTTAGTGTTAGCACTAGAGTTACTGTTGGGATTAGGGTTAGCGTTAGGTTTAACGTTAGGGTTACCATTAAGGTTAAGATTAGTGTTACCATTATGGTTATGGTTACTAATAGCATTGGGGTTAGTGTTAGAGTTACCATTATGGTTAAGGTTATTATTAGGATTAGGGTTACCGATAGGGTTAGTGTTAGCACTAGGGTTACTGTTGGTATTAGGGTTAAAGTTACCACTAGGGTTAGTGTTAGGGTTATTGTTGGGATTAGGGTTTGGGTTACCATTAGGGTTAGTGTTAGCACTAGGGTTACTGTTGGGATTAGGGTTAGTGTTAGGGTTACCATTAGGGTTAGTGTTAGCGTTAGGGTTACTGTTGGGATTAGGGTTAGCACTAGGGTTACTGTTGGGATTAGGGTTAGCATTAGGTTTAACGTTAGGGTTACCATTAAGGTTAAGATTAGTGTTACCATTACGGTTATGGTTACTAATAGCATTAGGGTTAGTGTTAGAGTTACCATTAGTGTTAAGGTTATTATTAGGATTAGGGTTACCGATAGGGTTAGTGTTAGCACTAGGGTTACTGTTGGGATTAGGGTTAAAGTTACCACTAGGGTTAGTGTTAGGGTTACTGTTGGGATTAGGGTTTGGGTTACCATTAGGGTTAGTGTTAGCACTAGGGTTACTGTTGGGATTAGGGTTAGTGTTAGGGTTACCATTAGGGTTAGTGTTAGCGTTAGGGTTACTGTTGGGATTAGGGTTAGCACTAGGGTTACTGTTGGGATTAGGGTTAGCGTTAGGTTTAACATTAGGGTTACCATTAAGGTAAAGATTAGTGTTACCATTACGGTTATGGTTACTAATAGCATTAGGGTTAGTGTTAGAGTTACCATTAGTGTTAAGGTTATTATTAGGATTAGGGTTACCGATAGGGTTAGTGTTAGCACTAGGGTTACTGTTGGGATTAGGGTTAGCGTTAGGTTTAACGTTAGGGTTACCATTAAGGTTAAGATTAGTGTTACCATTACGGTTATGGTTACTAATAGCGTTAGGGTTACAGTTACCATTAGGGCTAAGGTTATTATTAGGATTAATGTTACCGATAGGGTTAGAGTTAGGGTTACCATTAGGGCCATGTTTAGCATTAAGGTTATTATTAGGGTTAGGGTTGATTTAGGGTTACCGTTAGTGTTACTGTTAAGATTGTTTCCATTAGAGTTAGCATTGGGGTTACCGTTTGTTAGTTTTTGGGTTAGCATTGGGGTTATTGTTAGCGTTAGATTACCACTGGGGTTAGGTTTACCAAGATGGCTAGGGTTACCTTTAGGGTTAGGGTTACCATTAACTAGGGTGGTGCGACATGAGCCACGGCACAACAGGGCAGGGGGCACTGCTTGGGTCTGTCAATATTCTGTTTATAATCATTCCCACTTGTATCTTCCTCTTCTATCCCCAGTATCTCCTGACAGCCCCTGTCTTCTACCCGGCCACCACTATCTCCTCTCTGACCGGCCCTATCTTCTCCATGACCGCCCATATCTTCTCCCTGACCGCCCCTGTCTTCTACCCGGCCACCACTATCTCCTCCCTGACCGGCCCTATCTTCTCCATGACTGCCCATATCTTCTCCCTGACCGCCCCTATCTTCTCCCTGACCGCCCCTATCTTCTCCCTGGCTGCCCCTATCTTCTCCCTGGCCACCCCTATCTTCTCCCTGACCACCCCTATCTTCTCCCTGGCCACCACTATCTCCTCCCTGACCGCCCCTATTTTCTACCTGGCCACCACTATCTCCTCCCTGGCCACCACTATCTCCTCCCTGACTGCCCCTATCTTCTCCCTGGCCACCACTATCTCCTCCCTGGCCACCACTATCTCCTCCCTGACTGCCCCTATCTTCTCCCTGACTGCCCCTATCTTCTCCCTGACCACCACTATCTCCTCCCTGGCTGACACCCACTTCATTTGGCCACCTCCCCCAGCACATTTAGTCACATCCTCTTTTATTTACACACACATTTCAAAATACTGTCATACCCGGGACTCAAACCTATCACCTCTCACCTAGCAATCGGACGCCTTACACAGGAAGCTATCTGCCCCACAAAATGATGCCGGTCAGTTCAGCTTCCAGCTCCACACACATACATAGACCTCCCTGACATTTGCATCATATACACTACAGGCAGCGCTGTTTTATACCTTCAGTCGGTAATGTACACTGCCGGCTCCAGGCTTGTGCGCGGCTGCTCTGATGGACACATCCTGCTGTAGCTGCAGCTCCCCCAGTGCGGTCCTACATCTACAGCTGGTGAGTTATACTCAGGGGCATTTCTAGAGAGGAGGAGGCCCGTGTGCAGTCTCCGACACGGGCCCCCTCCTCTCTATCCGGCGGCCGGCAGTGCACTGAGCTGTGCGCGGTCAACGCCAGAGTTATAGACTCTGGGCACTAGAGTGCGCCCAGAGACTATAGTGTATGCGCAGGTCACCGGGAAAATGGCCACAGTGGCCATTTTCCCTGTACTGCGCATGCGCAAACAATGGGAAAATGGCCTCGGCAGCCGTTTTCCATTTTTTTTTACAGCGCCGGACCCCCGCGCCGACGTGGGACTCGTGAGAGGTAAGTAATACTATGGGTGCAGGGTGTGCGGTGCCGGGCACCCATTATAGATACACTCCTGGTTATACTGTATAATTATTGTGTATCATCACTGTAGCCATTGGAGTCACACTGTATTTGGCAGTGACACCTGGATAACAGTGGTAAAAGGAGATTGTTACCCCTTCATCATCATACAGGACAAATAAGATTTATCATGGCCCTTCCCCATGAGGTCACACCCCTTTTCAGGCACAAGTCAAGGGTCCCTATGTCAAAAAAAAGGAGGGGGGGCACCAAAAAGTCTAGTTACGGCTTTGACCATTAATGTTAGGGCCTGAATCAGAGATAGGTGCAGATCACACAGCGGCTGTTCAATAATGTGCTGTATATAGACTCCTCCTGCCGGATTCTGTGATCCACTGCTGCATTCCATGATGCGGCATCGTATCATCTGCGTGACCATTGGTTATATGGGCAACTCTCAGGTTACTCAGGGTGGCTGCATCCCAGGATGTGGCACCGGATCATCGGCGGGACATGGGCCATATGGGCAACACTCAGGTTACTCAGGGTGGCTGCATCCCAGGACGTGGCATCAGATCATCCGCGAGACCCTTGGCCATATGGGTAACCCTCAGGTTAATCAGGGTGTCTGAATCCCAGGATGCAGCATCGGATCATCCACGGGACTCTCAGGCATATGGGCAACCCTCAGTTTGCTCAGGCTGGCTGCATCCCAGCACACGGCAATGGATCATCCGCGGGACCCTCAGCCATATGGGCAACCCAAGGGATACGGCTAGGGATACCATTAGAGTTAGGGATATGGCTAAGGTTACCATTAGGGTTAGTGATACGGCTAGGGTTAGGGATACGGCTAGGGTTAGGAATATGGCTAGGGTTACCATTAGAGTTAGGGATATGGCTAGGGTTACCATTAGAGTTAGGAATACGGCTAGTTTTACCATTAGGGTTAGGGATATGGCTAGGGTTACCGTTAGGGTTAGGAATACGGCTAGGGTTACCGTTAGGCTTATGGATATGGCTAGGGTTACCGTTAGGGTTAGTGATATGGCTAGGGTTACCGTTAAGCTTAGGGATATGGCTAGGGTTACCGTTAGGGTTAGTGATATGGCTAGGGTTACCATTAGGGTTAGGGATATGGCTAGGGTTACCATTAGGGTTAGGGATATGGCTAGGGTTACCATTAGGGTTAGTGAATTTGCTAGTGTTACCATTAGGGTTAGGGATATGGCTAGGGAAACCATTAGGGTTAGGGATATGGCTAGGGTTACCATTAGGGTTAGTGATATGGCTAGTGTTACCAATAGGGTTAGGGATATGGCTAGGGTTACCATTAGGGTTAGTGATATGGCTAGTATTACCAATAGGGTTAGGGATATGGCTAGGGTTACAGTTAGGTTTGGGGATATGGCTAGGGTTACCATTAGGGTTATAGATATGGCTAGGGCTACCATTAGGGTAGGGGATGCGGCTAGGGTTAGCGTTAGGGTTAGGGAAATGTCTAGGTTTAAGGATACGGCTATTGTTACCGTTAGGTATAGGGATAGGGTACCCGTTAGGGTTAGTGATATGGCTAGTGTTACCATTTGGGTTAGTGATATGGCTAGTGTTACCATTAGGGTTAGTGATATGGCTAGGGTAACCATTAGGGTAGGTGATACGGCTATGGTTACCATTAGGGTTAGGGATACGGCTAGGTTTACCATTAGGGTAAGGGATACGGCTAGGGTTACCATTAGGGTAAGGGATAAGGCTAGGGTTACCATTAGGGTTAGGGATACGGCTAGGGTTACCCACAGGGTTAAGGATACGGCTAGGTTTACCATCAGGGTTAGGGATATAGCTAGTGTTAGGGATACGGCTAGGGTTACTGTTAGGGTTAGGGATATGGCTGGTGTTACCGTTAGGGTTAGGAATACGGCTAGGGTTACCATTAGAGTTATAGATATGGCTAGGGTTACCATTAGGGATAGGGATACAGCTTGGGCTACCATTAGGGTTGGGGATATGGCTAGGGTTACTGTCAGGATTAGGGATATGCTACGGTTACCATTAGGGTTAGTGATACGGCTACGGTTACCGTTATGATTAGGAATATGGCTAGGGTTACCGTTAGGGTTAGGGGTATGGCTATGGTGACTGTTAGGGTTAGGGATATGGCTATGGTGACTGTTAGGGTTTGGGATATGGCTAGTGTTACCGTTAGGGTAAGGGATACGGCTAGGATTAGGGATATGGCTAGGGTTACTGTTAGGGATAGGGATATTGCTAGGTTTACCATTAGGGTTAGTGATATCGCTAGGGTTACCATTATGGTTAGTGAATTTGCTAGTGTTACCATTAGGGTTATAGATATGGCTAGGGTTACCATTAGGGTTAGGGATATGGCTAGGGTTACCATTAGAGTTAGGGATGCGGATAGGGTTACTATTAGAGTTAGGGATGCGGCTAGGGTTACCATTAGGGTTATAGATATGGCTAGGGTTACCATTAGGGTTAGGGATATGGCTAGGGTTACCATTAGGGTTAGGGATGCGGATAGGGTTACTATTAAGGTTTGGGAAATGGCTAGTTTTAGGAATACGGCTAGGGTTACCATTAGGGTTAGGGATATGGCTATGGTGACTGTTAGGTTTTGGGTTATGGCTAGTGTTACCGTTAGGGTAAGGGATACGGCTAGGATTAGGGATACGGCTAGGGTTACTGTTAGGGATAGGGATATGGCTAGTGCTACCTTTAGTATTAGGGATATGGCTAGAATTACTGTTCGGGTTAGGGATACGGCTAGGGTTACCAAGATGGCTAGTGTTACAGTTATGGTTAGGGATACGGCTAGGTTTAGAGATATGGCTAGGGTTACCTTTAGGGTTAGGGATATGGCTAGGGTTACCATTAGGGTTAGGGATATGGCTATGGTGACTGTTAGGATTTGGGATATGGCTAGTGTTACCGTTAGGGTAAGGGATACGGCTAGGATTAGGGATACGGCTAGGGTTACTGTTAGGGATAGGGATATTGCTAGTGCTACCTTTATTATTAAGGATATGGCTAGAATTTCCGTTAGGGTTAGGGATACGGCTAGGGTGACTGTTATGGTTAAAGATATGGCTAGTGTTACCGTTAGGGTTATGGATACGGCTATTGCTACTGTTAGGGTTAACGATACGGCTAGGGTTACCATTAAGGTTAGGTTTATGGTTAGTGATATGGTTAGGGTTACCGTTAGGGTTTCCATTAGGGTTAGGGATACGGATAGGGTTACCGTTAGGGTTAGGGATACGGCTAGGGTTAACATTAGGGTTAGAGATATGGCTAGGGTTACCGTTATGATTAGGGATTCGGCTAGGGTTACCGTTTGGTTAGGGGTACGGCTAGTTTTACCATTAGGGTTAGGGACACGGCTAGTTTTACCGTTATTGTTAGGGATATGGCTAGGGTTAATGTTAGTGTTAAGGATACGGCTAGGGTTACTGTTAAAGTTAGGGATGTGGCAAGGTTTACTGTTAGGGTTAGGGATACATCTAGGGTTATAATTACAGTTAGGGTTACGGCTATGGTTACCGTTAGGTTTAGGGATACGGCTAGGGTTATTGTTAGGTTTAGGAATATGGCTTGGGTTACCGTTAGGGTTAGGGTTAGGGATATGGCTAGGGTTACCGTTAGGCTTAGTAATATGGCTTGGGTTACCGTTAGGGTTAGTGATAGGGCTAGGGTGACTGTTAGTTTACTGTGCTACCATTAGGGTTGGGGATATGGCTAGGGTGACTGTTAGGATTAGGGATATGCTACGGTTACCATTAGGGTTAGTGATATGGCTATGGTTACTGTTATGATTAGGAATATGGCTAGGGTTACCATTAGGGTTAGGGGTATGGCTATGGCTATGGTGACTGTTAGGGTTTGGGATATGGCTAGTGTTACCGTTAGGGTAAGGGATACAGCTAGGGTTACTGTTAGGGATAAGGATATGGCTAGGGTGACTTTTATAGTTAGGTATATGGCTAGTGTTACCGTTAGCATTGAGGATGTGACTAGGCTTAGGGATACGGCTAGGGTTACCGTTAGGTTTAGTAATATGGCTAGGGTTACTGTTAGGCTTAGTGATATGGCTAGGTTTACCGTTAGGGATAGGGATACAGCTTGGGCTACCATTAGGGTTGGGGATATGGCTAGGGTTACTGTCAGGATTAGGGATATGCTACGGTTACCATTAGGGTTAGTGATACGACTACGGTTACCATTATGATTAGGAATATGGCTAGGGTTACCGTTAGGGTTAGGGGTATGGCTATGGTGTCTGTTAGGGTTTGGGATATGGCTAGTGTTACCGATAGGGTTAGGGATATGGCTAGGGTGACTTTTAGGGTTAGGTATATGGCTAGTTTTACCGTTAGCATTCAGGATGTGACTAGGCTTAGGGATACGGCAAGGGTTATCGTTAGGTTTAGTAATATGGCTTGGGTTACCGTTAGAGTTAGTAATAGGGCTAGGTTTACCGTTAGGGATAGGGATACGGCTAGGGCTACCATTAGGGCTGGGGATATGGCAAGGGTGACTGTTAGGATTAGGGATATGCTACAGTTACCATTAGGGTTAGGGATACGACTAGGGTTACCGTTATGATTAGGGATATCATATCACCCTAACCCTAACTCTGTGATAGCTCTGCAATAGCTCTGTGATATCTGTGATAGCTCTGTGATAACTCTGTGATATCTCTGCAATATCTCTGTGATAGCTCTACGATAACTCTGTGATCTCTCTGCGATAGCTCTGCGATAACTCTGTGATAACTCTGATCTCTCTGTGATATCTCTGTGAAAACTCTATGATAGCTCTGTGATCTCTCTGTGATAGCTCTGTGATAGCTCTGTGATAGCTCTGTGATCTCTGTGATAGCTCTGTGATAACTCTGCGATAACTCTGTGATAGCTCTGCGATAACTCTGTGATAACTCTGTGATCTCTCTGTGATAGCTCTGCGATAACTCTGTGATAAGTCTGTGATAGCTCTGCGATAACTCTGTGATAACTCTGTGATCTCTCTGTGATAGCTCTGCGATAACTCTGTGATCTCTCTGTGATAGCTCTGTGATAACTCTGTGATAACTCTGTGATAGCTCTGTGATAGCTCTGCGATAACTCTGTGATAACTCTGTGATAACTCTGTGATAGCTCTGTGATAGCTCTGTCATCTCTCTGTGATAACTCTGTGATCTCTCTGCAATAACTCTGTGATAGCTCTGTGATAGCTCTGTGATAACTCTGTCATAACTCTGTGATAGCTCTGTAATATCTCTGTGATAACTCTGCGATAACTCTGTGATCACTCTGTGATATCTCTGCGATAGCTCTGTGATAACTCTGTGATAACTCTGCGATGAGTCTGCAATAACTCTGTGATCTCTGTGATAGCTCTGTGATAGCTCTGCGATAACTCTGTGATCTCTCTGTGATAGCTCTGTGATAACTCTATGATAGCTCTATGATCTCTCTGTGATAGCTCTGTGATAGCTCAGTGATAGCTCTGTGATCTCTCTGTGATAACTCTGTGATAGCTTTGTGATAGCTCTGTGATAACTCTGTGATCTCTCTTCGATAACTCTGTGATAGCTCTGTGATAGCTCTGTGATAACTCTGTCATAACTCTGTGACAGCTCTGTAATATCTCTGTGATAACTCTGCGATAACTCTGTGATCTCTCTGTGATAGCTCTGTGATCTCTCTGCGATAACTCTGTGATAGCTCTGTGATAGCTCTGTGATAGCTCTGTGATAACTCTGTGATCTCTCTGTGATAACTCTGTGATAGCTCTGTGATAGCTCTGTGATAACTCTGTCATAACTCTGTGATAGCTCTGTAATATCTCTGTGATAACTCTGCGATAACTCTGTGATCTCTCTGTGATATCTCTGCCATAGGTCTGTGATAACTCTGTGATAACTCTGCGACAACTCTGCGATAACTCTGTGATCTCTGTGATAGCTCTGTGATAGCTCTGTGATAACTCTGTGATAGCTCTGTGATAGCTCTGCGATAGCTCTGTGATCTCTCTGTGATATCTCTGCGATATTTCTGCGATAACTCTGTGATAACTCTGTGATCTCTCTGTGATAACTCTGTGATCTCTCTGTGATAACTCTGTGATAACTCTGTGATAAATCTGTGATCTCTCTGTGATAACTCTGTGATCTCTCTGTGATAACTCTGTGATCTCTCTGTGATAACTCTGTGATAACTCTGTGATAGCTCTGTGATAGCTCTGCGATAGCTCTGTGATCTCTCTGTGATATCTCTGCGATAACTCTGTGATAACTCTGTTATCTCTCTGTGATCTCTCTGTGATAACTCTGTGATCTCTCTGTGATAACTCTGTGATAACTCTGTGATCTCTCTGTGATAACTCTGTGATCTCTCTGTGATAACTCTGTGATCTCTCTGTGATAGTTCTGCAATAACTCTGGGATAGCTCTGTGATAGCTCTGTGATCTTTCTGTGATCTCTCTGTGATAGCTCTGTGATATCTCTGCGATAGCTCTGTGATAACTCTGTGATAACTCTGTGATAACTCTGCGATAACTCTGTTATCTCTGTGATAGCTCTGTAATAGCTCTGCGATAACTCTGTGATCTCTCTGTGATAGCTCTGTGATAACTCTATGATAGCTCTATGATCTCTCTGCGATAGCTCTGTGATAGCTCTGCGATAACTCTGTGATCTCTCTGTGATAGCTCTGTAATCTCTGTGATAACTCTGCGATAACTCTGTGATCACTCTATGATAGCTCTATGATCTCTCTGCGATAGCTCTGTGATAGCTCTGCGATAACTCTGTGATCTCTCTGTGTTAGCTCTGTAATCTCTCTGTGATAACTCTGTGATCTCTCTGCGATAACTCTGTGATAGCTCTGTGATAACTCTATGATAGCTGTATGATCTCTCTGTGATAGCTCTGTGATAGCTCTGCGATAGCTCTGTGATCTCTCTGTGATATCTCTGCGATAACTCTGTAATAACTCTGTGATCTCTCTGTGATCTCTCTGTGATAACTCTGTGATCTCTCTGTGATAACTCTGTGATAACTCTGTGATCTCTCTGTGATAACTCTGTGATCTCTCTGCAATAACTCTGTGATAGCTCTGTGATAGCTCTGTGATAACTCTGTCATAACTCTGTGATAGCTCTGTAATATCTCTGTGATAACTCTGCGATAACTCTGTGATCACTCTGTGATATCTCTGCGATAGCTCTGTGATAACTCTGTGATAACCCTGCGATGAGTCTGCAATAACTCTGTGATCTCTGTGATAGCTCTGTGATAGCTCTGTGATAGCTCTGCGATAACTCTGTGATCTCTCTGTGATAGCTCTGTGATAACTCTATGATAGCTCTATGATCTCTCTGTGATAGCTCTGTGATAGCTCTGTGATAGCTCTGTGATAGCTCAGTGATAGCTCTGTGATCTCTCTGTGATAACTCTGTGATAGCTTTGTGATAGCTCTGTGAAAACTCTGTGATCTCTCTTCGATAACTCTGTGATAGCTCTGTGATAGCTCTGTGATAACTCTGTCATAACTCTGTGACAGCTCTGTAATATCTCTGTGATAACTCTGCGATAACTCTGTGATCTCTCTGTGATAGCTCTGTGATCTCTCTGCGATAACTCTGTGATAGCTCTGTGATAGCTCTGTGATAGCTCTGTGATAACTCTGTGATCTCTCTGTGATAACTCTGTGATAGCTCTGTGATAGCTCTGTGATAGCTCTGTGATAACTCTGTCATAACTCTGTGATAGCTCTGTAATATCTCTGTGATAACTCTGCGATAACTCTGTGATCTCTCTGTGATATCTCTGCCATAGGTCTGTGATAACTCTGTGATAACTCTGCGACAACTCTGCGATAACTCTGTGATCTCTGTGATAGCTCTGTGATAGCTCTGTGATAACTCTGTGATAGCTCTGTGATAGCTCTGCGATAGCTCTGTGATCTCTCTGTGATATCTCTGCGATATTTCTGCGATAACTCTGTGATAACTCTGTGATCTCTCTGTGATAACTCTGTGATCTCTCTGTGATAACTCTGTGATAACTCTGTGATAAATCTGTGATCTCTCTGTGATAACTCTGTGATCTCTCTGTGATAACTCTGTGATCTCTCTGTGATAACTCTGTGATAGCTCTGTGATAGCTCTGCGATAGCTCTGTGATCTCTCTGTGATATCTCTGCGATAACTCTGTGATAACTCTGTGATCTCTCTGTGATCTCTCTGTGATAACTCTGTGATCTCTCTGTGATAACTCTGTGATAACTCTGTGATCTCTCTGTGATAACTCTGTGATCTCTCTGTGATAACTCTGTGATCTCGCTGTGATAGTTCTGCAATAACTCTGTGATAGCTCTGTGATAGCTCTGTGATCTTTCTGTGATCTCTCTGTGATAGCTCTGTGATAACTCTATGATAGCTCTATGATCTCTCAGTGATAGCTCTGTGATAGCTCTGCGATAGCTCTGTGATCTCTCTGTGATATCTCTGCGATAACTCTGTGATAACTCTGTGAGCTCTCTGTGATCCCTCTGTGATAACTCTGTGATCTCTCTGTGATAACTCTGTGATCTCTCTGTGATAACTCTGTGATAACTCTGTGATCTCTCTGTGATAACTCTGTGATCTCTCTGTGATAACTCTGTGATCTCTCTGTGATAGTTCTGCGATAACTCTGTGATAGCTCTGTGATAGCTCTGTGATCTTTCTGTGATCTCTCTGTGATAGCTCTGTGATAGCTCTGTGATAACTCTATGATAGCTCTATGATCTCTCTGTGATAGCTCTGTGATAGCTCTGCAATAGCTCTGTGATCTCTCTGTGATATCTCTGCAATAACTCTGTGATAGCTCTGTGATCTCTCTGTGATCTCTCTGTGATAACTCTGTGATCTCTCTGTGATAACTCTCTGATAACTCTGTGATAACTCTGTCATCTCTCTGTGATAACTCTGTGATCTCTCTGTGATAACTCTGTGATCTCTCTGTGATAACTCTGTGATAGCTCTGTGATAGCTCTGTGTTAGCTCTGCGATAACTCTGCGATAACTCTGTGATCTCTGTGATAGCTCTGTAATAGCTCTGCGATAACTCTGTGATCTCTCTGTGATAGCTCTGTGATAACTCTCTGATAGCTCTATGATCTCTCTGCGATAGCTCTGTGATAGCTCTGCGATAACTCTGTGATCTCTCTGTGATAGCTCTGTAATCTCTCTGTGATAACTCTGTGATCTCTCTGTGATAACTCTGTGATAACTCTGTGATCTCTCTGTGATAACTCTGTGATCTCTCTGTGATAACTCTGTGATCTCTCTGTGATAGTTCTGCGATAACTCTGTGATAGCTCTGTGATAGCTCTGTGATCTTTCTGTGATCTCTCTGTGATAGCTCTGTGATAACTCTATGATAGCTCTATGATCTCTCTGTGATAGCTCTGTGATAGCTCTGCGATAGCTCTGTGATCTCTCTGTGATATCTCTGCGATAACTCTGTGATAGCTCTGTGATCTCTCTGTGATAACTCTGTGATCTCTCTGTGATAACTCTGTGATAACTCTGTGATAACTCTGTCATCTCTCTGTGATAACTCTGTGATCTCTCTGTGATAACTCTGTGATCTCTCTGTGATAACTCTGTGATAGCTCTGTGATAGCTCTGTGTTAGCTCTGCGATAACTCTGCGATAACTCTGTGATCTCTGTGATAGCTCTGTAATAGCTCTGCGATAACTCTGTGATCTCTCTGTGATAGCTCTGTGATAACTCTCTGATAGCTCTATGATCTCTCTGCGATAGCTCTGTGATAGCTCTGCGATAACTCTGTGATCTCTCTGTGATAGCTCTGTAATCTCTCTGTGATAACTCTGTGATCTCTCTGCGATAACTCTGTGATAGCTCTGCGATAACTCTGTGATCTCTCTGTGATAGCTCTGTGATATCTCTGCGATAGCTCTGTGATAACTCTGTGATAACTCTGTGATAGCTTTGTGATAGCTCTGTGATAACTCTGTGATCTCTCTTCGATAACTCTGTGATAGCTCTGTGATAGCTCTGTGATAACTCTGTCATAACTCTGTGACAGCTCTGTAATATCTCTGTGATAACTCTGCGATAACTCTGTGATCTCTCTGTGATAGCTCTGTGATCTCTCTGCGATAACTCTGTGATAGCTCTGTGATAGCTCTGTGATAGCTCTGTGATAACTCTGTGATCTCTCTGTGATAACTCTGTGATAGCTGTGTGATAGCTCTGTGATAGCTCTGTGATAACTCTGTCATAACTCTGTGATAGCTCTGTAATATCTCTGTGATAACTCTGCGATAACTCTGTGATCTCTCTGTGATATCTCTGCCATAGGTCTGTGATAACTCTGTGATAACTCTGCGACAACTCTGCGATAACTCTGTGATCTCTGTGATAGCTCTGTGATAGCTCTGTGATAACTCTGTGATAGCTCTGCGATAGCTCTGTGATCTCTCTGTGATATCTCTGCGATATTTCTGCGATAACTCTGTGATAACTCTGTGATCTCTCTGTGATAACTCTGTGATCTCTCTGTGATAACTCTGTGATAACTCTGTGATAAATCTGTGATCTCTCTGTGATAACTCTGTGATCTCTCTGTGATAACTCTGTGATCTCTCTGTGATAGCTCTGTGATAGCTCTGCGATAGCTCTGTGATCTCTCTGTGATATCTCTGCGATAACTCTGTGATAACTCTGTGATCTCTCTGTGATCTCTCTGTGATAACTCTGTGATCTCTCTGTGATAACTCTGTGATAACTCTGTGATCTCTCTGTGATAACTCTGTGATCTCTCTGTGATAACTCTGTGATCTCTCTGTGATAGTTCTGCAATAACTCTGTGATAGCTCTGTGATAGCTCTGTGATAGCTCTGTGATCTTTCTGTGATCTCTCTGTGATAGCTCTGTGATAACTCTATGATAGCTCTATGATCTCTCTGTGATAGCTCTGTGATAGCTCTGCGATAGCTCTGTGATCTCTCTGTGATATCTCTGCGATAACTCTGTGATAGCTCTGTGATCTCTCTGTGATCTCTCTGTGATAACTCTGTGATCTCTCTGTGATAACTCTGTGATAACTCTGTGATAACTCTGTCATCTCTCTGTGATAACTCTGTGATCTCTCTGTGATAACTCTGTGATCTCTCTGTGATAACTCTGTGATAGCTCTGTGATAGCTCTGTGTTAGCTCTGCGATAACTCTGCGATAACTCTGTGATCTCTGTGATAGCTCTGTAATAGCTCTGCGATAACTCTGTGATCTCTCTGTGATAGCTCTGTGATAACTCTCTGATAGCTCTATGATCTCTCTGCGATAGCTCTGTGATAGCTCTGCGATAACTGTGATCTCTCTGTGATAGCTCTGTAATCTCTCTGTGATAACTCTGTGATCTCTCTGCGATAACTCTGTGATAGCTCTGCGATAACTCTGTGATCTCTCTGTGATAGCTCTGTGAAATCTCTGCGATAGCTCTGTGATAACTCTGTGATAACTCTGTGATAACTCTGTGATAACTCTGCGATAACTCTGTGATCTCTGTGATAGCTCTGTAATAGCTCTGCGATAACTCTGTGATCTCTCTGTGATAGCTCTGTGATAACTGTATGATAGCTCTATGATCTCTCTGCGATAGCTCTGTGATAGCTCTGCGATAACTCTGTGATCTCTCTGTGATAGCTCTGTAATCTCTCTGTGATAACTCTGTGATCTCTCTGCGATAACTCTGTGATAGCTCTGTGATAACTCTATGATAGCTGTATGATCTCTCTGTGATAGCTCTGTGATAGCTCTGCGATAGCTCTGTGATCTCTCTGTGATATCTCTGCGATAACTCTGTAATAACTCTGTGATCTCTCTGTGATCTCTCTGTGATAACTCTGTGATCTCTCTGTGATAACTCTGTGATAACTCTGTGATCTCTCTGTGATAACTCTGTGATCTCTCTGTGATAACTCTGTGATAGCTCTGCGATAGCTCTGTGATAGCTCTGCGATAGCTCTGTGATCTCTCTGTGATATCTCTGCGATAACTCTGTGATAACTCTGTGATCTCTCTGTGATATTTCTGTGATAGCTCTGTAATATCACTGTGATAGCTCTGTGATAGTTCTGCGATAACTCTGTGATAGCTCTGTGGTAGCTCTGTGATAGCTCTGTGATCTCTCTGTGATAACTCTGTGATCTCTCTGTGATAACTCTGTGATCTCTCTGTGATAACTCTGTGATGTCTCTGTGATAACTCTGTGATCTCTCTGTGATAGCTTTGCGATAACTCAGCGATTCCTCTGTGATAACTCTGCGATAACTCTGCGATAACTCTTTGATCTCTCTGTGATAGCTCTGCGATAACTCTGTGATAGCTCTGTGATAGCTCTGGTAACTCTGTGATATATCTGTGATAGTTCTGTAATATCTATCTAATATCTTTGTGATATCTCTGTGATATTTATTATTATTATTATTATTATTATTATTATTATTATTATTATTATCATTATCATTTATTTATATGGCGCCACATGTGTTCCGCAGCGCCTTACAAAGTACATAAACAAATTGTAGACAAGCGACTTACAGAACAATACAATACAGGACATGGATAATATATATTGCTACATTAGTGACCATATCACCCAGATAAGCATCAGATGATAAGCAACCAAGTGTTAGGTGCCCTAGTGGTGAGTAAGAAGTAAATGACACTATAGTAAGGAGAAGCACAATAGGGTAGATGGCCCTGCTCACGAGAGCTTACAATCTAAAAAGGTGGGGGAAGATAAACAGTGGTGACACAGATGGGGTAGGCGGAGAGGAAGGAGCATGTAGCAGGGAGTTAGAATGAGAGCTGGAGAGCATTGATGCAGTAGTGGGTTTTGAGAGCCCGTTTGAAGTATTGCAAAGAGGTGGAGAGTCTGATCGGGAGTGGGAGAGAGTTCCAGAGGTGGGGAGCAGTGCGTGCAAAATCTTGGAGGCGGGAGTGGTAGGAAGTAATCAGCTGACATGAGAGGCGGCGTGCATTAGTTGAACGAAGAGAGCGGAGAGGAGCGTAAAGGGAGATGAGATCAGAGATGTATATGGGAGAAGATTGGGTGAGGGCTTTGTGAGCGAGCGTGAGAACCTTAAATTGGGTTCTAAAAGGGAAGGGGAGCCAGTGGAGGGCTTGTAGGAGAGGGGAGGCAGATGTAGAGCATTTGGAGAGGAAGATAAGCCATGCAGCAGAATTAAGGATAGACTGGAGAGGAGAGTGATGGGATTTGGGGAGGCCAGATAGGAGGAGGTTACAGTAGTCCAATCTGGAGAAGACCAGTGAGTGTATGAGGATTTAGTAGCATCCTGGGTGAGATAGGGTCTGATCTTAGAAATATTTTTGAGATGGAAATGACAGGACTGTGAAAGGTTCTGGATATGTGGTTTGAAGGAGAGGGATGAGTCCAGGATAACTCCAAGATAGCGCACCTTGGGACTAGATGAGATAGTTATTCCATCAATTGATAAAAAAATAGTGGGAAGTGAGGTTATGTGGGAGGGTGGGAAGATGATCAGCTCTGTCTTAGACATATTAAGTTTAGGAAATTGCTGGGACATCCAGGAAGAGATTGCAGAGAGACAGTTGGAGAGTTCTAGATATGAGTCAGAAGAGAGGGGGAGAGATCAGAGGAGGAAAGGTAGATTTGAGTATCATCAGCATAGAGATGATAATGGGTGGTCAAAAGAGCTGATGAGTTCACCTAGAGACGAAGTATAGAGGGAGAATGGGAGAGGACCAAGAACAGAACTTTGGGGAACACCTACTGTAAGAGGCTGTGGGGGGGAAGAGGAGTCATGAGAGGAAACTGAGAAAGATCTGTCAGAGAGGTAGGACGACAGCCAGGAAAGGGCAGTTTCACGTAGACCAAGGGAGTGAAGGATATGCAGCAGGAGAGGGTGGTCCACAGTGTCAAAAGCAGCAGAGAGCTCAAGGAGAATGAGAAGAGAGTATTGGCTTGGGATTTGGCAGCAAGGAGGTCATTGCTGACTTTCGTGAGGGCAGTTTCAGTGGATTGGAGAGAATGGAAGCCAGACTGAAAAGGGTCAAGGAGGGAGTGGGAGGAAAGAAAGTGGTAAGATGGTTGTAGACAATCCGCTCAAGGAGTGTGGAGTGTTGAATTCATAAATAAACCTTTTAATATATTCCTTCCTATAAACCTCTAAGATTCACCTGCCTAGAACCTCTAAGACAAAACCCTGCCTAAAACCTCTAAGACAAAACCCTGCCTAAAACCTCTAAACAGAACGCTAATTGCGTACGCAGTTTAACCGCAAATAAAGACAGGAGTGGAATCTGTGTTTCCAACGCACAAGTATTATTCAGGTAAAAGTACAGTCAGTTACACGCAATCTATATATACACAAGTTAGGCGTAAAAGGAAATAATACAGACCCTAGTACGGTTATACATACGCTGCGCCTCTGGACCCAGAGATAGACTTCTGACTAGATATCCTCAGTTCACCCAAAATTCAGCATGAACTGGTAAACCAGTGTTCGGACACATGTATTTATTCCCCCCCAGACTGAAACAGGACAAAGGGGGAACTTCCTGCTGATCTCATTGGTTCCCAGAGGAGAAGCATATGTAACGACACATTTAACAGGTTCTTTCAAATAGACTTTCCCTGCCTCTAACAGCCGGAGTCTTTCTGGTAACGCCTCCTGTAACATTCCATCAACTAAACATTTTGTTGCTTGTAAGTTCTGCGATCCGTAACTTGAGTTTGCATGATGCGATCTCTCCACCGATAACACCGGGATTCTGTAAAAAGCGTATGCATCAGAATGAAACCAAACACATCTTGCTTATCATGTATAATATCTTAGATATCAAAAACCTCTATTTCTTAGCATTTAAACTAACTTAACCAACTTGAATCATACAATTTGATGCTAATGGAACCTTGTGTGCGAATATGTAGTGTGTGAGTATTCGGGGTTTGATATAAGGATGCTAGTTATTAATGGGTGAGATTTCAGTGCATAATTTCTCATACACGAAGTGAACATCCAGCAGTGTGGATGGCTGAGGGTTGTAGTTCTACATGCCCTCTGTCAGCAGGCCCCCACCTGTTGTGTGTTCAAAGGAAAACAAAACCTCTTTTGTTCTCACAGACTCTTGTGTGAAATGCAAATGTATTACCACCTCAAGCTGTGGAATTTGGGGCCATTCTGTCTAGGATTCAGACAAATCCAATTGCGTAGATATTATATTACAATCGCCACAACTATACTTTATCTGCATCCAGGGATTCCCAATTTGTATGTAAAAATACCCATTGTCTCTTCTTATTTACTTTTACTCAGAAAGCTTGTTTTTCCAGTTGCCCTTGGTAGGTTAACAAAAACAATGCCATCTGTTCTTAGCTCCTGAGTTTTAACTTGAATTGACGCTGACCACAAAAATGGTGTCTTGCAATCTAATTTCCAAAATGGAGTCTTGCGGCCATTCGCAAGATGGCGTCGCCGCGATTAAATTTTAAACTGAACTTGTCTCAGCCAATTATTCAGCTTCGACAGGAGGCAAAGGGGAGGAGAGAGATGGGTCGGTAGTTAAAAAGAAGATTAGGATCAAGGGACGATATTTTAAGTATGGGGAGACAAGGGCATGCTTGAATGCAGAAGGAACAGTGCCTGATGAGTGGGAGAGGTTAATGAGGTGGGCAAGAAGGGAGCAGGCAGAGAGAGAGAGGAAGCGGAGGAGGCGGGAGGGGATAGGATCAAGGGGGGAGGTGGATGGGGCGGAGGACCAGATGAGGGCCATGACTTCCTCTCCAGATATAGGGGAGAAGGATGTTAGAGTTGGCAAAAGTTGATGGGAAGGGGTGATCTGGGAAAGGAGGAGGTGGAGAGCTGGGGGACTGGTTGGATACGATGTCCTGATGTATGGAATCAATTTTAATGTAAAGCAGGTAGCAAAGTCAAGGGCAGTGAGCAAGGAGGGGAGACGAGGAGGTGGTGGGCGAAGGAGGGAGTTGAAAGTGGTGAATAGACGCTGGGGATTAGAGGACTGAGAGGAGATGAGGTTCTTGAAGTATGACTGTTTAGAGAAGGAAAGCACAGCACTATAGGATGAGAGCAGAAATTTGAAATGGAGAAAATCTGCCTTAAGAGTGTGATCTTCTCCACTGTCGCTAGGCAGTTCGAGAACACTTTTGCAGGTATCTGGTGCATTTGGAATGCCAAGGTTGAGGAGTAGATCTGCTAGTGTGAGTAGAGATCGCTGGAGCAACAGAGTCCAGAGCAGAAGTAAGGGAGGCGTTGTATAGGGAAGTGGCTTGTTCAGGGCAGGAGAGATAGAGGATAGGTGAGAGAAGTGAGTCAAGCAGGGAAGTAAATGAAACTGTCGATAGCGTCAATGTTACGCTTAGTGATGGTGGCTGTTGGAGGTAGAGGAGGGGAAAGAGAGGGACAGGTTAAAAGAGAGAAGGTGATGGTCAGAAAGTGGGAATGGGGAATTGAGGTGATCAGAAATATCACAACGGTGAGTGAAGACCAGATCAAGCACATGGCCACTCACATGGGAGGGTGAGGAGGTACATTGGGAGAGACCAAGTGAAGATGTGATGGAGAGGAGTTTGGAGGCAGAGGAATCTGTGGGGATATCAATTGGAATATTGAAGTCACCTAGAATAATAGAGGGAAGTTCTGAGGAGAGAAAGTGAGGGAGCCAGGAAGCAAAGTTGTCAAGAAACTTGGAGGGAGGGCCAGGGGGACGGTAAATGACAGCTACTCTGAGGTTTACTGGGTGGAAGAGGCGTATAGCATGGACTTCAAATGAAGAGAATGTAAGGGATGGTTCAGAGGGAATGGGTTGGTATGAGTAACCAGGGGATAGAAGGACCCCAACACCACCACCATGGCGACCCCCAGGTCATGGGGTGTGGGAAAAGGAGAGGCCCCCAGAGGAGAGAGCTGCAGGAGAAGTGGTGTCAGAGGGTAAAATCCAGGTTTCAGTAATGATGACTGACCTGGCATTCCAGAGGGCACAGGATAGAGAGACAGAGTTTGTTGGAGAGATTTGAATGAGATTATCAGAGTTGCTGTAGCATGGAGGTGAGATTAGTTTGGGGGACCGAGATGAATAGAGTGTAGCGATGGAGCGAACTCCAATGCTAGAAGGGGAGCCAGCAGAAGGTGGGCAGGAAAGGAGCTTAATGATATGTGGATGGATGTGGGGTGAAGTGACATGGAGAGGGGGGTGGGAGGAGAGATTAGCAGTGAGGTAGTAGGACCCCGGTGGAGTATAAGAGAATAAAAGTGGAGTAATGGGAGAAGATGGGGAGGAAGGTAACAGAGGAGAGGAGATAAGGGGATGAGGAAGTTTAGGAGACCAGGGGGAAATGATAAAGGTGGAAGCAAGGGGCAGTACAAAAGATTAGGTAGACACTGAGTGAAGGTGGGAGTTGAAGAAAACATGGTAATAGTAAGGATGATGTAACTAGGGGAAGAAAAAGTTAAAAGTAGGAATGAAGACAGAATGTAGGAGAAAGCAGATTTCCAGAAATGTAAGTAATAGTGCAGTGTGGGAAAAGAGTCTGTACTGCAAAAGTTTATTACTGAGTATAATAAAAGTGGAAATTTGGTGGGAGCAGAAGTTAAATAATAAAATATACAGTGGTTGGAGCTAGATGATATAAGACTTAGAAACAGAGCTAAGGTAAAAGTACATTATCATAGAGGTAAACTGACATAACACAGATAAGTATACATTAGGATTATATGTAAAGCACAGAGCCAGCAGCAATAGTAGGAAGGGAGGCACCAGGTGTATGCAGCCACCAGACAGGGAGTTCAGTGATGAAGGTCCTGGTTATGTATCCTCAGGATCTAGTAGTATGGAGAAGGTGACCTCACAATTGTTCATCCCCCTTTGTCCAATTAATGTTTGGGTTGTTGTTTGTGTGTTGATCGGTGGGTTTCCCTCTGTTTTACTTATGTTTAAAGCTGATATAACGCCAATTAATCTATTTAAAAAGTTATTGGCACTTTTAAAATAGGGCACTTCTAAAATGGGGCACGCCAGCCAAGGATAGTCCAGCCTTCTAATGAACCTTACATAGGAGACCTAGCATGTGACACCACTGATTACTAACTACCCCCCACAACACTCCCACTAATAATGCCAGCAATAAATTACCTTACACAAACAAATAGCACATACCATTAAGCTAACATCTGGGTCTATATACCTAGAAGCTAACAATGAAAACAAAAACACAAAACTATATTCTAAACCATCAGCTACAGATACTATGCAGTGATAAACTACTAAAGCTAACACTACTATGATATCTATGTAATATCTCTGTGGTATCCCTGTAATATATCTGTAATATCTCTGTGATATCCCTGTAATATTTCTATAATATCTCTGTGATATCTCTGTGATATCTATGTAATAGCTCTGTGATCTCTGTGATATCTCTGTAATATATCTGTTATAGCTCTAATATCTATGTGATAGCTCTGTAATATCTCTGTGATAGCTCTGTGATATCTCTGTGATATATCTCTAATATTTCTGTGATATCCCTGTAATATTTCTGTGATAGCTCTGTAATATCTCTGTGATAGCTCTGTGATAGCTCTGTAATATCTCTGTGATAGCTCTGTAATATCTGTGATATCTCTGTGATAGCTCTGTGATATCTCTGTAATATCTCTGTAATATCTCTGTGATAGCTCTGTAGTATCTCTGTGATAGCTCTGTGATAGGTCTGTAATATCTCTGATAGCTCTGTAATATCTCTGTGATATCTCTGTGATAGCTCTGTAATATCACTGTGATAGCTCTGTGATATCTCTGTGATAGCTCTGTGATAGCTCTGTAATAGCTCTGTAATATCTCTGTGATAGCTCTGTGATACCTCTGTGATAGCTCTGTAATATCTCTGTGAAAGCTCTGTGATATCTCTGTGATAGCTCTGTAATATCTCTGTGATAGCTTGGTGATATCTCTGTGATAGCTCTGTAATATCTCTGTGATAGCTCTGTAATATCCCTGTGATAGCTCTGTAATATCCCTGTGATAGCTCTGTGATATCTCTGTGATACCTCTGTAATATCTCTGTGATAGCTCTGTGATATCTCTGTGATAGCTCTGTAAAATCTCTGTGATAGCTCTGTAATATCTCTGTGATAGCTCTGTAATATCCCTGTGATAGCTCTGTATTATCTCTGTGATATCTCTGTGATAGCTATGTGATATCTCTGTAATATCTCTGTAATATCTCTGTGATAGCTTTGTAGTATCTCTGTGATAGCTCTGTGATAGGTCTGTAATATCTCTGATAGCACTGTAATATCTCTGTGATAGCTCTGTAATATCACTGTGATAGCTCTGTGATAGCTCTGTGATATCTCTGTGATAGCTCTGCAATAGCTCTGTGATAGCTCTGTAATATCTCTGTGATAGCTCTGTAATATCCCTGTGATAGCTCTGTAATATCTCTGTGATAGCTCTGTAATATCTCTGTGGTAGCTCTGTGATATCTCTGTGGTAGCTCTGTAATATCTCTGTGATAGCTCTGTGATATCTCTGTGATAGCTCGGTAATATCTCTGTGATAGCTCTGTAATATCCCTGTGACACTCTGTAATAACTCTGTGATATCTCTGTGATAGTTCTGTAATATCTCTGTGATATCTCTGTAATATCTCTGTGATAGCTCTCCAATATGTCTGTGATAGCTCTGTGATATATTTATGATATAGCTAATATTTATGAGATAGCTCTGTGATATCTCTCTAATATTTCTGTGATATCCCTGTAATATCTCTGTGATACCTCTGTGATATATGTGTGATAGCTTTGTAATATCTCTGTGATAGCTCTGTGATATCCCTGTAATAGCTCTGAGATATTTCTCTAATATTTCTGTGATAGGTCTGAAATAGCTCTGTGATATCTCTGTGATAGCTCTGTGATAGCTCTGTAATATCTCTGTGATAGCTCTGTAATATCTCTGTGATAGCTCTGTGATATCTCTGTGATAGCTCTGTAATATCTCTGTGATAGCTCTGTAATATTTCTGTGAAATAAACCAGTAATATATCTGTGATATCTATAATATCTCTGTGATAGCTCTGTAATATATCTGTGATATCTCTAATATCTATGTGATAGCTCTGTGATATCTCTCTAATATTTGTGTGATATTCCTGTAATATCTCTGTGATAGCTCTGTGATATCTGTGTGATAGCTCTGTGATATTCCTGTAATAGCTCTGAGATATGACTCTAATATTTCTGTGATAGCTCTGTAATAGCTCTGTGATAGCTCTGTGATATCTCTGTGATAGCTCTGTGATAGCTCTGTGATATCCCTGTAATTACTCTGTGATAGCTCTGTAATATATCTGTAATAACTCTGTGATATCTCTGTGATAGCTCTGTAATATCTCTGTGATAGCTCTGTAATATCCCTGTGATAGCTCTGTAATATCTCTGTGATAGCTCTGTGATAGCTCTGTGATATCTCTGTGATATCTCTGTGAAAGCTCTGTGATAGCTCTGTGATAGCTCTGTAGTATCTCTGTGATAGCTCTGTGATAGGTCTGTAATATCTCTGATAGCTCTGTAATATCTCTGTGATATCTCTGTAATTTCACTGTGATAGCTCTGTAATATCTCTGTGATAGCTCTGTGATAGCTCTGTAATAGCTCTGTGATAGCTCTGTAATATCTCTGTGATAGCTCTGTAATATCCCTGTGATAGCTCTGTAATATCTCTGTGATAGCTCTGTAATATCTCTGTGATAGCTCTGTGATAGCTCTGTAATATCTCTGTGAAAGCTCTGTAATATCTCTGTGATAGCTCTGTAATATCTCTGTGATATCTCTGTGATAGCTCTGTAATATCTCTGTGATATCTCTGTAATATATCTGTGATAGCTCTCTAATATGTCTGTGATAGCTCTGTGATATATCTGTGATATAGCTAATATTGATGTGATAGCTCTGTGATATCTCTCTAATATTTCTGTGATATCCCTGTAATATCTCTGTGATAGCTCTGTGATATCTGTGTGATAGCTTTGTAATATCTCTGTGATAGCTCTATGATATCCCTGTAATAGCTCTGAGATATTTCTCTAATATTTCTGTGATAGGTCTGTAATAGCTCTGTGATATCACTGTGATAGTTCTGTAATATTTCTATGAAATATACCTGTAATATATCTGTGATATCTCTAATATCTCTGGGATAGCTCTGTAATATGTCTGTGATATCTCTAATATCTATGTGATAGCTCTGTGATATCTCTCTAATATTTCTGTGATATTCCTGTAATATCTCTGTGATAGCTCTGTGATATCTGTGTGATAGGTCTGTGATATCCCTGTAATAGCTCTGAGATATGACTCTAATATTTCTGTGATAGCTCTGTAATAGCTCTGTGATAGCTCTGTGATAGCTCTGTGATATATCTGTGATATAGCTAATATTTATGTGATAGCTCTGTGATATCTCTCTAATATTTATGTGATATCATTGTAATATCTCTGTGATAGCTATGTGATATCTGTGTGATAGCTTTGTAATATCTCTATGATAGCTCTCTGATATCCCTGTAATAGCTCTGAGATATGACTCTAATATTTCTGTGATAGCTCTGTAATAGCACTGTGATAGCTCTGTGATAGCTCTGTGATAGCTCTGTGATATATATTTGTGATAGCTCGGTGATAGCTCTGAGATATCCATGTAATTACTCTGTTATAGCTCTGTAATATATCTGTAATAGCTCTGTGATATCTCTTTGATAGGTCTGTAATATTTCTGTGATAGCTCTGTAATATCCCTGTGATAGCTCTGTAATATCTCTGTGATAACTCTGTGATAGCTCTGTGATATATCTGTAATAGCTCTGTGATATCTCTGTGATAGCTCTGTGATAGCTCTGTAATATCTCTATGATAGCTCTGTGATAGCTCTGTAATATATCTGTAATAGCTCTGTGATATCTCTTTGATAGGTCTGTAATATTTCTGTGATAGCTCTGTAATATCCCTGTGATAGCTGTGTAATATCTCTGTGATAGCTCTGTGATATATCTGTAATAGCTCTGTGATAGCTCTGTGATAGCTCTGTAATAGTTCTGTAATATCTCTATGATAGCTCTGTAATATCTCTGTGATAGCTCTGTGATAGCTCTGTGATAGCTCTGTGATAGCTCTGTGATATCTCTGTGATAGCTCTGTGATATCCCTGTAATAGCTCTTAGATATGACTCTAATATTTCTATGATAGCTCTGTAATAGCTCTGTGATAGCTCTGTGATATATCTGTGATAGCTCTGTGATAGCTCTGTGATAGCTCTGTGATATATCTGTGATAGCTCTGTGATAGCTCTGTGATATCCCTGTAATTACTCTGTGATAGCTCTGTAATATATCTGCAATATCTCTGTGATATCTCTGTGATAGCTCTGTAATATCTCTGTGATAGCTCTGTGATATGCCTGTGATAGCTCTGTAATATCTCTGTGATATCTCTGTGATAGCTCTGTAATATCTCTGTGATAGCTCGGTGATATCTCTGTGATAGCTCTGTAATATCTCTGTGATAGCTCCGTAATATCTCTGTGATAGCTCTGTAATATCCCTGTGATATCTCTGTGATAGCTCTGTAAAATCTCTGTGATAGATCTGTAATATCCCTTTGATATCTCTGTGATATCTCTGCGATAGCTCTGTAATATCCTTGTGATAGCTCTGTGATATCTCTGTGATATCTCTATGATAGCTCTCTGATATCCCTGTAATAGCTCTGAGATATGGCTCTAATATTTCTGTGATAGCTCTGTAATAGCTCTGTGATAGCTCTGTGATAACTCTGTGATATATCTGTGATAGCTCTGTGATATCTCTGTGATATCCCTGTAATTACTCTGTTATAGCTCTGTAATATATCTGTAATAGCTCTGTGATATCTCTTTGATAGGTCTGTAATATTTCTGTGATAGCTCTGTAAAATCCCTGTGATAGCTCTGTAATATCTCTGTGATAACTCTGTGATAGCTCTGTGATATATCTGTAATAGCTCTGTGATAGCTCTGTGATAGCTCTGTGATAGCTCTGTGATAGCTCTGTAATATCTCTATGATAGCTATTTAATATCTCTGTGATAGCTCTGTGATATCTGTGTGATAGCTCTGTGATATCCCTGTAATAGCTCTGTGATATCTCTGTGATAGCTCTGTGATAGCTCTGTGATAGCTCTGTAATATCCCTGTGATAGCTCTGTAATATATCTGTAATAACTCTGTGATATCTCTTTGATAGGTCTGTAATATTTCTGTGATAGCTCTGTAATATCCCTGTGATAGCTGTGTAATATCTCTGTGATAGCTCTGTGATATATCTGTAATAGCTCTGTGAAATCTCTGTGATAGCTCTGTGATAGCTCTGTGATAGCTCTGTAATAGTTCTGTAATATTTCTATGATAGCTCTGTAATATCTCTGTGATAGCTCTGTGATATCTCTGTGATAGCTCTGTGATATCCCTGTAATAGCTCTTAGATATGACTCTAATATTTCTATGATAGCGCTGTAATAGCTCTGTGATTTATCTGTGATAGTTCTGTGACAGCTCTGTGATATATCTGTGATAGCTCTGTGATAGCTCTGTGATATCCCTGTAATTACTCTGTGATAGCTCTGTAATATATCTGCAATAGCTCTGTGATATCTCTGTGATAGCTCTGTAATATCTCTGTGATAGCTCTGTGATATCCCTGTGATAGCTCTGTAATATCTCTGTGATATCTCTGTGATAGCTCTGTAATATCTCTGTGATAGCTCGGTGATATCTCTGTGATAGCTCTGTAATATCTCTGTGATAGCTCCGTAATATCTCTGTGATAGCTCTGTAATATCCCTGTGATATCTCTGTGATAGCTCTGTAAAATCTCTGTGATAGATCTGTAATATCCCTTTGATATCTCTGTGATATCTCTGCGATAGCTCTGTAATATCCTTGTGATAGCTCTGTGATATCTCTGTGATAGCTCTGTGATAGCTCTGTGATAGCTCTGTAATATCTCTATGATAGCTCTGTAATATCTCTGTGATAGCTCTGTGATATCTCGTGATAGCTCTGTGATATCCCTGTAATAGCTCTTAGATATGACTCTAATATTTCTATGATAGCTCTGTAATAGCTCTGTGATAGCTCTGTGATATATCTGTGATAGCTCTGTGATAGCTCTGTGATATATCTGTGATAGCTCTGTAATATCTCTGTGATAGCTCTGTGATATCCCTGTGATAGCTCTGTAATATCTCTGTGATATCTCTGTGATAGCTCTCTAATATCTTTGTGATAGCTCGGTGATATCTCTGTGATAGCTCTGAAATATCTCTGTGATAGCTCTGTAATATCTCTGTGATATCTCTGTGATAACTCTGTAATATCTCTGTGATAGCTGGGTGATATCTCTGTGATAGCTCTATAATATCTCTGTGATAGCTCTGTATTATCTCTGTGATAGCTCTGTAATATCCCTGTGATAGCTCTGTGATATCTCTGTGATATCTCTTTGATAGCTCTGTAAAATCTCTGTGATAGCTCTGTAATATCCCTTTGATAGCTCTGTGATATCTCTGTGATAGCTCTGTAATATCTCTGTGATAGCTCTGTGATATCTCTGTGATAGCTCTGTAAAATCTCTGTGATAGCTCTGTAATATCTCTGTGATAGCTCTATAATATCCCTGTGATAGCTCTGTAATATCTCTGTGATATCTCTGTGATAGCTATGTGACATCTCTGTAATATCTCTGTAATATCTCTGTGATAGCTTTATAGTATCTCTGTGATAGCTCTGTAATATCTCTGATAGCTCTGTAATATCTCTTTGATATGTCTGTGATAGCTCTGTAATATCACTGTGATAGCTCTGTGATATCTCTGTGATAGCTCTGTAATAGCTCTGTGATAGCTCTGTAATATCTCTGTGATAGCTCTGTAATATCCCTGTGATAGCTCTGTAATATCTCTGTGATAGCTCTGTGATATCTCTGTGGTATATCTGTAATATCTCTGTGATAGCTCTGCAATATTTCTGTGATAGCTCTGAGATATCTCTGTGATAGCTCTGTGATATCTCTCTAATATTTCTGTGATATTCCTGTAATATCTCTGTGATAGCTCTGTGATATCTGTGTGATAGCTCTGTGATATCCCTGTAATAGCTCTGAGATATGACTCTATTATTTCTGTGATAGCTCTGTAATAGCTCTGTGATAGCTCTGTGATAGCTCTGTGATATATCTGTGATAGCTCTGTGATAGCTCTGTGATATCCCTGCAATTACTCTGTGATAGCTCTGTAATATATCTGTAATAGCTCTGTGATATCTCTGTGATAGCTCTGTAATATCTCTGTGATAGCTCTGTTGTATCTATGTGATAGCTTTGTAATATCTCTGTGATATCTGTGTGATAGCTCTGTGATATATCTGTAATAGCTCTGTGATGTCTCTGTGATAGCTCTGTAATATCTCTGTGATAGCCCTGTAATATCTCTGTGAGTGCTGTGATATCTCTGTGGTAGCTCTCTAATATCTCTGTGATAGCTCTGTAATATCTCTGTGATAGCTCTGTGATATCTCCGTGATAGCTCTGTAATATCCCTGTGATAGCTCTGTAATATCTCTGTGATATCTCTGTGATAGTTCTGTAATATCTCTGTGATATCTCTGTAATGTCTCTGTGATAGTTCTCTAATATGTCTGTGATAGCTCTGTGATATATTTGTGATATAGCTAATATTTATGTGATAGCTCTGTTAAATCTCTCTAATATTTCTGTGATATCATTGTAATATCTCTGTGATAGCAATGTGATATCTGTGTGATAGCTTTGTAATATCTCTATGATAGCTCTCTGATATCCCTGTAATAGCTCTGAGATATGGCTCTAATATTTCTGTGATAGCTCTGTAATAGCTCTGTGATAGCTCTGTGATAACTCTGTGATATATCTGTGATAGCTCTGTGATATCTCTGTGATATCTCTGTAATTACTCTGTTATAGCTCTGTAATATATCTGTAATAGCTCTGTGATATCTCTTTGATAGGTCTGTAATATTTCTGTGATAGCTCTGTAAAATCCCTGTGATAGCTCTGTAATATCTCTGTGATAACTCTGTGATAGCTCTGTGATATATCTGTAATAGCTCTGTGATAGCTCTGTGATAGCTCTGTGATAGCTCTGTAATATCTCTATGATAGCTATGTAATATCTCTGTGATAGCTCTGTGATATCTGTGTGATAGCTCTGTGATATCCCTGTAATAGCTCTGTGATATCTCTGTGATAGCTCTGTGATAGCTCTGTGATAGCTCTGTAATATCCCTGTGATAGCTCTGTAATATATCTGTAATAACTCTGTGATATCTCTTTGATAGGTCTGTAATATTTCTGTGATAGCTCTGTAATATCCCTGTGATAGCTGTGTAATATCTCTGTGATAGCTCTGTGATATATCTGTAATAGCTCTGTGAAATCTCTGTGATAGCTCTGTGATAGCTCTGTAATAGTTCTGTAATATTTCTATGATAGCTCTGTAATATCTCTGTGATAGCTCTGTGATATCTCTGTGATAGCTCTGTGATATCCCTGTAATAGCTCTTAGATATGACTCTAATATTTCTATGATAGCGCTGTAATAGCTCTGTGATAGCTCTGTGATATATCTGTGATAGTTCTGTGACAGCTCTGTGATATATCTGTGATAGCTCTGTGATAGCTCTGTGATATCCCTGTAATTACTCTGTGATAGCTCTGTAATATATCTGTAATAGCTCTGTGATATCTCTGTGATAGCTCTGTAATATCTCTGTGATAGCTCTGTGATATCCCTGTGATAGCTCTGTAATATCTCTGTGATATCTCTGTGATAGCTCTGTAATATCTCTGTGATAGCTCGGTGATATCTCTGTGATAGCTCGGTGATATCTCTGTGATAGCTCTGTAATATCTCTGTGATAGCTCTGTAATATCTCTGTGATAGCTCTGTAATATCCCTGTGATAGCTCTGTGATATCTCTGTGATAGCTCTGTGATATCTCTGTGAAAGCTCTGTAAAATGTCTGTGATAGCTCTGTAATATCCCTTTGATTTCTCTGTGATATCTCTGTGATAGCTCTGTAATATCCCTGTAATAGCTCCGTGATATCTCTGTGATAGCTCTGTGATAGCTCTGTGATAGCTCTGTAATATCTCTATGATAGCTCTGTAATATCTCTGTGATAGCTCTGTGATATCTGTGTGATAGCTCTGTGATATCCCTGTAATAGCTCTTAGATATGACTCTAATATTTCTATGATAGTTCTGTAATAGCTCTGTGATAGCTCTGTGATATATCTGTGATAGCTCTGTGATAGCTCTGTGATATATCTGTGATAGCTCTGTGATTGCTCTGTGATATCCCTGTAATTACTCTGTGATAGCTCTGTAATATATCTGTAATAGCTCTGTGATATCTCTGTGATAGCTCTGTAATATCTCTGTGATAGCTCTGTGATATCCCTGTGATAGCTCTGTAATATCTCTGTGATATCTCTGTGATAGCTCTCTGATATCTCTGTGATAGCTCAGTGATATCTCTGTGATAGCTCTGTAATATCTCTGTGATAGCTCTGTAATATCTCTGTGATATCTCTGAGATAGCTCTGTAATATCTCTGTGATAGCTGGGTGATATCTCTGTGATAGCTCTGTAATATCTCTGTGATAGCTCTGTAATATCCCTGTGATAGCTCTGTGATATCTCTGTGATATCTCTTTGATAGCTCTGTAAAATCTCTGTGATAGCTCTGTAATATCCCTTTGATAGCTCTGTGATATCTCTGTGATAGCTCTGTAATATCTTTGTGATAGCTCTGTGATATCTCTGTGATAGCTCTGTAAAATCTCTGTGATAGCTCTGTAATATCTCTGTGACAGCTCTATAATATCCCTGTGATAGCTCTGTAATATCTCTGTGATATCTCTGTGATATCTCTGTGATATCTCTGTGATAGCTATGTGATATCTCTGTAATATCTCTGTAATATCTCTGTGATAGCTCTGTAGTATCTCTGTGATAGCTCTGTGATAGGTCTGTAATATCTCTGATAGCTCTGTAATATCTCTTTGATATCTCTGTGATAGCTCTGTAATATCACTGTGATAGCTCTGTGATATCTCTGTGATAGCTCTGTAATATCCCTGTGATAGCTCTGTGATATCTCTGTAATATCTCTGTGATAGCTCTGTAATATCCCTGTGATAGCTCTGTAATATCTCTGTGATAGCTCTGTGATATCTCTGTGGTAGCTCTGTAATATCTCTGTGACAGCTCTGTAATATCTCTGTGATAGCTCTGTGATATCTCTGTGATAGCTCTGTAATATCTCTGTGGTAGCTCTGTAATATCTCTGTGATAGCTCTGTAATATCTCTGTGATATCTCTGTGATAGCTCTGTAATATCTCTGTGATATCTCTGTAATATATCTGTGATAGCTCTCTAATATGTCTGTGATAGCTCTGTGATATATCTGTGACATAGCTAATATTGATGTGATAGCTCTGTGATATCTCTCTAATATTTCTGTGATATCCCTATAATATCTCTGCTATAGCTCTGTGATATCTGTGTGATAGCTTTGTAATATCTCTGTGATAGCTCTATGATATCCCTGTAATAGCTCTGAGATATTTCTCTAATATTTCTGTGATAGGTCTGTAATAGCTCTGTGATATCACTGTGATAGCTCTGTAAAATCTCTGTGACAGCTCTGTAATATTTCTGTGAAATATTCCTGTAATATCGCTGTAATATCTCTAATATCTCTGTGATAGCTCTGTAATATATCTGTGATATCTCTAATATCTATGTGATAGCTCTGGGATATCTCTCTAATATTTCTGTGATATTCCTGTAATATCTCTGTGATAGCTCTGTGATATCTGTGTGATAGCTCTGTGATATCCCTGTAATAGCTCTGAGATATGACTCTAATATTTCTGTGATAGCTCTGTAATAGCTCTGTGATAGCTCGGTGATAGCTCGGTGATATATCTGTGATAGCTCTGTGATAGCTCTGTGATATCCCTGTAATTACTCTGTGATAGCTCTGTAATATATCTGTAATAGCTCTGTGATATCTCTGTGATAGCTCTGTAATATCTCTGTGATAGCTCTGTTATATCTATGTGATAGCTTTGTAATATCTCTGTGATATCTGTGTGATAGCTCTGTGATATATCTGTAATAGCTCTGTGATGTCTCTGTGATAGCTCTGTAATATCTCTGTGATAGCCCTGTAATATCTCTGTGATAGCGCTGTGATATCTCTGTGTTAGCTCTGTAATATCTCTGTGATAGCTCTGTAATATCTCTGTGATAGCTCTGTAATATCTCTGTGATCGCTCTGTAATATCCCTGTGATAGCTCTGTAATATCTCTGTGATATCTCTGTGATAGTTCTGTAATATCTCTGTGATATCTCTGTAATGTCTCTGTGATAGTTCTCTAATATGTCTGTGATAGCTCTGTGATATATTTGTAATATAGCTAATATTTATGTGATATCTCTCTAATATTTCTGTGATATCATTGTAATATCTCTGTGATAGCTATGTGATATCTGTGTGATAGCTTTGTAATATCTCTATGATAGCTCTGTGATATCCCTATAATAGCTCTGAGATATAACTCTAATATTTCTGTGATAGCTCTGTAATAGCTCTGTGATAGCTCTGTGATAGCTCTGTGATATATCTGTGATAGCTCTGTGATAGCTCTGTGATATCCCTGTAATTACTCTGTTATAGCTCTGTTATATATCTGTAATAGCTCTGTGATATCTCTTTGATAGGTCTGTAATATTTCTGTGATAGCTCTGTAATATCCCTGTGATAGCTCGGTAATATCTCTGTGTTAACTCTGTGATAGCTCTGTGATATATCTGTAATAGCTCTGTGATATCTCTGTGATAGCTCTGTGATAGCTCTGTAATATCTCTATGATAGCTCTGTAATATCTCTGTGATAGCTCTGAGATATCTGTGTGATAGCTCTGTGATATTCCTGTAATAGCTCTGTGATATCTCTGTGATAGCTCTGTGATAGCTCTGTGATAGCTCTGTGATAGCTCTGTGATAGCTCTGTAATATCCCTGTGACAGCTCTGTAATATATCTGTAACAGCTCTGTGATATCTCTTTGATAGTTCTGTAATATTTCTGTGATAGCTGTGTAATATCTCTGTGATAGCTCTGTGATATATCTGTAATAGCTCTGTGATATCTCTGTGATAGCTCTGTGATAGCTCTGTGATAGCTCTGTAATAGTTCTGTAATATCTCTATGATAGCTCTGTAATATCTCTGTGATAGCTCTGTGATATCTCTGTGATTGCTCTGTGATATCCCTGTAATAGCTCTTAGATATGACTCTAATATTTCTATGATAGCTCTGAAATAGCTCTGTGATAGCTCTGTGATATCTCTCTAATATTTCTGTGATATCCCTGTAATATCTAAGTGATAGCTCTGTGATATCTGTGTGATAGCTTTGTAATATCTCTGTGATAGCTATGTGATATCTCTGTAATAGCTCTGAGATATTTCTCTAATATTTCTGTGATAGGTCTGTAATAGCTCTGTGATAGCTCTGTGATAGCTCTGTGATAGCTCTGTGATAGCTCTGTGATAGCTCTGTAATATCTCTGTGATAGCTCTGTAATATCTCTGTGATAGCTCTGTGATATCTCTGTGATAGCTCTGTAATATCTCTGTGATAGCTCTGTAATATTTCTGTGAAATATACCTGTAATATATCTGTGATATCTCTAATATCTCTGTGATAGCTCTGTAATATATCTGTGATATCTCTAATATCTATGTGATAGCTCTGTGATATCTCTCTTATATTTCTGTGATATTCCTATAATATCTCTGTGATAGCTTTGTGATATCCCTGTAATTACTCTGTGATAGCTCTTTAATATATCTGTAATAGCTCTGTGATATCTCTGTGATAGCTCTGTAATAGCTCTGTAATATCCCTGTGATAGCTCTGTAATATCTCTGTGATAGCTCTGTGATTGCTCTGTGATATCTCTGTGATAGCTCTGTGATATCTCTGTGATTGCTCTGTAGTATCTCTGTGATAGCTCTGTGATAGGTCTGTAATATCTCTGATAGCTCTGTAATATCTCTGTGATATCTCTTTAATTTCACTGTGATAGCTCTGTGATATCTCTGTGATAGCTCTGTGATAGCTCTGTAATATCTCTGTGATAGCTCTGTAATATCCCTGTGATAGCTCTGTAATATCTCTGTGATAGCTCTGTAATATTTCTGTGATAGCTCTGTGATAGCTCTGTGATATCTCTGTGATAGCTCTGTAATATCTCTGTGAAAGCTCTGTAATATCTCTGTGATAGCTCTGTAATATCTCTGTGATATATCTGTGATAGCTCTGTAATATCTCTGTGATATCTCTGTAATTTATCTGTGATAGCTCTCTAATATGTCTGTGATAACTCTGTGATATATCTGTGGTATAGCTAATATTGATGAGATAGCTCTGTGATATCTCTGTGATAGCTCTGTAGTATCTCTGTGATAGCTCTGTGATAGGTCTGTAATATCTCTGATAGCTCTGTAATATCTCTGTGATATCTCTGTAATTTCACTGTGATAGCTCTTTGATATCTCTGTGATAGCTCTGTTATAGCTCTGTGATAGCTCTGTAATATCTCTGTGATAGCTCTGTAATATCCCTGTGATAGCTCTGTAATATCTCTGTGATAGCTCTGTAATATCTCTGTGATAGCTCTGTGATATCCCTGTAATATCTCTGTGATAGCTCTGTGATATCTGTGTGATAGCTTTGTAATATCTCTGTGATAGCTCTATGATATCCCTGTAATAGCTCTGAGATATTTCTCTAATATTTCTGTGATACTTCTGTAATAGCTCTGTGATATCACTGTGATAGCTCTGTAAAATCTCTGTGATATCTCTGTAATATTTCTGTGAAATATACCTGTAATATATCTGTGATATCTCTAATATCTCTGTGATAGCTCTGTAATATATCTGTGATATCTCTAATATCTATGTGATAGCTCTGTGATATCTCTCTAATATTTCTGTGATATTCCTGGAATATCTCTGTGATAGCTCTGTGATATCTGTCTGATAGCTCTGTGATATCCCTGTAATAGCTCTGAGATATGACTCTAATATTTCTGTGATAGCTCTGTAATAGCTCTGTGATAGCTCTGTGATAGCTCTGTGATAGCTCTGTGATAGCTCTGTGATATATCTGTGATAGCTCTGTGATTGCTCTGTGATATCCCTGTAATTACTCTGTGATAGCTCTGTAATATATCTGTAATAGCTCTGTGATATCTCTGTGATAGGTCTGTAATATTTCTGTGATAGCTCTGTAATATCCCTGTGATAGCTCTGTAATATCTCTGTGATATCTCTGTGATAGCTCTGTGATATATCTGTAATAGCTCTTTGATATCTCTGTGATATCTCTGTGATAGCTCTGTGATAGCTCTGTAATATCTCTATGATAGCTCTGTAATATTTCTGTGATATTCCTGTAATATCTCTGCGATAGCTCTGTGATATCTGTGTGATAGCTCTGTGATATCCCTGTAATAGCTCTGAGATATGACTCTAATATTTCTGTGATAGCTCTGTAATTGCTCTGGGATAGTGCTGTGATATATCTGTGATAGCTCTGTGATAGCTCTGTGATATCCCTGTAATTACTCTGTGATAGCTCTGTAATATATCTGTAATAGCTCTGTGATATCTCTGTGATAGCTCTGTAATATCTCTGTGATAGCTCTGTAATATCCCTGTGATAGCTCTGTAATATCTCTGTGATATCTCTGTGATAGCTCTGTGATAAATCTGTAATAGCTCTGATATCTCTGTGATAGCTCTGTAATATCTCTGTGATAGCTCTGTAATATCTCTGTGATAGCTCTGTGATATCTGTGTGATAGCTCTGTGATATCCCTGTAATAGCTCTGAGATATGACTCTAATATTTCTGTGATAGCTCTGTAATAGCTCTGTGATAGCTTTGTGATATATCTGTGATAGCTAAGTGATAGCTCTGTGATATCCCTGTAATTACTCTGTGATAGCTCTGTGATATATCTGTAATAGCTCTGTGATATCTCTGTGATAGCTCTGTGATAGCTCTGTAATATCTCTATGATAGCTCTGTAATATCTCTGTGATAGCTCTGTGATATCTGTGTGATAGCTCTGTGTTATCTCTGAAATAGCTCTTAGATATGACTCTAATATTTCTATGATAGCTCTATAATAGCTCTGTGATAGCTCTGTGATATATCTGTGATAGCTCTGTGATAGCTCTGTGATATATCTGTGATAGCTCTGTGATAGCTCTGTGATATCCCTGTAATTACTCTGTGATAGCTCTGTAATATATCTGTAATAGCTCTGTGATATCTCTGTGATAGCTCTGTGATATCTCTGTGATAGCTCTGTGATATCCCTGTGATAGCTCTGTAATATCTCTGTGATATCTCTGTGATAGCTCTGTAATATCTCTGTGATAGCTCGGTGATATCTCTGTGATAGCTCTGTAATATCTCTGTGATAGCTCTGTAATATCTCTGTGATAGCTCTGTAATATCCCTGTGATAGCTCTGTGATATCTCTGTGATAGCTTTGTGATATCTCTGTGATAGATCTGTAATATCTCTGTGATAGCTCTGTAATATCACTTTGATAGCTCTGTGATATCTCTGTGATAGCTCTGTAATATCTCTGTGATAGCTCTGTAATATCCCTGTGATAGCTCTGTAATATCTCTGTGATATCTCTGTGATAGCTCTGTGATATATCTGTAATAGCTCTTTGATATCTCTGTGATATCTCTGTGATAGCTCTGTGATAGCTCTGTAATATCTCTATGATAGCTCTGTAATATTTCTGTGATATTCCTGTAATATCTCTGCGATAGCTCTGTGATATCTGTGTGATAGCTCTGTGATATCCCTGTAATAGCTCTGAGATATGACTCTAATATTTCTGTGATAGCTCTGTAATTGCTCTGGGATAGTGCTGTGATATATCTGTGATAGCTCTGTGATAGCTCTGTGATATCCCTGTAATTACTCTGTGATAGCTCTGTAATATATCTGTAATAGCTCTGTGATATCTCTGTGATAGCTCTGTAATATCTCTGTGATAGCTCTGTAATATCCCTGTGATAGCTCTGTAATATCTCTGTGATATCTCTGTGATAGCTCTGTGATAAATCTGTAATAGCTCTGATATCTCTGTGATAGCTCTGTAATATCTCTGTGATAGCTCTGTAATATCTCTGTGATAGCTCTGTGATATCTGTGTGATAGCTCTGTGATATCCCTGTAATAGCTCTGAGATATGACTCTAATATTTCTGTGATAGCTCTGTAATAGCTCTGTGATAGCTTTGTGATATATCTGTGATAGCTATGTGATAGCTCTGTGATATCCCTGTAATTACTCTGTGATAGCTCTGTGATATATCTGTAATAGCTCTGTGATATCTCTGTGATAGCTCTGTGATAGCTCTGTAATATCTCTATGATAGCTCTGTAATATCTCTGTGATAGCTCTGTGATATCTGTGTGATAGCTCTGTGTTATCCCTGAAATAGCTCTTAGATATGACTCTAATATTTCTATGATAGCTCTATAATAGCTCTGTGATAGCTCTGTGATATATCTGTGATAGCTCTGTGATAGCTCTGTGATATATCTGTGATAGCTCTGTGATAGCTCTGTGATATCCCTGTAATTACTCTGTGATAGCTCTGTAATATATCTGTAATAGCTCTGTGATATCTCTGTGATAGCTCTGTGATATCTCTGTGATAGCTCTGTGATATCCCTGTGATAGCTCTGTAATATCTCTGTGATATCTCTGTGATAGCTCTGTAATATCTCTGTGATAGCTCGGTGATATCTCTGTGATAGCTCTGTAATATCTCTGTGATAGCTCTGTAATATCTCTGTGATAGCTCTGTAATATCCCTGTGATAGCTCTGTGATATCTCTGTTATAGCTTTGTGATATCTCTGTGATAGATCTGTAATATCTCTGTGATAGCTCTGTAATATCCCTTTGATAGCTCTGTGATATCTCTGTGATAGCTCTGTAATATCTCTGTGATAGCTCTGTGATATCTCTGTGATAGCTCTGTAAAATCTCTGTGATAGCTCTGTAATATCACTGTGATAGCTCTGTAATATCCCTGTGATAGCTCTGTAATATCTCTGTGATATCTCTGTGATAGCTATGTGATATCTCTGTAATATCTCTGTATTATCTCTGTGATAGCTTTGTAGTATCTCTGTGATAGCTCTGTGATAGGTCTGTAATATCTCTGATAGCTCTGTAATATCTCTTTGATATCTCTGTGA
The DNA here is from genome assembly GCA_031769625.1 of Taudactylus pleione. Classification (NCBI taxonomy): domain Eukaryota; kingdom Metazoa; phylum Chordata; class Amphibia; order Anura; family Myobatrachidae; genus Taudactylus; species Taudactylus pleione. The sequence goes on along the minus strand of JAUIMM010000459.1, from coordinate 1,389,074 downwards.
TAGCTCTGTAATATCACTGTGATAGCACTGTGATATCTCTGTGATAGCTCTGTAATAGCTCTGTTATAGCTCTGTAATATCTCTGTGATAGCCCTGTAATATCTCTGTGATAGCGCTGTGATATCTCTGTGGTAGCTCTGTAATATCTCTGTGATAGCTCTGTAATATCTCTGTGATAGCTCTGTAATATCCCTGTGATAGCTCTGTGATAATTCTGTAATATCTCTGTGATATCTCTGTAATGTCTCTGTGATAGTTCTCTAATATGTCTGTGATAGCTCTGTGATATATTTGTGATATAGCTAATATTTCTGTGACAGCTCTGTGATATCTCTCTAATATTTCTGTGATATCATTGTAATTTCTCTGTGATAGCTATGTTATATCTGTGTGATAGCTTTGTAATATCTCTATGATAGCTCTCTGATATCCCTGTAATAGCTCTGAGATATAACTCTAAAATTTCTGTGATAGCTCTGTAATAGCTCTGTGATAGCTATATGTGATAGCTCTGTGATATATCTGTGATAGCTCTGTGATAGCTCTGTGATATCCCTGTAATTACTCTGTTATAGCTCTGTAATATATGTGTTATAGCTTTGTGATATCTCTTTGATAGGTCTGTAATATTTCTGTGATAGCTCTATAATATCCCTGTGATAGCTCTGTAATATCTCTGTGATAACTCTGTGATAGCTCTGTGATATATCTGTAATAGCTCTGTGATATCTCTGTGATAGCTCTGTGATAGCTCTGTAATATCTCTATGATAGCTCTGTAATATATCTGTGATAGCTCTGTGATATCTGTGTGATAGCTCTGTGATATCCCTGTAATAGCTCTGTGATATCTCTGTGATAGCTCTGTGATAGCTCTGTGATAGCTCTGTTTTAGCTCTGTAATATCCCTGTGACAGCTCTGTAATATATCTGTAATAGCTCTGTGATATCTCTTTGATAGGTCTGTAATATTTCTGTGATAGCTCTGTAATATCCCTGTGATAGCTGTGTAATATCTCTGTGATAGCTCTGTGATATATCTGTAATAGCTCTGTGATATCTCTGTGATAGCTCTTTGATAGCTCTGTGATAGCTCTGTGATAGCTCTGTAATAGTTCTGTAATATCTCTATGATAGCTCTGTAATATCTCTGTGATAGCTCTGTGATATCTCTGTGATAGCTCTGTGATATCCCTGTAATTGCTCTTAGATATGACTCTAATATTTCTATGATAGCTCTGTAATAGCTCTGTGATAGCTCTGTGATATCTCTCTAATATTTCTGTGATATCCCTGTAATATCTCTGTGATAGCTCTGTGATATCTGTGTGATAGCTTTGTAATATCTCTGTGATAGCAATGTGATATCCATGTAATAGCTCTGAGATATTTCTCTAATATTTCTGTGATAGGTCTGTAATAGCTCTGTGATATCTCTGTGATAGCTCTGTGATAGCTCTGTGATAGCTCTGTAATATCTCTGTGATAGCTCTGTAATATCTCTGTGATAGCTCTGTAATATCTCTGTGATATCTCTGTGATAGCTCTGTAATATCTCTGTGATATCTCTGTAATATATCTGTGATAGCTCTCTAATATGTCTGTCATAGCTCTGTGATATATCTGTGACATAGCTAATATTGATGTGATAGCTCTGTGATATCTCTCTAATATTTCTGTGATATCCCTGTAATATCTCTGCGATAGCTCTGTGATATCTGTGTGATAGCTTTGTAATATCTCTGTGATAGCTCTATGATATCCCTGTAATAGCTCTGAGATATTTCTCTAATATTTCTGTGATAGGTCTGTAATAGCTCTGTGATATCACTGTGATAGCTCTGTAAAATCTCTGTGACAGCTCTGTAATATTTCTGTGAAATATACCTGTAATATCGCTGTGATATCTCTAATATCTCTGTGATAGCTCTGTAATATATCTGTGATATCTCTAATATCTATGTGATAGCTCTGTGATATCTCTCTAATATTTCTGTGATATTCCTGTAATATCTCTGTGATAGCTCTGTGATATCTGTGTGATAGCTCTGTGATATCCCTGTAATAGCTCTGAGATATGACTCTTATATTTCTGTGATAGCTCTGTAATAGCTCTGTGATAGCTCGGTGATAGCTCGGTGATAGCTCGGTGATAGCTCTGTGATAGCTCTGTGATATCCCTGTAATTACTCTGTGATAGCTCTGTAATATATCTGTAATAGCTCTGTGATATCTCTGTGATAGCTCGGTAATATCTCTGTGATAGCTCTGTTATATCTATGTGATAGCTTTGTAATATCTCTGTGATATCTGTGTGATAGCTCTATGATATATCTGTAATAGCTCTGTGATGTCTCTGTGATAGCTCTGTAATATCTCTGTGATAGCTCTGTAATATCTCTGTGATCGCTCTGTAATATCCCTGTGATAGCTCTGTAATATCTCTGTGATATCTCTGTGATAGTTCTGTAATATCTCTGTGATATCTCTGTAATGTCTCTGTGATAGTTCTCTAATATGTCTGTGATAGCTCTGTGATATATTTGTAATATAGCTAATATTTATGTGATATCTCTCTAATATTTCTTTGATATCATTGTAATATCTCTGTGATAGCTATGTGATATCTGTGTGATAGCTTTGTAATATCTCTATGATAGCTCTCTGATATCCCTATAATAGCTCTGAGATATAACTCTAATATTTCTGTGATTGCTCTGTAATAGCTCTGTGATAGCTCTGTGATATATCTGTGATAGCTCTGTGATAGCTCTGTGATATCCCTGTAATTACTCTGTTATAGCTCTGTAATATATCTGTAATAGCTCTGTGATATCTCTTTGATAGGTCTGTAATATTTCTGTGATAGCTCTGTAATATCTCTGTGTTAACTCTGTGATAGCTCTGTGATATATCTGTAATAGCTCTGTGATATCTCTGTGATAGCTCTGTGATAGCTCTGTAATATCTCTATGATAGCTCTGTAATATCTCTGTGATAGCTCTGAGATATCTGTGTGATAGCTCTGTGATATCCCTGTAATAGCTCTGTGATATCTCAGTGATAGCTCTGTGATAGCTCTGTGATAGCTCTGTGATAGCTCTGTAATATCCCTGTGACAGCTCTGTAATATATCTGTAATAGCTCTGTGATATCTCTTTGATAGGTCTGTAATATTTCTGTGATAGCTGTGTAATATCTCTGTGATAGCTCTGTGATATATCTGTAATAGCTCTGTGATATCTCTGTGATAGATCTGTGATAGCTCTGTGATAGCTCTGTGATAGCTCTGTGATAGCTCTGTAATAGTTCTGTAATATCTCTATGATAGCTCTGTAATATCTCTGTGATAGCTCTGTGATATCTCTGTGATAGCTCTGTGATATCCATGTAATAGCTCTTAGATATGACTCCAATATTTCTATGATAGCTCAGTAATAGCTCTGTGATAGCTCTGTGATATCTCTCTAATATTTCTGTGATATCCCTGTAATATCTATGTGATAGCTCTGTGATATCTGTGTGATAGCTTTGTAATATCTCTGTGATAGCTATGTGATATCTCTGTAATAGCTCTGAGATATTTCTCTAATATTTCTGTGATAGGTCTGTAATAGCTCTGTGATAGCTCTGTGATAGCTCTGTAATATCTCTGTGATAGCTCTGTAATATCTCTGTGATAGCTCTGTGATATCTCTGTGATAGCTCTGTAATATCTCTGTGATAGCTCTGTAATATTTCTGTGAAATATACCTGTAAAATATCTGTGATATCTCTAATATCTCTGTGATAGCTCTGTAATATATCTGTGATATCTCTAATATCTATGTGATAGCTCTGTGATATCTCTCTTATATTTCTGTGATATTCCTATAATATCTCTGTGATAGCTATGTTATATCTGTGTGATAGCTTTGTAATATCTCTATGATAGCTCTCTGATATCCCTGTAATAGCTCTGAGATATAACTCTAAAATTTCTGTGATAGCTCTGTAATAGCTCTGTGATAGCTATATGTGATAGCTCTGTGATATATCTGTGATAGCTCTGTGATAGCTCTGTGATATCCCTGTAATTACTCTGTTATAGCTCTGTAATATATCTGTTATAGCTTTGTGATATCTCTTTGATAGGTCTGTAATATTTCTGTGATAGCTCTGTAATATCCCTGTGATAGCTCTGTAATATCTCTGTGATAACTCTGTGATAGCTCTGTGATATATCTGTAATAGCTCTGTGATATCTCTGTGATATCTCTGTGATAGCTCTGTAATATCTCTATGATAGCTCTGTAATATCTCTGTGATAGCTCTGTGATATCTGTGTGATAGCTCTGTGATATCCCTGTAATAGCTCTGTGATATCTCTGTGATAGCTCTTTGATAGCTCTGTGATAGCTCTGTGATAGCTCTGTAATAGTTCTGTAATATCTCTATGATAGCTCTGTAATATCTCTGTGATAGCTCTGTGATATCTCTGTGATAGCTCTGTGATATCCCTGTAATTGCTCTTAGATATGACTCTAATATTTCTATGATAGCTCTGTAATAGCTCTGTGATAGCTCTGTGATATCTCTCTAATATTTCTGTGATATCCCTGTAATATCTCTGTGATAGCTCTGTGATATCTGTGTGATAGCTTTGTAATATCTCTGTGATAGCAATGTGATATCCATGTAATAGCTCTGAGATATTTCTCTAATATTTCTGTGATAGGTCTGTAATAGCTCTGTGATATCTCTGTGATAGCTCTTTGATAGCTCTGTGATAGCTCTGTAATATCTCTGTGATAGCTCTGTAATATCTCTGTGATAGCTCTGTAATATCTCTGTGATATCTCTGTGATAGCTCTGTAATATCTCTGTGATATCTCTGTAATATATCTGTGATAGCTCTCTAATATGTCTGTCATAGCTCTGTGATATATCTGTGACATAGCTAATATTGATGTGATAGCTCTGTGATATCTCTCTAATATTTCTGTGATATCCCTGTAATATCTCTGCGATAGCTCTGTGATATCTGTGTGATAGCTTTGTAATATCTCTGTGATAGCTCTATGATATCCCTGTAATAGCTCTGAGATATTTCTCTAATATTTCTGTGATAGGTCTGTAATAGCTCTGTGATATCACTGTGATAGCTCTGTAAAATCTCTGTGACAGCTCTGTAATATTTCTGTGAAATATACCTGTAATATCGCTGTGATATCTCTAATATCTCTGTGATAGCTCTGTAATATATCTGTGATATCTCTAATATCTATGTGATAGCTCTGTGATATCTCTCTAATATTTCTGTGATATTCCTGTAATATCTCTGTGATAGCTCTGTGATATCTGTGTGATAGCTCTGTGATATCCCTGTAATAGCTCTGAGATATGACTCTTATATTTCTGTGATAGCTCTGTAATAGCTCTGTGATAGCTCGGTGATAGCTCGGTGATATATCTGTGATAGCTCTGTGATAGCTCTGTGATATCCCTGTAATTACTCTGTGATAGCTCTGTAATATATCTGTAATAGCTCTGTGATATCTCTGTGATAGCTCGGTAATATCTCTGTGATAGCTCTGTTATATCTATGTGATAGCTTTGTAATATCTCTGTGATATCTGTGTGATAGCTCTATGATATATCTGTAATAGCTCTGTGATGTCTCTGTGATAGCTCTGTAATATCTCTGTGATAGCTCTGTAATATCTCTGTGATCGCTCTGTAATATCCCTGTGATAGCTCTGTAATATCTCTGTGATATCTCTGTGATAGTTCTGTAATATCTCTGTGATATCTCTGTAATGTCTCTGTGATAGTTCTCTAATATGTCTGTGATAGCTCTGTGATATATTTGTAATATAGCTAATATTTATGTGATATCTCTCTAATATTTCTGTGATATCATTGTAATATCTCTGTGATAGCTATGTGATATCTGTGTGATAGCTTTGTAATATCTCTATGATAGCTCTCTGATATCCCTATAATAGCTCTGAGATATAACTCTAATATTTCTGTGATAGCTCTGTAATAGCTCTGTGATAGCTCTGTGATAGCTCTGTGATATATCTGTGATAGCTCTGTGATAGCTCTGTGATATCCCTGTAATTACTCTGTTATAGCTCTGTAATATATCTGTAATAGCTCTGTGATATCTCTTTGATAGGTCTGTAATATTTCTGTGATAGCTCTGTAATATCTCTGTGTTAACTCTGTGATAGCTCTGTGATATATCTGTAATAGCTCTGTGATATCTCTGTGATAGCTCTGTGATAGCTCTGTAATATCTCTATGATAGCTCTGTAATATCTCTGTGATAGCTCTGAGATATCTGTGTGATAGCTCTGTGATATCCCTGTAATAGCTCTGTGATATCTCAGTGATAGCTCTGTGATAGCTCTGTGATAGCTCTGTAATATCCCTGTGACAGCTCTGTAATATATCTGTAATAGCTCTGTGATATCTCTTTGATAGGTCTGTAATATTTATGTGATAGCTGTGTAATATCTCTGTGATAGCTCTGTGATATATCTGTAATAGCTCTGTGATATCTCTGTGATAGATCTGTGATAGCTCTGTGATAGCTCTGTGATAGCTCTGTAATAGTTCTGTAATATCTCTATGATAGCTCTGTAATATCTCTGTGATAGCTCTGTGATATCTCTGTGATAGCTCTGTGATATCCATGTAATAGCTCTTAGATATGACTCCAATATTTCTATGATAGCTCAGTAATAGCTCTGTGATAGCTCTGTGATATCTCTCTAATATTTCTGTGATATCCCTGTAATATCTATGTGATAGCTCTGTGATATCTGTGTGATAGCTTTGTAATATCTCTGTGATAGCTATGTGATATCTCTGTAATAGCTCTGAGATATTTCTCTAATATTTCTGTGATAGGTCTGTAATAGCTCTGTGATAGCTCTGTGATAGCTCTGTGATAGCTCTGTAATATCTTTGTGATAGCTCTGTAATATCTCTGTGATAGCTCTGTGATATCTCTGTGATAGCTCTGTAATATCTCTGTGATAGCTCTGTAATATTTCTGTGAAATATACCTGTAAAATATCTGTGATATCTCTAATATCTCTGTGATAGCTCTGTAATATATCTGTGATATCTCTAATATCTATGTGATAGCTCTGTGATATCTCTCTTATATTTCTGTGATATTCCTATAATATCTCTGTGATAGCTTTGTGATATCCCTGTTATTACTCTGTGATAGCTCTTTAATATATCTGTAATAGCTCTGTGATATCTCTGTGATAGCTCTGTAATAGCTCTGTAATATCCCTGTGATAGCTCTGTAATATCTCTGTGATAGCTCTGTGATAGCTCTGTGATAGCTCTGTGATATCTCTGTGATAGCTCTGTGATATCTCTGTGATTGCTCTGTAGTATCTCTGTGATAGCTCTGTGATAGGTCTGTAATATCTCTGTTAGCTCTGTAATATCTCTGTAATTTCACTGTGATAGCTCTGTGATATCTCTGTGATAGCTCTGTGATAGCTCTGTGATAGCTCTGTAATATCTCTGTGATAGCTCTGTAATATCCCTGTGATAGCTCTGTAATATCTCTGTGATAGCTCTGTAATATTTCTGTGATAGCTCTGTGATAGCTCTGTGATATCCCTGTGATAGCTCTGTAATATCTCTGTGATAGCTCTGCGATAGCTCTGTGATATCTGTGTGATAGCTTTGTAATATCTCTGTGATAGCTCTATGATATCCCTGTAATAGCTCTGAGATATTTCTCTAATATTTCTGTGATAGGTCTGTAATAGCTCTGTGATATCACTGTGATAGCTCTGTAAAATCTCTGTGACAGCTCTGTAATATTTCTGTGAAATATACCTGTAATATCGCTGTGATATCTCTAATATCTCTGTGATAGCTCTGTAAAATATCTGTGATATCTCTAATATCTATGTGATAGCTCTGTGATATCTCTCTAATATTTCTGTGATATTCCTGTAATATCTCTGTGATAGCTCTGTGATATCTGTGTGATAGCTCTGTGATATCCCTGTAATAGCTCTGAGATATGACTCTTATATTTCTGTGATAGCTCTGTAATAGCTCTGTGATAGCTCGGAGATAGCTCGGTGATATATCTGTGATAGCTCTGTGATAGCTCTGTGATATCCCTGTAATTACTCTGTGATAGCTCTGTAATATATCTGTAATAGCTCTGTGATATCTCTGTGATAGCTCGGTAATATCTCTGTGATAGCTCTGTTATATCTATGTGATAGCTTTGTAATATCTCTGTGATATCTGTGTGATAGCTCTATGATATATCTGTAATAGCTCTGTGATGTCTCTGTGATAGCTCTGTAATATCTCTGTGATAGCTCTGTAATATCTCTGTGATCGCTCTGTAATATCCCTGTGATAGCTCTGTAATATCTCTGTGATATCTCTGTGATAGTTCTGTAATATCTCTGTGATATCTCTGTAATGTCTCTGTGATAGTTCTCTAATATGTCTGTGATAGCTCTGTGATATATTTGTAATATAGCTAATATTTATGTGATATCTCTCTAATATTTCTGTGATATCATTGTAATATCTCTGTGATAGCTATGTGATATCTGTGTGATAGCTTTGTAATATCTCTATGATAGCTCTCTGATATCCCTATAATAGCTCTGAGATATAACTCTAATATTTCTGTGATAGCTCTGTAATAGCTCTGTGATAGCTCTGTGATAGCTCTGTGATATATCTGTGATAGCTCTGTGATAGCTCTGTGATATCCCTGTAATTACTCTGTTATAGCTCTGTAGTATATCTGTAATAGCTCTGTGATATCTCTTTGATAGGTCTGTAATATTTCTGTGATAGCTCTGTAATATCCCTGTGATAGCTCTGTAATATCTCTGTGTTAACTCTGTGATAGCTCTGTGATATATCTGTAATAGCTCTGTGATATCTCTGTGATAGCTCTGTGATAGCTCTGTAATATCTCTATGATAGCTCTGTAATATCTCTGTGATAGCTCTGAGATATCTGTGTGATAGCTCTGTGATATCCCTGTAATAGCTCTGTGATATCTCAGTGATAGCTCTGTGATAGCTCTGTGATAGCTCTGTAATATCCCTGTGACAGCTCTGTAATATATCTGTAATAGCTCTGTGATATCTCTTTGATAGGTCTGTAATATTTCTGTGATAGCTGTGTAATATCTCTGTGATAGCTCTGTGATATATCTGTAATAGCTCTGTGATATCTCTGTGATAGATCTGTGATAGCTCTGTGATAGCTCTGTAATAGTTCTGTAATATCTCTATGATAGCTCTGTAATATCTCTGTGATAGCTCTGTGATATCTCTGTGATAGCTCTGTGATATCCATGTAATAGCTCTTAGATATGACTCCAATATTTCTATGATAGCTCTGTAATAGCTCTGTGATAGCTCTGTGATATCTCTCTAATATTTCTGTGATATCCCTGTAATATCTATGTGATAGCTCTGTGATATCTGTGTGATAGCTTTGTAATATCTCTGTGATAGCTATGTGATATCTCTGTAATAGCTCTGAGATATTTCTCTAATATTTCTGTGATAGGTCTGTAATAGCTCTGTGATAGCTCTGTGATAGCTCTGTAATATCTCTGTGATAGCTCTGTAATATCTCTGTGATAGCTCTGTGATATCTCTGTGATAGCTCTGTAATATCTCTGTGATAGCTCTGTAATATTTCTGTGAAATATACCTGTAATATATCTGTGATATCTCTAATATCTCTGTGATAGCTCTGTAATATATCTGTGATATCTCTAATATCTATGTGATAGCTCTGTGATATCTCTCTTATATTTCTGTGATATTCCTATAATATCTCTGTGATAGCTTTGTGATATCCCTGTTATTACTCTGTGATAGCTCTTTAATATATCTGTAATAGCTCTGTGATATCTCTGTGATAGCTCTGTAATAGCTCTGTAATATCCCTGTGATAGCTCTGTAATATCTCTGTGATAGCTCTGTGATAGCTCTGTGATAGCTCTGTGATAGCTCTGTGATATCTCTGTGATAGCTCTGTGATATCTCTGTGATTGCTCTGTAGTATCTCCGTGATAGCTCTGTGATAGGTCTGTAATATCTCTGATAGCTCTGTAATATCTCTGTAATTTCACTGTGATAGCTCTGTGATATCTCTGTGATAGCTCTGTGATAGCTCTGTAATATCTCTGTGATAGCTCTGTAATATCCCTGTGATAGCTCTGTAATATCTCTGTGATAGCTCTGTAATATTTCTGTGATAGCTCTGTGATATCTCTGTGATAGCTCTGTAATATCTCTGTGAAAGCTCTGTAATATCTCTGTGATAGCTCTGTAATATCTCTGTGATATATCTGTGATAGCTCTGTAATATCTCTGTGATATCTCTGTAATTTATCTGTGATAGCTCTCTAATATGTCTGTGATAACTCTGTGATATATCTGTGGTATAGCTAATATTGATGAGATAGCTCTGTGATATCTCTGTGATAGCTCTGTAGTATCTCTGTGATAGCTCTATGATAGGTCTGTAATATCTCTGATAGCTCTGTAATATCTCTGTGATATCTCTGTAATTTCACTGTGATAGCTCTGTGATATCTCTGTGATAGCTCTGTGATAGCTCTGTTATAGCTCTGTGATAGCTCTGTAATATCTCTGTGATAGCTCTGTAATATCCCTGTGATAGCTCTGTAATATCTCTGTGATAGCTCTGTAATATCTCTGTGATAGCTCTGTGATATCCCTGTAATATCTCTGTGATAGCTCTGTGATATCTGTGTGATAGCTTTGTAATATCTCTGTGATAGCTCTATGATATCCCTGTAATAGCTCTGAGATATTTCTCTAATATTTCTGTGATACTTCTGTAATAGCTCTGTGATATCACTGTGATAGCTCTGTAAAATCTCTGTGATAGCTCTGTAATATTTCTGTGAAATATACCTGTAATATATCTGTGATATCTCTAATATCTCTGTGATAGCTCTGTAATATATCTGTGATATCTCTATCTATGTGATAGCTCTGTGATATCTCTCTAATATTTCTGTGATATTCCTGTAATATCTCTGTGATAGCTCTGTGATATCTGTCTGATAGCTCTGTGATATCCTTGTAATAGCTCTGAGATATGACTCTAATATTTCTGTGATAGCTCTGTAATAGCTCTGTGATAGCTCTGTGATATATCTGTGATAGCTCTGTGATTGCTCTGTGATATCCCTGTAATTACTCTGTGATAGCTCTGTAATATATCTGTAATAGCTCTGTGATATCTCTGTGATAGGTCTGTAATATTTCTGTGATAGCTCTGTAATATCCCTGTGATAGCTCTGTAATATCTCTGTGATATCTCTGTGATAGCTCTGTGATATATCTGTAATAGCTCTTTGATATCTCTGTGATATCTCTGTGATAGCTCTGTGATAGCTCTGTAATATCTCTATGATAGCTCTGTAATATTTCTGTGATATTCCTGTAATATCTCTGTGATAGCTCTGTGATATCTGTGTGATAGCTCTGTGATATCCCTGTAATAGCTCTGAGATATGATTCTAATATTTCTGTGATAGCTCTGTAATTGCTTTGGGATAGTGCTGTGATATATCTGTGATAGCTCTGTGATAGCTCTGTGATATCCCTGTAATTACTCTGTGATAGCTCTGTATTATATCTGTAATAGCTCTGTGATATCTCTGTGATAGCTCTGTAATATCTCTGTGATAGCTCTGTAATATCCCTGTGAAAGCTCTGTAATATCTCTGTGATATCTCTGTGATAGCTCTGTGATAAATCTGTAATAGCTCTGATATCTCTGTGATAGCTCTCTAATATCTCTGTGATAGCTCTGTAATATCTCTGTGATAGCTCTGTGATATCTGTGTGATAGCTCTGTGATATCCCTGTAATAGCTCTGAGATATGACTCTAATATTTCTGTGATAGCTCTGTAATAGCTCTGTGATAGCTTTGTGATATATCTGTGATAGCTATGTGATAGCTCTGTGATATCCCTGTAATTACTCTGTGATAGATCTGTGATATATCTGTAATAGCTCTGTGATATCTCTGTGATAGCTCTGTGATAGCTCTGTAATATCTCTATGATAGCTCTGTAATATCTCTGTGATAGCTCTGTGATATCTGTGTGATAGATCGGTGTTATCCCTGAAATAGCTCTTAGATATGACTCTAATATTTCTATGATAGCTCTATAATAGCTCTGTGATAGCTCTGTGATATATCTGTATTAGCTCTGTGATAGCTCTGTGATATATCTGTATTAGCTCTGTGATAGCTCTGTGATATATCTGTGATAGCTCTGTGATAGCTCTGTGATATCCTTGTAATTACTCTGTGATAGCTCTGTAATATATCTGTAATAGCTCTGTGATATCTCTGTGATAGCTCTGTAATATCTCTGTGATAGCTCTGTGATATCCCTGTGATAGCTCTGTAATATCTCTGTGATATCTCTGTGATAGCTCTGTAATATCTCTGTGATAGCTCGGTGATATCTCTGTGATAGCTCTGTAATATCTCTGTGATAGCTCTGTAATATCTCTGTGATAGCTCTGTAATATCCCTGTGATAGCTCTGTGATATCTCTGTGATAGCTCTGTGATATCTCTGTGATAGCTCTGTAATATCTCTGTGATAGCTCTGTAATATCCCTTTGATAGCTCTGTGATATCTCTGTGATAGCTCTGTAATATCTCTGTGATAGCTCTGTGATATCTCTGTGATAGCTCTGTAAAATCTCTGTGATAGCTCTGTAATATCACTGTGATAGCTCTGTAATATCCCTGTGATAGCTCTGTAATATCTCTGTGATATCTCTGTGATAGCTATGTGATATCTCTGTAATATCTCTGTAATATCTCTGTGATAGCTTTGTAGTATCTCTGTGATAGCTCTGTGATAGGTCTGTAATATCTCTGATAGCTCTGTAATATCTCTTTGATATCTCTGTGATAGCTCTGTAATATCACTGTGATAGCTCTGTGATATCTCTGTGATAGCTCTGTAATAGTTCTGTGATAGCTCTGTAATATCTCTGTGATAGCCCTGTAATATCTCTGTGATAGCGCTGTGATATCTCTGTGGTAGCTCTGTAATATCTCTGTGATAGCTCTGTAATATCTCTGTGATAGCTCTGTAATATCCCTGTGATAGCTCTGTGATAATTCTGTAATATCTCTGTGATATCTCTGTAATGTCTCTGTGATAGTTCTCTAATATGTCTGTGATAGCTCTGTGATATATTTGTGATATAGCTAATATTTCTGTGACAGCTCTGTGATATCTCTCTAATATTTCTGTGATATCATTGTAATTTCTCTGTGATAGCTATGTTATATCTGTGTGATAGCTTTGTAATATCTCTATGATAGCTCTCTGATATCCCTGTAATAGCTCTGAGATATAACTCTAAAATTTCTGTGATAGCTCTGTAAACGCTCTGTGATAGCTATATGTGATAGCTCTGTGATATATCTGTGATAGCTCTGTGATAGCTCTGTGATATCCCTGTAATTACTCTGTTATAGCTCTGTAATATATCTGTTATAGCTCTGTGATATCTCTTTGATAGGTCTGTAATATTTCTGTGATAGCTCTGTAATATCCCTGTGATAGCTCTGTAATATCTCTGTGATAACTCTGTGATAGCTCTGTGATATATCTGTAATAGCTCTGTGATATCTCTGTGATAGCTCTGTGATAGCTCTGTAATATCTCTATGATAGCTCTGTAATATCTCTGTGATAGCTCTGTGATATCTGTGTGATAGCTCTGTGATATCCCTGTAATAGCTCTGTGATATCTCTGTGATTGCTCTGTGATAGCTCTGTGATAGCTCTGTAATATCCCTGTGACAGCTCTGTAATATATCTGTAATAGCTCTGTGATATCTCTTTGATAGGTCTGTAATATTTCTGTGATAGCTCTGTAATATCACTGTGATAGCTGTGTAATATCTCTGTGATAGCTCTGTGATATATCTGTAATAGCTCTGTGATATCTCTGTGATAGCTCTTTGATAGCTCTGTGATAGCTCTGTGATAGCTCTGTAATAGTTATGTAATATCTCTATGATAGCTCTGTAATATCTCTGTGATAGCTCTGTGATATCTCTGTGATAGCTCTGTGATATCCCTGTAATTGCTCTTAGATATGACTCTAATATTTCTATGATAGCTCTGTTATAGCTCTGTGATAGCTCTGTGATATCTCTCTAATATTTCTGTGATATCCCTGTAATATCTCTGTGATATCTCTGTGATATCTGTGTGATAGCTTTGTAATATCTCTGTGATAGCTATGTGATATCTCTGTAATAGCTCTGAGATATTTCTCTAATATTTCTGTGATAGGTCTGTAATAGCTCTGTGATATCTCTGTGATATCTCTGTGATAGCTCTGTAATATCTCTGTGATAGCTCTGTAATATCTCTGTGATATCTCTGTGATATCTCTGTGATAGCTCTGTAATATCTCTGTGATATCTCTGTAATATATCTGTGATAGCTCTCTAATATGTCTGTGATAGCTCTGTGATATATCTGTGACATAGCTAATATTGATGTGATAGCTCTGTGATATCTCTCTAATATTTCTGTGATATCCCTGTAATATCTCTGCGATAGCTCTGTGATATCTGTGTGATAGCTTTGTAATATCTCTGTGATAGCTCTATGATATCCCTGTAATAGCTCTGAGATATTTCTCTAATATTTCTGTGATAGTTCTGTAATAGCTCTGTGATATAAATCTAATATTTATGTGATAGCTCTGTGATAGCTCTGTGATAAATCTGTGATAGCTCTGTGATAGCTCTGTGATAGCTCTGTGATATCCCTGTAATTACTCTGTTATAGCTCTGTAAGATATCTGTAATAGCTCTGTGATATCTCTTTGATAGGTCTGTAATATTTCTGTGATAGCTCTGTAATATCCCTGTGATAGCTCTGTAATATCTCTGTGTTAACTCTGTGATAGCTCTGTGATATATCTGTAATAGCTCTGTGATATCTCTGTGATAGCTCTGTGATAGCTCTGTAATATCTCTATGATAGCTCTGTAATATCTCTGTGATAGCTCTGAGATATCTGTGTGATAGCTCTGTGATATCCCTGTAATAGCTCTGTGATATCTCTGTGATAGCTCTGTGATATCTCTGTGATAGCTCTGTGATAGCTCTGTGATAGCTCTGTAATAGTTCTGTAATATCTCTATGATAGCTCTGTAATATCTCTGTGATAGCTCTGTGATATCTCTGTGATAGCTCTGTGATATCCCTGTAATAGCTCTTAGATATGACTCTAATATTTCTATGATAGCTCTGTAATAGCTCTGTGATAGCTCTGTGATATCTCTCTAATATTTCTGTGATATCCCTGTAATATCTATGTGATAGCTCTGTGATATCTGTGTGATAGCTTTGTAATATCTCTGTGATAGCTATGTGATATCTCTGTAATAGCTCTGAGATATTTCTCTAATATTTCTGTGATAGGTCTGTAATAGCTCTGTGATAGCTCTGTGATAGCACTGTGATATCCCTGTAATAGCTCTGAGATATGACTCTAATATTTCTGTGATAGCTCTGTAATAGCTCTGGGATAGCGCTGTGATATATCTGTGATATCTCTAATATCTCTGTGATAGCTCTGTAATATATCTGTGATATCTCTAATATCTATGTGATAGCTCTGTGATATCTCTCTTATATTTCTGTGATATTCCTATAATATCTCTGTGATAGCTTTGTGATATCCCTGTAATTACTCTGTGATAGCTCTTTAATATATCTGTAATAGCTCTGTGATATCTCTGTGATAGCTCTGTAATAGCTCTGTAATATCCCTGTGATAGCTCTGTAATATCTCTGTGATAGCTCTGTGATAGCTCTGTGATATCTCTGTGATATCTCTGTGATAGCTCTGTAATATCTCTGTGATTGCTCTGTGATAGCTCTGTGATAGCTCTGTAATATCTCTGTGATAGCTCTGTGATATCTCTGTGATAGCTCTGTAATATCTCTGTGATAGCTCTGTAATATTTCTGTGAAATATACCTGTAATATATCTGTGATATCTCTAATATCTCTGTGATAGCTCTGTGATATCTCTCTTATATTTCTGTGATATTCCTATAATATCTCTGTGATAGCTTTGGGATATCCCTGTAATTACTCTGTGATAGCTCTTTAATATATCTGTAATAGTTCTGTGATATCTCTGTGATAGCTCTGTAATAGCTCTGTAATATCCCTGTGATAGCTCTGTAATATCTCTGTGATAGCTCTGTGATAGCTCTGTGATAGCTCTGAGATATCTCTGTGATAGCTCTGTGATATCTCTGTGATTGCTCTGTAGTATCTCTGTGATAGCTCTGTGATAGGTCTGTAATATCTCTGATAGCTCTGTAATATCTCTGTGATATCTCTGTAATTTCACTGTGATAGCTCTGTGATATCTCTGTGATAGCTCTGTGATAGCTCTGTAATATCTCTGTGATAGCTCTGTAATATCCCTGTGAAAGCTCTGTAATATCTCTGTGATAGCTCTGTAATATTTCTGTGATAGCTCTGTGATATCTCTGTGATAGCTCTGTAATATCTCTGTGAAAGCTCTGTAATATCTCTGTGATAGCTCTGTAATATCTCTGTGATATATCTGTGATAGCTCTGTAATATCTCTGTGATATCTCTGTAATTTATCTGTGATAGCTCTCTAATATGTCTGTGATAACTCTGTGATATATCTGTGGTATAGCTAATATTGATGAGATAGGTGTGTGATATCTCTGTGATAGCTCTGTAGTATCTCTGTGATAGCTCTGTGATAGGTCTGTAATATCTCTGATAGCTCTGTAATATCTCTGTGATATCTCTGTAATTTCACTGTGATAGCTCTGTGATATCTCTGTGATAGCTCTGTGATAGCTCTGTAATATCTCTGTGATAGCTCTGTAATATCCCTGTGATAGCTCTGTAATATCTCTGTGATAGCTCTGTAATATCTCTGTGATAGCTCTGTGATATCCCTGTAATATCTCTGTGATAGCTCTGTGATATCTGTGTGATAGCTTTGTAATATCTCTGTGATATCTCTATGATATCCCTGTAATAGCTCTGAGATATTTCTCTAATATTTCTGTGATACTTCTGTAATAGCTCTGTGATATCACTGTGATAGCTCTGTAAAATCTCTGTGATAGCTCTGTAATATTTCTGTGAAATATACCTGTAATATATCTGTGATATCTCTAATATCTCTGTGATAGCTCTGTAATATCCCTGTGATAGCTCTGTGATAATTCTGTAATATCTCTGGGATATCTCTGTAATGTCTCTGTGATAGTTCTCTAATATGTCTGTGATAGCTCTGTGATATATTTGTGATATAGCTAATATTTCTGTGACAGCTCTGTGATATCTCTCTAATATTTCTGTGATATCATTGTAATTTCTCTGTGATAGCTATGTTATATCTGTGTGATAGCTTTGTAATATCTCTATGATAGCTCTCTGATATCCCTGTAATAGCTCTGAGATATAACTCTAAAATTTCTGTGATAGCTCTGTAATAGCTCTGTGATAGCTATATGTGATAGCTCTGTGATATATCTGTGATAGCTCTGTGATAGCTCTGTGATATCCCTGTAATTACTCTGTTATAGCTCTGTAATATATCTGTTATAGCTCTGTGATATCTCTTTGATAGGTCTGTAATATTTCTGTGATAGCTCTGTAATATCCCTGTGATAGCTCTGTAATATCTCTGTGATAACTCTGTGATAGCTTTGTGATATATCTGTAATAGCTCTGTGATATCTCTGTGATAGCTCTGTGACAGCTCTGTAATATCTCTATGATAGCTCTGTAATATCTCTGTGACAGCTCTGTGATATCTGTGTGATAGCTCTGTGATATCACTGTAATAGCTCTGTGATATCTCTGTGATAGCTCTGTGATAGCTCTGTGATAGCTCTGTAATATCCCTGTGACAGCTCTGTAATATATCTGTAATAGCTCTGTGATATCTCTTTGATAGGTCTGTAATATTTCTGTGATAGCTCTGTAATATCCCTGTGATAGCTGTGTAATATCTCTGTGATAGCTCTGTGATATATCTGTAATAGCTCTGTGATATCTCTGTGATAGCTCTGTGATAGCTCTGTGATAGCTCTGTAATAGTTCTGTAATATCTCTATGATAGCTCTGTAATATCTCTGTGATAGCTCTGTGATATCTCTGTGATAGCTCTGTGATATCCCTGTAATTGCTCTTAGATATGACTCTAATATTTCTATGACAGCTCTGTAATAGCTCTGTGATAGCTCTGTGATATCTCTCTAATATTTCTGTGATATCCCTGTAATATCTCTGTGATAGCTCTGTGATATCTGTGTGATAGCTCTGTGATATCACTGTAATAGCTCTGTGATATCTCTGTGATAGCTATGTGATATCTCTGTAATAGCTCTGAGATATTTCTCTAATATTTCTGTGATAGGTCTGTAATAGCTCTGTGATATCTCTGTGATAGCTCTGTGATAGATCTGTGATAGCTCTGTAATATCTCTGTGATAGCTCTGTGATATCTCTGTGATAGCTCTGTAATATCTCTGTGATAGCTCTGTAATATTTCAGTGAAATATACCTGTAATATATCTGTGATATCTCTAATATCTCTGTGATAGCTCTGTAATATATCTGTGATATCTCTAATATCTATGTGATAGCTCTGTGATATCTCTCTTATATTTCTGTGATATTCCTGTAATATCTCTGTGATAGCTTTGTGATATCCCTGTAATTACTCTGTGATAGCTCTTTAATATATCTGTAATAGCTCTGTGATATCTCTGTGATAGCTCTGTAATAGCTCTGTAATATCCCTGTGATAGCTCTGTAATATCTCTGTGATAGCTCTGTGATAGCTCTGTGATAGCTCTGTGATAGCTCTGTGATATCTCTGTGATAGCTCTGTGATATCTCCGTGATAGCTCTGTAGTATCTCTGTGATAGCTCTGTGATAGGTCTGTAATATCTCTGATAGCTCTGTAATATCTCTGTGATATCTCTGTAATTTCACTGTGATAGCTCTGTGATATCTCTGTGATAGCTCTGTAAAATCTCTGTGATAGCTCTGTAATATAACTGTGATAGCTCTGTAATATCCCTGTGATAGCTCTGTAATATCTCTGTGATATCTCTGTGATAGCTATGTGATATCTCTGTAATATCTCTGTAATATCTCTGTGATAGCTTTGTAGTATCTCTGTGATAGCTCTATGATAGGTCTGTAATATCTCTATGATAGCTCTGTAATATCTCTGTGATAGCTCTGTGATATCTGTGTGATAGCTCTGTGAAATCCCTGTAATAGCTCTGTGATATCTCTGTGATAGCTCTGTGATAGCTCTGTGATAGCTCTGTAATATCCCTGTGACAGCTCTGTAATATATCTGTAATAGCTCTGTGATATCTCTTTGATAGGTCTGTAATATTTCTGTGATAGCTCTGTAATATCCTTGTGATAGCTGTGTAATATCTCTGTGATAGCTCTGTGATATATCTGTA
Organism: Taudactylus pleione; assembly: GCA_031769625.1. Taxonomy (NCBI): domain Eukaryota; kingdom Metazoa; phylum Chordata; class Amphibia; order Anura; family Myobatrachidae; genus Taudactylus; species Taudactylus pleione. Next base: position 1,369,471 of record JAUIMM010000459.1, on the reverse strand, counting down.
ATAGCTCTGTGATATCTCTGTGATAGCTCTGTGATAGCTCTGTGAAAGCTCTGTAATAGTTCTGTAATATCTCTATGATAGCTCTGTAATATCTCTGTGATAGCTCTGTGATATCTCTGTGATAGCACTGTGATATCCCTGTAATTGCTCTTAGATATGACTCTAATATTTCTATGATAGCTCTGTAATAGCTCTGTGATAGCTCTGTGATATCTCTCTAATATTTCTGTGATATCCCTGTAATATCTCTGTGATAGCTCTGTGATATCTGTGTGATAGCTTTGTAATATCTCTGTGATAGCTATGTGATATCTCTGTAATAGCTCTGAGATATTTCTCTAATATTTCTGTGATAGGTCTGTAATAGCTCTGTGATATCTCTGTGATATCTCTGTGATAGCTCTGTAATATCTCTGTGATAGCTCTGTAATATCTCTGTGATAGCTCTGTGATATCTCTGTGATAGCTCTGTAATATCTCTGTGATAGCTCTGTAATATTTCTGTGAAATATACCTGTAATATATCTGTGATATCTCTAATATCTCTGCGATAGCTCTGTAATATATCTGTGATATCTCTAATATCTATGTGATAGCTCTGTGATATCTCTGTGATAGCTCTGTAATATCCCTGTGATAGCTCTGTAATATCTCTGTGATAGCTCTGTAATATTTCTGTGATAGCTCTGTGATAGCTCTGTGATATCTCTGTGATAGCTCTGTAATATCTCTGTGAAAGCTCTGTAATATCTCTGTGATAGCTCTGTAATATCTCTGTGATATATCTGTGATAGCTCTGTAATATCTCTGTGATATCTCTGTAATTTATCTGTGATAGCTCTCTAATATGTCTGTGATAACTCTGTGATATATCTGTGGTATAGCTAATATTGATGAGATAGCTCTGTGATATCTCTGTGATAGCTCTGTAGTATCTCTGTGATAGCTCTGTGATAGGTCTGTAATATCTCTGATAGCTCTGTAATATCTCTGTGATATCTCTGTAATTTCACTGTGATAGCTCTGTGATATCTCTGTGATAGCTCTGTGATAGCTCTGTTATAGCTCTGTGATAGCTCTGTAATATCTCTGTGATAGCTCTGTAATATCCCTGTGATAGCTCTGTAATATCTCTGTGATAGCTCTGTAATATCTCTGTGATAGCTCTGTGATATCCCTGTAATATCTCTGTGATAGCTCTGTGATATCTGTGTGATAGCTTTGTAATATCTCTGTGATAGCTCTGTGATATCCCTGTAATAGCTCTGAGATATTTCTCTAATATTTCTGTGATACTTCTGTAATAGCTCTGTGATATCACTGTGATAGCTCTGTAAAATCTCTGTGATAGCTCTGTAATATTTCTGTGAAATATACCTGTAATATATCTGTGATATCTCTAGTATCTCTGTGATAGCTCTGTAATATATCTGTGATATCTCTAATATCTATGTGATAGCTCTGTGATATCTCTCTAATATTTCTGTGATATTACTGTAATATCTCTGTGATAGCTCTGTGATATCTGTCTGATAGCTCTGTGATATCCCTGTAATAGCTCTGAGATATGACTCTAATATTTCTGTGATAGCTCTGTAATAGCTCTGTGATAGCTTTGTGATAGCTCTGTGATAGCTCTGTGATATATCTGTGATAGCTCTGTAAAATCCCTTTGATAGCTCTGTGTGTATCTCTGTGATAGCTCTGTAAAATCTCTGTGATAGCTCTGTAATATCTCTGTGATAGCTCTGTAATATCCCTTTGATAGCTCTGTAATATCTCTGTGATATCTCTGTGATAGCTAAGTGATATCTCTGTAATATCTCTGTGATAGCTTTGTAGTATCTCTGTGATAGCTCTGTGAAAAGTCTGTAATATCTCTGATAGCTCTGTAATATCTCTGTGATATCTCTGTGATAGCTCTGTAATATCACTGTGATAGCTCTGTGATAGCTCTGTGATATCTCTGTGATAGCTCTGTAATAGCTCTGTGATAGCTCTGTAATATCTCTGTAATATCCCTGTGATAGCTCTGTAATATCTCTGTGATAGCTCTGTAATATCTCTGTGATAGCTCTGTGATATCTCTGTGGTACCTCTTTAATATCTCTGTGATAGCTCTGTAATATTTCTGTGATAGCTCTGTGATATCTCTGTTATAGCTCTGTAATATCTCTGTGATAGCTCTGTAATATCACTGTGATAGCTCTGTAATATCTCTGTGTTATCTCTGTGATAGTTCTGTAATATCTCTGTGATATCTCTGTAATATCTCTGTGATAGCTCTCCAATATGTCTGTGATAGCTCTGTGATATATCTATGATATAGTTAATATTTATGTGATAGCTCTGTGATATCTGTCTAATATTTCTGTGATATCCCTGTAATATCTCTGTGATAGCTCTATAATATCTGTGTGATAGCTTTGTAATATCTCTGTGATAGCTATGTGATATCCCTGTAATAGCTCTGAGATATTTATCTAATATTTCTGTGATAGGTCTGTAATAGCTCTTTGATATCTCTGTGATAGCTCTGTGATAGCGCTGTGATAGCTCTGTAATATCTCTGTGATAGCTCTGTAATATCTCTGTGATAGCTCTGTGATAGCTCTGTGATATCTCTGTGATAGCTCTGTAATATCTCTGTGATAGCTCTGTTATATTTCTGTGAAATATACCTGTAATATATCTGTGATATCTCTAATATCTCTGTGATAGCTCTGTAATATCTCTGTGATTGCTCTGTGATAGCTCTGTGATAGCTCTGTAATATCTCTGTGATAGCTCTGTGATATCTCTGTGATAGCTCTGTAATATCTCTGTGATAGCTCTGTAATATTTCTGTGAAATATACCTGTAATATATCTGTGATATCTCTAATATCTCTGTGATAGCTCTGTGATATCTCTCTTATATTTCTGTGATATTCCTATAATATCTCTGTGATAGCTTTGGGATATCCCTGTAATTACTCTGTGATAGCTCTTTAATATATCTGTAATAGTTCTGTGATATCTCTGTGATAGCTCTGTAATAGCTCTGTAATATCCCTGTGATAGCTCTGTAATATCTCTGTGATAGCTCTGTGATAGCTCTGTGATAGCTCTGAGATATCTCTGTGATAGCTCTGTGATATCTCTGTGATTGCTCTGTAGTATCTCTGTGATAGCTCTGTGATAGGTCTGTAATATCTCTGATAGCTCTGTAATATCTCTGTGATATCTCTGTAATTTCACTGTGATAGCTCTGTGATATCTCTGTGATAGCTCTGTGATAGCTCTGTAATATCTCTGTGATAGCTCTGTAATATCCCTGTGAAAGCTCTGTAATATCTCTGTGATAGCTCTGTAATATTTCTGTGATAGCTCTGTGATATCTCTGTGATAGCTCTGTAATATCTCTGTGAAAGCTCTGTAATATCTCTGTGATAGCTCTGTAATATCTCTGTGATATATCTGTGATAGCTCTGTAATATCTCTGTGATATCTCTGTAATTTATCTGTGATAGCTCTCTAATATGTCTGTGATAACTCTGTGATATATCTGTGGTATAGCTAATATTGATGAGATAGGTGTGTGATATCTCTGTGATAGCTCTGTAGTATCTCTGTGATAGCTCTGTGATAGGTCTGTAATATCTCTGATAGCTCTGTAATATCTCTGTGATATCTCTGTAATTTCACTGTGATAGCTCTGTGATATCTCTGTGATAGCTCTGTGATAGCTCTGTAATATCTCTGTGATAGCTCTGTAATATCCCTGTGATAGCTCTGTAATATCTCTGTGATAGCTCTGTAATATCTCTGTGATAGCTCTGTGATATCCCTGTAATATCTCTGTGATAGCTCTGTGATATCTGTGTGATAGCTTTGTAATATCTCTGTGATATCTCTATGATATCCCTGTAATAGCTCTGAGATATTTCTCTAATATTTCTGTGATACTTCTGTAATAGCTCTGTGATATCACTGTGATAGCTCTGTAAAATCTCTGTGATAGCTCTGTAATATTTCTGTGAAATATACCTGTAATATATCTGTGATATCTCTAATATCTCTGTGATAGCTCTGTAATATCCCTGTGATAGCTCTGTGATAATTCTGTAATATCTCTGGGATATCTCTGTAATGTCTCTGTGATAGTTCTCTAATATGTCTGTGATAGCTCTGTGATATATTTGTGATATAGCTAATATTTCTGTGACAGCTCTGTGATATCTCTCTAATATTTCTGTGATATCATTGTAATTTCTCTGTGATAGCTATGTTATATCTGTGTGATAGCTTTGTAATATCTCTATGATAGCTCTCTGATATCCCTGTAATAGCTCTGAGATATAACTCTAAAATTTCTGTGATAGCTCTGTAATAGCTCTGTGATAGCTATATGTGATAGCTCTGTGATATATCTGTGATAGCTCTGTGATAGCTCTGTGATATCCCTGTAATTACTCTGTTATAGCTCTGTAATATATCTGTTATAGCTCTGTGATATCTCTTTGATAGGTCTGTAATATTTCTGTGATAGCTCTGTAATATCCCTGTGATAGCTCTGTAATATCTCTGTGATAACTCTGTGATAGCTTTGTGATATATCTGTAATAGCTCTGTGATATCTCTGTGATAGCTCTGTGACAGCTCTGTAATATCTCTATGATAGCTCTGTAATATCTCTGTGATAGCTCTGTGATATCTGTGTGATAGCTCTGTGATATCACTGTAATAGCTCTGTGATATCTCTGTGATAGCTCTGTGATAGCTCTGTGATAGCTCTGTAATATCCCTGTGACAGCTCTGTAATATATCTGTAATAGCTCTGTGATATCTCTTTGATAGGTCTGTAATATTTCTGTGATAGCTCTGTAATATCCCTGTGATAGCTGTGTAATATCTCTGTGATAGCTCTGTGATATATCTGTAATAGCTCTGTGATATCTCTGTGATAGCTCTGTGATAGCTCTGTGATAGCTCTGTAATAGTTCTGTAATATCTCTATGATAGCTCTGTAATATCTCTGTGATAGCTCTGTGATATCTCTGTGATAGCTCTGTGATATCCCTGTAATTGCTCTTAGATATGACTCTAATATTTCTATGACAGCTCTGTAATAGCTCTGTGATAGCTCTGTGATATCTCTCTAATATTACTGTGATATCCCTGTAATATCTCTGTGATAGCTCTGTGATATCTGTGTGATAGCTCTGTGATATCACTGTAATAGCTCTGTGATATCTCTGTGATAGCTATGTGATATCTCTGTAATAGCTCTGAGATATTTCTCTAATATTTCTGTGATAGGTCTGTAATAGCTCTGTGATATCTCTGTGATAGCTCTGTGATAGATCTGTGATAGCTCTGTAATATCTCTGTGATAGCTCTGTGATATCTCTGTGATAGCTCTGTAATATCTCTGTGATAGCTCTGTAATATTTCAGTGAAATATACCTGTAATATATCTGTGATATCTCTAATATCTCTGTGATAGCTCTGTAATATATCTGTGATATCTCTAATATCTATGTGATAGCTCTGTGATATCTCTCTTATATTTCTGTGATATTCCTGTAATATCTCTGTGATAGCTTTGTGATATCCCTGTAATTACTCTGTGATAGCTCTTTAATATATCTGTAATAGCTCTGTGATATCTCTGTGATAGCTCTGTAATAGCTCTGTAATATCCCTGTGATAGCTCTGTAATATCTCTGTGATAGCTCTGTGATAGCTCTGTGATAGCTCTGTGATAGCTCTGTGATATCTCTGTGATAGCTCTGTGATATCTCCGTGATAGCTCTGTAGTATCTCTGTGATAGCTCTGTGATAGGTCTGTAATATCTCTGATAGCTCTGTAATATCTCTGTGATATCTCTGTAATTTCACTGTGATAGCTCTGTGATATCTCTGTGATAGCTCTGTAAAATCTCTGTGATAGCTCTGTAATATAACTGTGATAGCTCTGTAATATCCCTGTGATAGCTCTGTAATATCTCTGTGATATCTCTGTGATAGCTATGTGATATCTCTGTAATATCTCTGTAATATCTCTGTGATAGCTTTGTAGTATCTCTGTGATAGCTCTATGATAGGTCTGTAATATCTCTATGATAGCTCTGTAATATCTCTGTGATAGCTCTGTGATATCTGTGTGATAGCTCTGTGAAATCCCTGTAATAGCTCTGTGATATCTCTGTGATAGCTCTGTGATAGCTCTGTGATAGCTCTGTAATATCCCTGTGACAGCTCTGTAATATATCTGTAATAGCTCTGTGATATCTCTTTGATAGGTCTGTAATATTTCTGTGATAGCTCTGTAATATCCTTGTGATAGCTGTGTAATATCTCTGTGATAGCTCTGTGATATATCTGTAATAGCTCTGTGATATCTCTGTGATAGCTCTGTGATAGCTCTGTGAAAGCTCTGTAATAGTTCTGTAATATCTCTATGATAGCTCTGTAATATCTCTGTGATAGCTCTGTGATATCTCTGTGATAGCACTGTGATATCCCTGTAATTGCTCTTAGATATGACTCTAATATTTCTATGATAGCTCTGTAATAGCTCTGTGATAGCTCTGTGATATCTCTCTAATATTTCTGTGATATCCCTGTAATATCTCTGTGATAGCTCTGTGATATCTGTGTGATAGCTTTGTAATATCTCTGTGATAGCTATGTGATATCTCTGTAATAGCTCTGAGATATTTCTCTAATATTTCTGTGATAGGTCTGTAATAGCTCTGTGATATCTCTGTGATATCTCTGTGATAGCTCTGTAATATCTCTGTGATAGCTCTGTAATATCTCTGTGATAGCTCTGTGATATCTCTGTGATAGCTCTGTAATATCTCTGTGATAGCTCTGTAATATTTCTGTGAAATATACCTGTAATATATCTGTGATATCTCTAATATCTCTGCGATAGCTCTGTAATATATCTGTGATATCTCTAATATCTATGTGATAGCTCTGTGATATCTCTGTGATAGCTCTGTAATATCCCTGTGATAGCTCTGTAATATCTCTGTGATAGCTCTGTAATATTTCTGTGATAGCTCTGTGATAGCTCTGTGATATCTCTGTGATAGCTCTGTAATATCTCTGTGAAAGCTCTGTAATATCTCTGTGATAGCTCTGTAATATCTCTGTGATATATCTGTGATAGCTCTGTAATATCTCTGTGATATCTCTGTAATTTATCTGTGATAGCTCTCTAATATGTCTGTGATAACTCTGTGATATATCTGTGGTATAGCTAATATTGATGAGATAGCTCTGTGATATCTCTGTGATAGCTCTGTAGTATCTCTGTGATAGCTCTGTGATAGGTCTGTAATATCTCTGATAGCTCTGTAATATCTCTGTGATATCTCTGTAATTTCACTGTGATAGCTCTGTGATATCTCTGTGATAGCTCTGTGATAGCTCTGTTATAGCTCTGTGATAGCTCTGTAATATCTCTGTGATAGCTCTGTAATATCCCTGTGATAGCTCTGTAATATCTCTGTGATAGCTCTGTAATATCTCTGTGATAGCTCTGTGATATCCCTGTAATATCTCTGTGATAGCTCTGTGATATCTGTGTGATAGCTTTGTAATATCTCTGTGATAGCTCTGTGATATCCCTGTAATAGCTCTGAGATATTTCTCTAATATTTCTGTGATACTTCTGTAATAGCTCTGTGATATCACTGTGATAGCTCTGTAAAATCTCTGTGATAGCTCTGTAATATTTCTGTGAAATATACCTGTAATATATCTGTGATATCTCTAGTATCTCTGTGATAGCTCTGTAATATATCTGTGATATCTCTAATATCTATGTGATAGCTCTGTGATATCTCTCTAATATTTCTGTGATATTACTGTAATATCTCTGTGATAGCTCTGTGATATCTGTCTGATAGCTCTGTGATATCCCTGTAATAGCTCTGAGATATGACTCTAATATTTCTGTGATAGCTCTGTAATAGCTCTGTGATAGCTTTGTGATAGCTCTGTGATAGCTCTGTGATATATCTGTGATAGCTCTGTAAAATCCCTTTGATAGCTCTGTGTGTATCTCTGTGATAGCTCTGTAAAATCTCTGTGATAGCTCTGTAATATCTCTGTGATAGCTCTGTAATATCCCTTTGATAGCTCTGTAATATCTCTGTGATATCTCTGTGATAGCTAAGTGATATCTCTGTAATATCTCTGTGATAGCTTTGTAGTATCTCTGTGATAGCTCTGTGAAAAGTCTGTAATATCTCTGATAGCTCTGTAATATCTCTGTGATATCTCTGTGATAGCTCTGTAATATCACTGTGATAGCTCTGTGATAGCTCTGTGATATCTCTGTGATAGCTCTGTAATAGCTCTGTGATAGCTCTGTAATATCTCTGTAATATCCCTGTGATAGCTCTGTAATATCTCTGTGATAGCTCTGTAATATCTCTGTGATAGCTCTGTGATATCTCTGTGGTACCTCTTTAATATCTCTGTGATAGCTCTGTAATATTTCTGTGATAGCTCTGTGATATCTCTGTTATAGCTCTGTAATATCTCTGTGATAGCTCTGTAATATCACTGTGATAGCTCTGTAATATCTCTGTGTTATCTCTGTGATAGTTCTGTAATATCTCTGTGATATCTCTGTAATATCTCTGTGATAGCTCTCCAATATGTCTGTGATAGCTCTGTGATATATCTATGATATAGTTAATATTTATGTGATAGCTCTGTGATATCTGTCTAATATTTCTGTGATATCCCTGTAATATCTCTGTGATAGCTCTATAATATCTGTGTGATAGCTTTGTAATATCTCTGTGATAGCTATGTGATATCCCTGTAATAGCTCTGAGATATTTATCTAATATTTCTGTGATAGGTCTGTAATAGCTCTTTGATATCTCTGTGATAGCTCTGTGATAGCGCTGTGATAGCTCTGTAATATCTCTGTGATAGCTCTGTAATATCTCTGTGATAGCTCTGTGATAGCTCTGTGATATCTCTGTGATAGCTCTGTAATATCTCTGTGATAGCTCTGTTATATTTCTGTGAAATATACCTGTAATATATCTGTGATATCTCTAATATCTCTGTGATAGCTCTGTAATATATCTGTGATATCTCTAATATCTATGTGATAGCTCTGTGATATCTCTCTTATATGTCTGTGATATTCCTGTAATATCTCTGTGATAGCTCTGTGATATCCCTGTAACTACTCTGTGATAGCTCTGTAATATATCTGTAATAGCTCTGTGATATCTCTGCGATAACTCTGTAATAGCTCTGTAATATCCCTGTGATAGCTCTGTAATATCTCTGTGATAGCTCTGTGATAGCTCTGTGATATCTCTGTGATAGCTCTGTGATATCTCTGTGATAGCTCTGTAGTATCTCTGTGATAGCTCTGTGATAGGTCTGTAATATCTCTGATAGCTCTGTAATATCTCTGTGATATCTCTGTAATTTCACTGTGATAGCTCTGTGATATCTCTGTGATAGCTCTGTGATAGCTCTGTAATAGCTCTGTGATAGCTCTGTAATATCTCTGTGATATCTCTGTAATTTCACTGTGATAGCTCTGTGATATCTCTGTGATAGCTCTGTAAAATCTCTGTGATAGCTCTGTAATATAACTGTGATAGCTCTGTAATATCCCTGTGATAGCTCTGTAATATCTCTGTGATATCTCTGTGATAGCTATGTGATATCTCTGTAATATCTCTGTAATATCTCTGTGATAGCTTTGTAGTATCTCTGTGATAGCTCTATGATAGGTCTGTAATATCTCTATGATAGCTCTGTAATATCTCTGTGATAGCTCTGTGATATCTGTGTGATAGCTCTGTGAAATCCCTGTAATAGCTCTGTGATATCTCTGTGATAGCTCTGTGATAGCTCTGTGATAGCTCTGTAATATCCCTGTGACAGCTCTGTAATATATCTGTAATAGCTCTGTGATATCTCTTTGATAGGTCTGTAATATTTCTGTGATAGCTCTGTAATATCCTTGTGATAGCTGTGTAATATCTCTGTGATAGCTCTGTGATATATCTGTAATAGCTCTGTGATATCTCTGTGATAGCTCTGTGATAGCTCTGTGAAAGCTCTGTAATAGTTCTGTAATATCTCTATGATAGCTCTGTAATATCTCTGTGATAGCTCTGTGATATCTCTGTGATAGCACTGTGATATCCCTGTAATTGCTCTTAGATATGACTCTAATATTTCTATGATAGCTCTGTAATAGCTCTGTGATAGCTCTGTGATATCTCTCTAATATTTCTGTGATATCCCTGTAATATCTCTGTGATAGCTCTGTGATATCTGTGTGATAGCTTTGTAATATCTCTGTGATAGCTATGTGATATCTCTGTAATAGCTCTGAGATATTTCTCTAATATTTCTGTGATAGGTCTGTAATAGCTCTGTGATATCTCTGTGATATCTCTGTGATAGCTCTGTAATATCTCTGTGATAGCTCTGTAATATCTCTGTGATAGCTCTGTGATATCTCTGTGATAGCTCTGTAATATCTCTGTGATAGCTCTGTAATATTTCTGTGAAATATACCTGTAATATATCTGTGATATCTCTAATATCTCTGCGATAGCTCTGTAATATATCTGTGATATCTCTAATATCTATGTGATAGCTCTGTGATATCTCTGTGATAGCTCTGTAATATCCCTGTGATAGCTCTGTAATATCTCTGTGATAGCTCTGTAATATTTCTGTGATAGCTCTGTGATAGCTCTGTGATATCTCTGTGATAGCTCTGTAATATCTCTGTGAAAGCTCTGTAATATCTCTGTGATAGCTCTGTAATATCTCTGTGATATATCTGTGATAGCTCTGTAATATCTCTGTGATATCTCTGTAATTTATCTGTGATAGCTCTCTAATATGTCTGTGATAACTCTGTGATATATCTGTGGTATAGCTAATATTGATGAGATAGCTCTGTGATATCTCTGTGATAGCTCTGTAGTATCTCTGTGATAGCTCTGTGATAGGTCTGTAATATCTCTGATAGCTCTGTAATATCTCTGTGATATCTCTGTAATTTCACTGTGATAGCTCTGTGATATCTCTGTGATAGCTCTGTGATAGCTCTGTTATAGCTCTGTGATAGCTCTGTAATATCTCTGTGATAGCTCTGTAATATCCCTGTGATAGCTCTGTAATATCTCTGTGATAGCTCTGTAATATCTCTGTGATAGCTCTGTGATATCCCTGTAATATCTCTGTGATAGCTCTGTGATATCTGTGTGATAGCTTTGTAATATCTCTGTGATAGCTCTGTGATATCCCTGTAATAGCTCTGAGATATTTCTCTAATATTTCTGTGATACTTCTGTAATAGCTCTGTGATATCACTGTGATAGCTCTGTAAAATCTCTGTGATAGCTCTGTAATATTTCTGTGAAATATACCTGTAATATATCTGTGATATCTCTAGTATCTCTGTGATAGCTCTGTAATATATCTGTGATATCTCTAATATCTATGTGATAGCTCTGTGATATCTCTCTAATATTTCTGTGATATTACTGTAATATCTCTGTGATAGCTCTGTGATATCTGTCTGATAGCTCTGTGATATCCCTGTAATAGCTCTGAGATATGACTCTAATATTTCTGTGATAGCTCTGTAATAGCTCTGTGATAGCTTTGTGATAGCTCTGTGATAGCTCTGTGATATATCTGTGATAGCTCTGTAAAATCCCTTTGATAGCTCTGTGTGTATCTCTGTGATAGCTCTGTAAAATCTCTGTGATAGCTCTGTAATATCTCTGTGATAGCTCTGTAATATCCCTTTGATAGCTCTGTAATATCTCTGTGATATCTCTGTGATAGCTAAGTGATATCTCTGTAATATCTCTGTGATAGCTTTGTAGTATCTCTGTGATAGCTCTGTGAAAAGTCTGTAATATCTCTGATAGCTCTGTAATATCTCTGTGATATCTCTGTGATAGCTCTGTAATATCACTGTGATAGCTCTGTGATAGCTCTGTGATATCTCTGTGATAGCTCTGTAATAGCTCTGTGATAGCTCTGTAATATCTCTGTAATATCCCTGTGATAGCTCTGTAATATCTCTGTGATAGCTCTGTAATATCTCTGTGATAGCTCTGTGATATCTCTGTGGTACCTCTTTAATATCTCTGTGATAGCTCTGTAATATTTCTGTGATAGCTCTGTGATATCTCTGTTATAGCTCTGTAATATCTCTGTGATAGCTCTGTAATATCACTGTGATAGCTCTGTAATATCTCTGTGTTATCTCTGTGATAGTTCTGTAATATCTCTGTGATATCTCTGTAATATCTCTGTGATAGCTCTCCAATATGTCTGTGATAGCTCTGTGATATATCTATGATATAGTTAATATTTATGTGATAGCTCTGTGATATCTGTCTAATATTTCTGTGATATCCCTGTAATATCTCTGTGATAGCTCTATAATATCTGTGTGATAGCTTTGTAATATCTCTGTGATAGCTATGTGATATCCCTGTAATAGCTCTGAGATATTTATCTAATATTTCTGTGATAGGTCTGTAATAGCTCTTTGATATCTCTGTGATAGCTCTGTGATAGCGCTGTGATAGCTCTGTAATATCTCTGTGATAGCTCTGTAATATCTCTGTGATAGCTCTGTGATAGCTCTGTGATATCTCTGTGATAGCTCTGTAATATCTCTGTGAAAGCTCTGTTATATTTCTGTGAAATATACCTGTAATATATCTGTGATATCTCTAATATCTCTGTGATAGCTCTGTAATATATCTGTGATATCTCTAATATCTATGTGATAGCTCTGTGATATCTCTCTTATATGTCTGTGATATTCCTGTAATATCTCTGTGATAGCTCTGTGATATCCCTGTAACTACTCTGTGATAGCTCTGTAATATATCTGTAATAGCTCTGTGATATCTCTGCGATAACTCTGTAATAGCTCTGTAATATCCCTGTGATAGCTCTGTAATATCTCTGTGATAGCTCTGTGATAGCTCTGTGATATCTCTGTGATAGCTCTGTGATATCTCTGTGATAGCTCTGTAGTATCTCTGTGATAGCTCTGTGATAGGTCTGTAATATCTCTGATAGCTCTGTAATATCTCTGTGATATCTCTGTAATTTCACTGTGATAGCTCTGTGATATCTCTGTGATAGCTCTGTGATAGCTCTGTAATAGCTCTGTGATAGCTCTGTAATATCTCTGTGATAGCTCTGTAATATCCCTGTGATAGCTCTGTAATATCTCTGTGATAGCTCTGTAATATCTCTGTGATAGCTCTGTGATAGCTCTGTGATATCTATGTGATAGCTCTGTAATATCTCTGTGAAAGCACTGTAATATCTCTGTGATAGCTCTGTAATATCTCTGTGATATCTCTGTGATAGCTCAGTAATATCTCTGTGATATCTCTGTAATTTATCTGTGATAGCTCTCTAATATGTCTGTGATAGCTCTGTGATATATCTGTGATATAGCTAATATTGATGTGATAGCTCTGTGATATCTCTCTAATATTTCTGTGATATCCCTGTAATATCTCTGTGATAGCTCTGGGATATCTGTGTGATAGCTTTGTAATATCTCTGTGATAGCTCTGTGATATCCCTGTAATAGCTCTGAGATATTTCTCTAATATTTCTGTGATAGGTTTGTAATAGCTCTGTGATATCACTGTGATAGCTCTGTAAAATCTCTGTGACAGCTCTGTAATATCTCTGTGAAATATACCTGTAATATATCTGTGATATCTCTAATATCTCTGTGATAGCTCTGTAATATATCTGTGATATCTCTAAAATCTATGTGATAGCTCTGTGATATCTCTCTAATATTTCTGTGATATTCCTGTAATATCTCTGTGATAGCTCTGTGATATCTGTGTTATAGCTCTGTAATATCTCTGTGATAGCTCTGTGATAGCTCTGTGATATCTCTGTGATATCTCTGTAATATCTCTGTGATAGCTCTGTAATATCCCTGTGATAGCTCTGTAATATCTCTGTGATATCTCTGCGATAGTTCTGTAATATCTCTGTGATATCTCTGTAATATCTCTGTGATAGCTCTCCAATATCTCTGTGATAGCTCTGTGATATATCTATGATATAGTCCATATTTATGTGATAGCTCTGTGATATCTCTCTAATATTTCTGTGATATCCCTGTAATATCTCTGTTATAGCTCTGTGATATCTGTGTGATATCCCTGTAATAGCTCTGAGATATTTCTCTAATATTTCTGTGATAGGTCTGTAATAGCTCTGTGATATCTCTGTGATAGCTCTGTGATAGCTCTGTGATAGCTCTATAATATCTCTGTGATATCTCTGTAATATGTCTGTGATAGCTCTGTGATATCTCTGTGATAGCTCTGTAATATCTCTGTGATAGCTCTGTAATATTTCTGTGAAATTTACCTGTAATATATCTGTGATATCTCTAATATCTCTGTGATAGCTCTGTAATATATCTGTGATATCTCTAATATCTATGTGATAGCTCTGTGATATCTCTCTTATATTTCTGTGATATTCCTGTAATATCTCTGTGATAGCTCTGTGATATCCCTGTAATTACTAAGTGATAGCTCTGTAATATATCTGTAATAGCTCTGTGATATCTCTGAGATAGCTCTGTAATAGCTCTGTAATATCCCTGTGATAGCTCTGTAATATCTCTGTGATAGCTCTGTGATAGCTCTGTGATAGCTCTGTGATAGCTCTGTGATAGCTCTGTGATAGCTCTGTGATATCTCTGTGATAGTTCTGTGATATCTCTGTGATAGCTCTGTAGTATCTCTGTGATAGCTCTGTGATAGCTCTGTAATATCTCTGTGATATCTCTGTAATTTCACTGTGATAGCTCTGTGATATCTCTGTGATAGCTCTGTGATAGCTCTGTAATAGCTCTGTGATAGCTCTGTAATATCTCTGTGATAGCTCTGTAATATCCCTGTGATAGCTCTGTAATATCTCTGTGATAGCTCTGTAATATCTCTGTGATAACTCTGTGATAGCTCAGTGATAGCTCTGTGATATCTCTGTGATAGCTCTGTAATATCTCTGTGAAAGCTCTGTAATATCTCTGTGATAGCTCTGTAATATCTCTGTGATATCTCTGTGATAGCTCTGTAATATCTCTGTGATATCTCTGTAATTTATCTGTGATAGCTCTCTAATATGTCTGTGATAGCTCTGTGATATATCTGTGATATAGCTAATATTGATGTGATAGCTCTGTGATATCTCTCTAATATTTCTGTGATATCCCTGTAATATATCTGTGATAGCTCTGGGATATCTGTGTGATAGCTTTGTAATATCTCTGTGATAGCTCTATGATATCCCTGTAATAGCTCTGATATATTTCTCTAATATTTCTGTGATAGGTCTGTAATAGCTCTGTGATATCACTGTGATAGCTCTGTAAAATCTCTGTGACAGCTCTGTAATATTTCTGTGAAATATACCTGTAATATATCTGTGATATCTCTAATATCTCTGTGATAGCTCTGTAATATATCTGTGATATCTCTAATATCTATGTGATAGCTCTGTGATATCTCTCTAATATTTCTGTGATATTCCTGTAATATCTCTGTGATAGCTCTGTGATATATGTGTGATAGCTCTGTGATATCCCTGTAATAGCTCTGAGATATGACTCTAATATTTCTGTGATAGCTCTGTAATAGCTCTGTGATAGCTCTGTGATAGTTCTGTGATATATCTGTGATAGCTCTGTGATAGCTCTGTGATATCCCTGTAATTACTCTGTGATAGCTCTGTAATATATCTGTAATAGCTCTGTGATATCTCTGTGATAGGTCTGTAATATTTCTGTGATAGCTCTGTAATATCCCTGTGATAGCTCTGTAATATCTCTGTGATAGCTCTGTGATATATCTGTAATAGCTCTGTGATATCTCTGTGATAGCTCTGTGATAGCTCTGTAATATCTCTGTGATAGCTCTGTTATATCCCTGTGATAGCTCTGTGATATCTCTGTGATAGCTCTGTGATATCTCTGTGATAGCTCTATAATATCCCTTTGATAGCTCTGTGATATCTCTGTGATAGCTCTGTAAAATCTCTGTGATAGCTCTGTAATATCACTGTGATAGCTCTGTAATATCCCTTTGATAGCTCTGTAATATCTCTGTGATATCTCTGTGATAGCTAAGTGATATCTCTGTAATATCTCTGTAATATCTCTGTGATAGCTTTGTAGTATCTCTGTGATAGCTCTGTGAAAAGTCTGTAATATCTCTGATAGCTCTGTAATATCTCTGTGATATCTCTGTGATAGCTCTGTAATATCACTGTGATAGCTCTGTGATAGCTCTGTGATATCTCTGTGATAGCTCTGTAATACCTCTGTGATAGCTCTGTAATATCCCTGTGATAGCTCTGTAATATCTCTGTGATAGCTCTGTAATATCTCTGTGATAGCTCTGTGATATCTCTGTGGTACCTCTTTAATATCTCTGTGATAGCTCTGTAATATTTCTGTGATAGCTCTGTGATATCTCTGTTATAGCTCTGTAATATCTCTGTGATAGCTCTGTAATATCACTGTGATAGCTCTGTAATATCTCTGTGTTATCTCTGTGATAGTTCTGTAATATCTCTGTGATATCTCTGTAATATCTTTGTGATAGCTCTCCAATATGTCTGTGATAGCTCTGTGATATATCTATGATATAGTTAATATTTATGTGATAGCTCTGTGATATCTCTCTAATATTTCTGTGATATCCCTGTAATTTCTCTGTGATAGCTCTATGATATCTGTGTGATAGCTTTGTAATATCTCTGTGATAGCTATGTGATATCCCTGTAATAGCTCTGAGATATTTCTCTAATATTTCTGTGATAGGTCTGTAATAGCTCTTTGATATCTCTGTGATAGCTCTGTGATAGCTCTGTAATATCTCTGTGATAGCTCTGTAATATCTCTGTGATAGCTCTCTTATATTTCTGTGAAATATACCTGTAATATATCTGTGATATCTCTAATATCTCTGTGATAGCTCTGTAATATATCTGTGATATCTCTAATATCTATGTGATAGCTCTGTGATATCTCTCTTATATGTCTGTGATATTCCTGTAATATCTCTGTGATAGCTCTGTGATATCCCTGTAATTACTCTGTGATAGCTCTGTAATATATCTGTAATAGCTCTGTGATATCTCTGCGATAGCTCTGTAATAGCTCTGTAATATCCCTGTGATAGCTCTGTAATATCTTTGTGATAGCTCTGTGATAGTTCTGTGATATCTCTGTGATAGCTCTGTGATATCTCTGTGATAGCTCTGTAGTATCTCTGTGATAGCTCTGTGATAGGTCTGTAATATCTCTGATAGCTCTGTAATATCTCTGTGATATCTCTGTAATTTCACTGTGATAGCTCTGTGATATCTCTGTGATAGCTCTGTGATAGCTCTGAAATAGCTCGGTGATAGCTCTGTAATATCTCTGTGATAGCTCTGTAATATCCCTGTGATAGCTCTGTAATATCTCTGTGATAGCTCTGTAATATCTCTGTGATAGCTCTGTGATAGCTCTGTGATATCTATGTGATAGCTCTGTAATATCTCTGTGAAAGCACTGTAATATCTCTGTGATAGCTCTGTAATATCTCTGTGATATCTCTGTGATATCTCAGTAATATCTCTGTGATATCTCTGTAATTTATCTGTGATAGCTCTCTAATATGTCTGTGATAGCTCAGTGATATATCTGTGATATAGCTAATATTGATGTGATAGCTCTGTGATATCTCTCTAATATTTCTGTGATATCCCTGTAATATCTCTGTGATAGCTCTGGGATATCTGTGTGATAGCTTTGTAATATCTCTGTGATAGCTCTATGATATCCCTGTAATAGCTCTGAGATATTTCTCTAATATTTCAGTGATAGGTTTGTAATAGCTCTGTGATATCACTGTGATAGCTCTGTAAAATCTCTGTGATAGCTCTGTAATATTTCTGTGAAATATACCTGTAATATATCTGTGATATCTCTAATATCTCTGTGATAGCTCTGTAATATATCTGTGATATCTCTAAATTCTATGTGATAGCTCTGTGATATCTCTCTAATATTTCTGTGATATTCCTGTAATATCTCTGTGATAGCTCTGTGATATCTGTGTGATAGCTCTGTGATATCCCTGTAATAGCTCTGAGATAGCTCTGTGATATATCTGTGATAGCTCTGTGATAGCTCTGTGATATTCCTGTAATTACTCTGTGATAGCTCTGTAATATATCTGTAATAGCTCTGTGATATATCTGTGATAGGTCTGTAATATTTCTGTGATAGCTCTGTAATATCCCTGTGATAGCTCTGAAATATCTCTGTGATATCTCTGTGATAGCTCTGTGATATAGCTGTAATAGCTCTGTGATATCTCTGTGATAGCTCTGTGATAGCTCTGTGATAGCTCTGTAATATTTCTATGATAGCTCTGTAATATTTCTGTGATATTCCTGTAATATCTCTGTGATAGCTCTGTGATATCTGTGTGATAGCTCTGTGATATCCCTGTAATAGCTCTGAGATATGACTCCAATATTGCTGTGAAAGCTCTGTAATAGCTCTGTGATAGCTCTGTGATATATCTGTGATAGCTCTGTGATATCCCTGTAATTACTCTGTGAAAGCTCTGTAATATATCTGTAATAGCTCTGTGATATCTCTGTGATAGCTCTGTAATATCTCTGTGATAGCTCTGTAATATCCCTGTGATAGCTCTGTAATATCTCTGTGATAGCTCTGTGATAAATCTGTAATAGCTCTGTGATATCTCTGTGATAGCTCTGTGATATCTCTGTGATAGCTCTGTAATATCTCTGTGATAGCTCTGTGATATCTGTGTGATAGCTCTGTAATATCCCTGTAATAGCTCTGAGATATGACTCTAATATTTCTGTGATAGCTCTGTAATAGCTCTGTGATAGCTCTGTGATATATCTGTGATAGCTATGTGATAGCTCTGTGATATCCATATAATTACTGTGTGATAGCTCTGTAATATATCTGTAATAGCTCTGTGATATCTCTGTGATTGCTCTCTAATATCTCTGTGATATCTCTGTAATATATCTGTGATCGCTCTCTAATATGTCTGTAATAGCTCTGTGATATCTCTGTGATAGCACTGTAATATCTCTGTGATAGCTCTGTAATATCTCTGTGATAGCTCTGTGATATCTTTGTGATAGCTCTGTGATATCCCTGTAATAGCTCTGAGATATGACTCCAATATTTCTGTGATAGCTCTGTAATAGCTCTGTGATAGCTCTGTGATATATCTGTGATAGCTATGTGATAGCTCTGTGATATCCCTGTAATTATTCTGTGATAGCTCTGTAATATATCTGCAATAGCTCTATGATATCTCTGTGATAGCTCTGTAATATCTCTGTGATAGCTCTGTAATATCTCTGTGATAGCTCTGTTATATTTCTGTGAAATATACCTGTAATATATCTGTGATATCTCTAATATCTCTGTGATAGCTCTGTAATATATCTGTGATATCTCTAATATCTATGTGATAGCTCTGTGATATCTCTCTTATATGTCTGTGATATTCCTGTAATATCTCTGTGATAGCTCTGTGATATCCCTGTAATTACTCTGTGATAGCTCTGTAATATATCTGTAACAGCTCTGTGATATCTCTGCGATAGCTCTGTAATAGCTCTGTAATATCCCTGTGATAGCTCTGTAATATCTCTGTGATAGCTCTGTGATAGTTCTGTGATATCTCTGTGATAGCTCTGTGATATCTCTGTGATAGCTCTGTAGTATCTCTGTGATAGCTCTGTGATAGGTCTGTAATATCTCTGATAGCTCTGTAATATCTCTGTGATATCTCTGTAATTTCACTGTGATAGCTCTGTGATATCTCTGTGATAGCTCTGTGATAGCTCTGAAATAGCTCTGTGATAGCTCTGTAATATCTCTGTGATAGCTCTGTAATATCCCTGTGATAGCTCTGTAATATCTCTGTGATAGCTCTGTAATATCTCTGTGATAGCTCTGTGATAGCTCTGTGATATCTATGTGATAGCTCTGTAATATCTCTGTGAAAGCACTGTAATATCTCTGTGATAGCTCTGTAATATCTCTGTGATATCTCTGTGATATCTCAGTAATATCTCTGTGATATCTCTGTAATTTATCTGTGATAGCTCTCTAATATGTCTGTGATAGCTCAGTGATATATCTGTGATATAGCTAATATTGATGTGATAGCTCTGTGATATCTCTCTAATATTTCTGTGATATCCCTGTAATATCTCTGTGATAGCTCTGGGATATCTGTGTGATAGCTTTGTAATATCTCTGTGATAGCTCTATGATATCCCTGTAATAGCTCTGAGATATTTCTCTAATATTTCTGTGATAGGTTTGTAATAGCTCTGTGATATCACAGTGATAGCTCTGTAAAATCTCTGTGATAGCTCTGTAATATTTCTGAGAAATATACCTGTAATATATCTGTGATATCTCTAATATCTCTGTGATAGCTCTGTAATATATCTGTGATATCTCTAAATTCTATGTGATAGCTCTGTGATATCTCTCTAATATTTCTGTGATATTCCTGTAATATCTCTGTGATAGCTCTGTGATATCTGTGTGATAGCTCTGTGATATCCCTGTAATAGCTCTGAGATAGCTCTGTGATATATCTGTGATAGCTCTGTGATAGCTCTGTGATATTCCTGTAATTACTCTGTGATAGCTCTGTAATATATCTGTAATAGCTCTGTGATATATCTGTGATAGGTCTGTAATATTTCTGTGATAGCTCTGTAATATCCCTGTGATAGCTCTGAAATATCTCTGTGATATCTCTGTGATAGCTCTGTGATATAGCTGTAATAGCTCTGTGATATCTCTGTGATAGCTCTGTGATAGCTCTGTGATAGCTCTGTAATATTTCTATGATAGCTCTGTAATATTTCTGTGATATTCCTGTAATATCTCTGTGATAGCTCTGTGATATCTGTGTGATAGCTCTGTGATATCCCTGTAATAGCTCTGAGATATGACTCCAATATTTCTGTGAAAGCTCTGTAATAGCTCTGTGATATACATGTGATAGCTCTGTGATATCCCTGTAATTACTCTGTGATAGCTCTGTAATATATCTGTAATAGCTCTGTGATATCTCTGTGATAGCTCTGTAATATCTCTGTGATAGCTCTGTAATATCTCTGTGATAGCTCTGTAATATCTCTGTGATAGCTCTGTGATAAATCTGTAATAGCTCTGTGATATCTCTGTGATAGCTCTGTGATATCTCTGTGATAGCTCTGTAATATCTCTGTGATAGCTCTGTGATATCTGTGTGATAGCTCTGTAATATCCCTGTAATAGCTCTGAGATATGACTCTAATATTTCTGTGATAGCTCTGTAATAGCTCTGTGATAGCTCTGTGATATATCTGTGATAGCTATGTGATAGCTCTGTGATATCCATATAATTACTCTGTGATAGCTCTGTAATATATCTGTAATAGCTCTGTGATATCTCTGTGATAGCTCTCTGATATCTCTGTGATATCTCTGTAATATATCTGTGATCGCTCTCTAATATGTCTGTAATAGCTCTGTGATATCTCTGTGATAGCTCTGTAATATCTCTGTGATAGCTCTGTAATATCTCTGTAATAGCTCTGAGATATCTTTGTGATAGCTCTGTGATATCCCTGTAATAGCTCTGAGATATGACTCCAATATTTCTGTGATAGCTCTGTAATAGCTCTGTGATAGCTCTGTGATATATCTGTGATAGCTATGTGATAGCTCTGTGATATCCCTGTAATTATTCTGTGATAGCTCTGTAATATATCTGCAATAGCTCTGTGATATCTCTGTGATATCTCTGTAATATCTCTGTGATAGCTCTGTAATATCTCTGTGATAGCTCTGTGATAGCTCTGTGATATCTCTGTGATAGCTCTGTAATATATCTGTAATAGCTCTGTGATATCTCTGTGATAGCTCTGTAATATCTCTGTGATAGCTCTGTAATATCTATGTGATAGCTCTGTAATATCTCTGTGATATCTGTGTGATAGCTCTGTGATATATCTGTAATATCTCTGTGATGTCTCTGTGATAGCTCTGTAATATCTCTGTGATAGCTCTGTAATATCTCTGTGATAGCTCTGTAATATCACTGTGATATCTCTGTAATATCTCTGTGATCGCTCTGTAATATCTCTGTGATAGCTCTGTGATATCTGTGTGATAGCTCTGTGATATCCCTGTAATAGCTCTGAGTTATGACTCTAATATTTCTGTGATATCTCTGTAATATATCTGTTATAGCTCTAATATCTATGTGATCGCTCTTTAATATCTCTGTAATAGCTCTGTGATAGCTCTGTGATATCTCTGTGATATATCTCTAATATTTCTGTGATATCCCTGTAATATCTCTGTGATAGCTCTGTAATATCTCTGTGATAGCTCTGTGATTGCTCTGTAATATCTCTGTGATAGCTCTGTAATATCTGTGATATCTCTGTGATAGCTCTATGATAGCTCTGTGATATCTCTGTAATATTTCTGTAATATCTCTGTGAAAGCTCTGTAGTATCTCTGTGATATCTCTGAGATAGGTATGTAATATCTCTGATAGCTCTGTAATATCTCTGTGATATCTCTGTGATAGCTCTGTAATATCACTGTGATAGCTCTGTGATAGCTCTGTGATATCTCTGTGATAGTTCTGTCATAGCTCTGTAATAGCTATGTAATATCTCTGTGATAGATCTGTGATATCTCTGTCATAGCTCTGTAATATCTCTGTGAAAGCTCTGTAATATCCCTGTGATAGCTTTGTGATATCTCTGTGATCGCTCTGTAATATTTCTGTGATAGCTCTGTGATATCTCTGTGATAGCTCTGTAATATCTCTGTAATATCTCTGTGATAGCTTTGTAGTATCTCTGTGATAGCTCTGTGATAGGTCTGTAATATCTCTGATAGCTCTGTAATATCTCTGTGATAGCTCTGTAGTATCACTGTGACAGCTCTGTGATATCTCTGTGATAGCTCTGTGATAGCTCTGTAATATCTCTGTGAAAGCTCTGTAATATCTCTGTGATAGCTCTGTAATATCTCTGTGACATCTCTGTGATAGCTCTGTAATATCTCTGTGATATCTCTGTAATTTATCTGTGATAGCTCTCTAATATGTCTGTGATAGCTCTGTGATATATCTGTGATATAGCTAATATTGATGTGATAGCTCTGTGATATCTCTATAATATTTCTGTGATATCCCTGTAATATCTCTGTGATAGCTCTGGGATATCTGTGTGATAGCTTTGTAATATCTCTGTGATAGCTCTATGATATCCCTGTAATAGCTCTGATATATTTCTCTAATATTTCTGTGATAGGTCTGTAATAGCTCTGTGATATCACTGTGATAGCTCTGTAAAATCTCTGTGACAGCTCTGAAATATTTCTGTGAAATATACCTGTAATATATCTGTGATATCTCTAATATCTCTGTGATAGCTCTGTAATATATATGTGATATCTCTAATATCTATGTGATAGCTCTGTGATATCTCTCTAATATTTCTGTGATATTCCTGTAATATCTCTGTGATAGCTCTGTGATATATGTGTGATAGCTCTGTGATATCCCTGTAATAGCTCTGAGATATGACTCTAATATTTCTGTGATAGCTCTGTAATAGCTCTGTGATAGCTCTGTGATAGTTCTGTGATATATCTGTGATAGCTCTGTGATAGCTCTGTGATATCCCTGTAATTACTCTGTGATAGCTCTGTAATATATCTGTAATAGCTCTGTGATATCTCTGTGATAGGTCAGTAATATTTCTGTGATAGCTCTGTAATATCCCTGTGATAGCTCTGTAATATCTCTGTGATAGCTCTGTGATATATCTGTAATAGCTCTGTGATATCTCTGTGATAGTTCTGTGATAGCTCTGTAATATCTCTGTGATAGCTCTGTAATATCTCTGTGATAGCTCTGTAATATCCCTGTGATAGCTCTGTGATATCTCTGTGATAGCTCTGTGATATCTCTGTGATAGCTCTATAATATCCCTTTGATAGCTCTGTGATATCTCTGTGATAGCTCTGTAAAATCTCTGTGATAGCTCTGTAATATCTCTGTGATAGCTCTGTAATATCCCTTTGATAGCTCTGTAATATCTCTGTGATAGCTTTGTAGTATCTCTGTGATAGCTCTGTGAAAAGTCTGTAATATCTCTGATAGCTCTGTAATATCTCTGTGATATCTCTGTGATAGCTCTGTAATATCACTGTGATAGCTCTGTGATAGCTCTGTGATATCTCTGTGATAGCTCTGTAATAGCTCTGTGATAGCTCTGTAATATCTCTGTGATAGCTCTGTAATATCCCTGTGATAGCTCTGTAATATCTCTGTGATAGCTCTGTAATATCTCTGTGATAGCTCTGTGATATCTCTGTGGTACCTCTTTAATATCTGTGATAGCTCTGTAATATTTCTGTGATAGCTCTGTGATATCTCTGTTATAGCTCTGTAATATCTCTGTGATAGCTCTGTAATATCACTGTGATAGCTCTGTAATATCTCTGTGATAGTTCTGTAATATCTCTGTGATATCTCTGTAATATCTCTGTGATAGCTCTCCAATATGTCTGTGATAGCTCTGTGATATATCTATGATATAGTTAATATTTATGTGATAGCTCTGTGATATCTCTCTAATATTTCTGTGATATCCCTGTAATATCTCTGTGATAGCTCTATGATATCTGTGTGATAGCTTTGTAATATCTCTGTGATAGCTATGTGATATCCCTGTAATAGCTCTGAGATATTTCTCTAATATTTCTGTGATAGGTCTGTAATAGCTCTTTGATATCTCTGTGATAGCTCTGTGATAGCTCTGTGATAGCTCTGTAATATCTCTGTGATAGCTCTGTAATATCTCTGTGATAGCTCTGTTATATTTCTTTGAAATATACCTGTAATATATCTGTGATATCTCTAATATCTCTGTGATGGCTCTGTAATATATCTGTGATATCTCTAATATCTATGTGATAGCTCTGTGATATCTCTCTAATATTTCTGTGATATTCCTGTAATATCTCTGTGATAGCTCTGTGATATATGTGTGATAGCTCTGTGATATCCCTGTAATAGCTCTGAGATATGACTCCAATATTTCTGTGATAGCTCTGTAATAGCTCTGTGATAGCTCTGTGATATTTCTGTGATAGCTATGTGATAGCTCTGTGATATCCCTGTAATTATTCTGTGATAGCTCTGTAATATATCTGCAATAGCTCTGTGATATCTCTGTGATATCTCTGTAATATCTCTGTGATAGCTCTGTAATATCTCTGTGATAGCTCTGTGATAGCTCTGTGATATCTCTGTGATAGCTCTGTAATATATCTGTAATAGCTCTGTGATATCTCTGTGATAGCTCTGTAATATCTCTGTGATAGCTCTGTAATATCTATGTGATAGCTCTGTAATATCTCTGTGATATCTGTGTGATAGCTCTGTGATATATCTGTAATATCTCTGTGATGTCTCTGTGATAGCTCTGTAATATCTCTGTGATAGCTCTGAAATATCTCTGTGATAGCTCTGTAATATCACTGTGATATCTCTGTAATATCTCTGTGATCGCTCTGTAATATCTCTGTGATAGCTCTGTGATATCTGTGTGATAGCTCTGTGATATCCCTGTAATAGCTCTGAGTTATGACTCTAATATTTCTGTGATATCTCTGTAATATATCTGTTATAGCTCTAATATCTATGTGATCGCTCTTTAATATCTCTGTAATAGCTCTGTGATAGCTCTGTGATATCTCTGTGATATATCTCTAATATTTCTGTGATATCCCTGTAATATCTCTGTGATAGCTCTGTAATATCTCTGTGATAGCTCTGTGATTGCTCTGTAATATCTCTGTGATAGCTCTGTAATATCTGTGATATCTCTGTGATAGCTCTATGATAGCTCTGTGATATCTCTGTAATATTTCTGTAATATCTCTGTGAAAGCTCTGTAGTATCTCTGTGATATCTCTGAGATAGGTATGTAATATCTCTGATAGCTCTGTAATATCTCTGTGATATCTCTGTGATAGCTCTGTAATATCACTGTGATAGCTCTGTGATAGCTCTGTGATATCTCTGTGATAGCTCTGTCATAGCTCTGTAATAGCTATGTAATATCTCTGTGATAGATCTGTGATATCTCTGTCATAGCTCTGTAATATCTCTGTGAAAGCTCTGTAATATCCCTGTGATAGCTCTGTGATATCTCTGTGATCGCTCTGTAATATTTCTGTGATAGCTCTGTGATATCTCTGTGATAGCTCTGTAATATCTCTGTAATATCTCTGTGATAGCTTTGTAGTATCTCTGTGATAGCTCTGTGATAGGTCTGTAATATCTCTGATAGCTCTGTAATATCTCTGTGATAGCTCTGTAGTATCACTGTGACAGCTCTGTGATATCTCTGTGATAGCTCTGTGATAGCTCTGTAATATCTCTGTGAAAGCTCTGTAATATCTCTGTGATAGCTCTGTAATATCTCTGTGACATATCTGTGATAGCTCTGTAATATCTCTGTGATATCTCTGTAATTTATCTGTGATAGCTCTCTAATATGTCTGTGATAGCTCTGTGATATATCTGTGATATAGCTAATATTGATGTGATAGCTCTGTGATATCTCTATAATATTTCTGTGATATCCCTGTAATATCTCTGTGATAGCTCTGGGATATCTGTGTGATAGCTTTGTAATATCTCTGTGATAGCTCTATGATATCCCTGTAATAGCTCTGATATATTTCTCTAATATTTCTGTGATAGGTCTGTAATAGCTCTGTGATATCACTGTGATAGCTCTGTAAAATCTCTGTGACAGCTCTGAAATATTTCTGTGAAATATACCTGTAATATATCTGTGATATCTCTAATATCTCTGTGATAGCTCTGTGATATCTCTGTGATAGATCTGTAAAATCTCTGTGATAGCTCTGTAATATCTCTGTGATAGCTCTGTAATATCCCTTTGATAGCTCTGTAATATCTCTGTGATAGCTTTGTAGTATCTCTGTGATAGCTCTGTGAAAAGTCTGTAATATCTCTGATAGCTCTGTAATATCTCTGTGATATCTCTGTGATAGCTCTGTAATATCACTGTGATAGCTCTGTGATAGCTCTGTGATATCTCTGTGATAGCTCTGTAATAGCTCTGTGATAGCTCTGTAATATCTCTGTGATAGCTCTGTAATATCCCTGTGATAGCTCTGTAATATCTCTGTGATAGCTCTGTAATATCTCTGTGATAGCTCTGTGATATCTCTGTGGTACCTCTTTAATATCTGTGATAGCTCTGTAATATTTCTGTGATAGCTCTGTGATATCTCTGTTATAGCTCTGTAATATCTCTGTGATAGCTCTGTAATATCACTGTGATAGCTCTGTAATATCTCTGTGATAGTTCTGTAATATCTCTGTGATATCTCTGTAATATCTCTGTGATAGCTCTCCAATATGTCTGTGATAGCTCTGTGATATATCTATGATATAGTTAATATTTATGTGATAGCTCTGTGATATCTCTCTAATATTTCTGTGATATCCCTGTAATATCTCTGTGATAGCTCTATGATATCTGTGTGATAGCTTTGTAATATCTCTGTGATAGCTATGTGATATCCCTGTAATAGCTCTGAGATATTTCTCTAATATTTCTGTGATAGGTCTGTAATAGCTCTTTGATATCTCTGTGATAGCTCTGTGATAGCTCTGTGATAGCTCTGTAATATCTCTGTGATAGCTCTGTAATATCTCTGTGATAGCTCTGTTATATTTCTTTGAAATATACCTGTAATATATCTGTGATATCTCTAATATCTCTGTGATGGCTCTGTAATATATCTGTGATATCTCTAATATCTATGTGATAGCTCTGTGATATCTCTCTAATATTTCTGTGATATTCCTGTAATATCTCTGTGATAGCTCTGTGATATATGTGTGATAGCTCTGTGATATCCCTGTAATAGCTCTGAGATATGACTCCAATATTTCTGTGATAGCTCTGTAATAGCTCTGTGATAGCTCTGTGATATATCTGTGATAGCTATGTGATAGCTCTGTGATATCCCTGTAATTATTCTGTGATAGCTCTGTAATATATCTGCAATAGCTCTGTGATATCTCTGTGATATCTCTGTAATATCTCTGTGATAGCTCTGTAATATCTCTGTGATAGCTCTGTGATAGCTCTGTGATATCTCTGTGATAGCTCTGTAATATATCTGTAATAGCTCTGTGATATCTCTGTGATAGCTCTGTAATATCTCTGTGATAGCTCTGTAATATCTATGTGATAGCTCTGTAATATCTCTGTGATATCTGTGTGATAGCTCTGTGATATATCTGTAATATCTCTGTGATGTCTCTGTGATAGCTCTGTAATATCTCTGTGATAGCTCTGAAATATCTCTGTGATAGCTCTGTAATATCACTGTGATATCTCTGTAATATCTCTGTGATCGCTCTGTAATATCTCTGTGATAGCTCTGTGATATCTGTGTGATAGCTCTGTGATATCCCTGTAATAGCTCTGAGTTATGACTCTAATATTTCTGTGATATCTCTGTAATATATCTGTTATAGCTCTAATATCTATGTGATCGCTCTTTAATATCTCTGTAATAGCTCTGTGATAGCTCTGTGATATCTCTGTGATATATCTCTAATATTTCTGTGATATCCCTGTAATATCTCTGTGATAGCTCTGTAATATCTCTGTGATAGCTCTGTGATTGTTCTGTAATATCTCTGTGATAGCTCTGTAATATCTGTGATATCTCTGTGATAGCTCTATGATAGCTCTGTGATATCTCTGTAATATTTCTGTAATATCTCTGTGAAAGCTCTGTAGTATCTCTGTGATATCTCTGAGATAGGTATGTAATATCTCTGATAGCTCTGTAATATCTCTGTGATATCTCTGTGATAGCTCTGTAATATCACTGTGATAGCTCTGTGATAGCTCTGTGATATCTCTGTGATAGCTCTGTCATAGCTCTGTAATAGCTATGTAATATCTCTGTGATAGATCTGTGATATCTCTGTCATAGCTCTGTAATATCTCTGTGAAAGCTCTGTAATATCCCTGTGATAGCTCTGTGATATCTCTGTGATCGCTCTGTAATATTTCTGTGATAGCTCTGTGATATCTCTGTGATAGCTCTGTAATATCTCTGTAATATCTCTGTGATAGCTTTGTAGTATCTCTGTGATAGCTCTGTGATAGGTCTGTAATATCTCTGATAGCTCTGTAATATCTCTGTGATAGCTCTGTAGTATCACTGTGACAGCTCTGTGATATCTCTGTGATAGCTCTGTGATAGCTCTGTAATATCTCTGTGAAAGCTCTGTAATATCTCTGTGATAGCTCTGTAATATCTCTGTGACATCTCTGTGATAGCTCTGTAATATCTCTGTGATATCTCTGTATTTTATCTGTGATAGCTCTCTAATATGTCTGTGATAGCTCTGTGATATATCTGGGATATAGCTAATATTGATGTGATAGCTCTGTGATATCTCTATAATATTTCTGTGATATCCCTGTAATATCTCTGTGATAGCTCTGGGATATCTGTGTGATAGCTTTGTAATATCTCTGTGATAGCTCTATGATATCCCTGTAATAGCTCTGATATATTTCTCTAATATTTCTGTGATAGGTCTGTAATAGCTCTGTGATATCACTGTGATAGCTCTGTAAAATCTCTGTGACAGCTCTGAAATATTTCTGTGAAATATACCTGTAATATATCTGTGATATCTCTAATATCTCTGTGATAGCTCTGTAATATATCTGTGATATCTCTAATATCTATGTGATAGCTCTGTGATATCTCTCTAATATTTCTGTGATATTCCTGTAATATCTCTGTGATAGCTCTGTGATATATGTGTGATAGCTCTGTGATATCCCTGTAATAGCTCTGAGATATGACTCTAATATTTCTGTGATAGCTCTGTAATAGCTCTGTGATAGCTCTGTGATAGTTCTGTGATATATCTGTGATAGCTCTGTGATATCCCTGTAATTACTCTGTGATAGCTCTGTAATATATCTGTAATAGCTCTGTGATATCTCTGTGATAGGTCAGTAATATTTCTGTGATAGCTCTGTAATATCCCTGTGATAGCTCTGTAATATCTCTGTGATAGCTCTGTGATATATCTGTAATAGCTCTGTGATATCTCTGTGATAGCTCTGTGATAGCTCTGTAATATCTCTGTGATAGCTCTGTAATATCCCTGTGATAGCTCTGTGATATCTCTGTGATAGCTCTGTGATATCTCTGTGATAGCTCTATAATATCCCTTTGATAGCTCTGTGATATCTCTGTGATAGCTCTGTAAAATCTCTGTGATAGCTCTGTAATATCTCTGTGATAGCTCTGTAATATCCCTTTGATAGCTCTGTAATATCTCTGTTTTAGCTTTGTAGTATCTCTGTGATAGCTCTGTGAAAAGTCTGTAATATCTCTGATAGCTCTGTAATATCTCTGTGATATCTCTGTGATAGCTCTGTAATATCACTGTGATAGCTCTGTGATAGCTCTGTGATATCTCTGTGATAGCTCTGTAATAGCTCTGTGATAGCTCTGTAATATCTCTGTGATAGCTCTGTAATATCCCTGTGAAAGCTCTGTAATATCTCTGTGATAGCTCTGTAATATCTCTGTGATAGCTCTGTGATATCTCTGTGGTACCTCTTTAATATCTGTGATAGCTCTGTAATATTTCTGTGATAGCTCTGTGATATCTCTGTTATAGCTCTGTAATATCTCTGTGATAGCTCTGTAATATCACTGTGATAGCTCTGTAATATCTCTGTGTTATCTCTGTGATAGTTCTGTAATATCTCTGTGATATCTCTGTAATATCTCTGTGATAGCTCTCCAATATGTCTGTGATAGCTCTGTGATATATCTATGATATAGTTAATATTTATGTGATAGCTCTGTGATATCTCTCTAATATTTCTGTGATATCCCTGTAATATCTCTGTGATAGCTCTATGATATCTGTGTGATAGCTTTGTAATATCTCTGTGATAGCTATGTGATATCCCTGTAATAGCTCTGAGATATTTCTCTAATATTTCTGTGATAGGTCTGTAATAGCTCTTTGATATCTCTGTGATAGCTCTGTGATAGCTCTGTGATAGCTCTGTAATATCTCTGTGATAGCTCTGTAATATCTCTGTGATAGCTCTGTTATATTTCTTTGAAATATACCTGTAATATATCTGTGATATCTCTAATATCTCTGTGATAGCTCTGTAATATATCTGTGATATCTCTAATATCTATGTGATAGCTCTGTGATATCTCTCTTATATGTCTGTGATATTCCTGTAATATCTCTGTGATAGCTCTGTGATATCCCTGTAATTACTCTGTGATAGCTCTGTAATACATCTGTAATAGCTCTGTGATATCTCTGCGATAGCTCTGTAATAGCTCTGTAATATCCCTGTGATAGCTCTGTAATATCTCTGTGATAGCTCTGTGATAGTTCTGTGATATCTCTGTGATAGCTCTGTGATATCTCTGTGATAGCTCTGTAGTATCTCTGTGATAGCTCTGTGATAGGTCTGTAATATCTCTGATAGCTATGTAATATCTCTGTGATATCTCTGTAATTTCACGGTGATAGCTCTGTGATATCTCTGTGATAGCTCTGTGATAGCTCTGAAATAGCTCTGTGATAGCTCTGTAATATCTCTGTGATAGCTCTGTAAAATCCCTGTGATAGCTCTGTAATATCTCTGTGATAGCTCTGTAATATCTCTGTGATAGTTCTGTGATAGCTCTGTGATATCTATGTGATAGCTCTGTAATATCTCTGTGAAAGCACTGTAATATCTCTGTGATAGCTCTGTAATATCTCTGTGATATCTCTGTGATATCTCAGTAATATCTCTGTGATATCTCTGTAATGTATCTGTGATAGCTCTCTAATATGTCTGTGATAGCTCAGTGATATATCTGTGATATAGCTAATATTGATGTGATAGCTCTGTGATATCACTCTAATATTTCTGTGATATCCCTGTAATATCTCTGTGATAGCTCTGGGATATCTGTGTGATAGCTTTGTAATATCTCTGTGATAGCTCTATGATATCCCTGTAATAGCTCTGAGATATTTCTCTAATATTTCTGTGATAGGTTTGTAATAGCTCTGTGATATCACTGTGATAGCTCTGTAATATTTCTGTGAAATGTACCTGTAATATATCTGTGATATCTCTAATATCTCTGTGATAGCTCTGTAATTTATCTGTGATATCTCTAAATTCTATGTGATAGCTCTGTGATATCTCTCTAATATTTCTGTGATATTCCTGTAATATCTCTGTGATAGCTCTGTGATATCTGTGTGATAGCACTGTGATATCCCTGTAATAGCTCTGAGATAGCTCTGTGATATATCTGTGATAGCTCTGTGATATCTCTGTGATATTCCTGTAATTACTCTGTGATAGCTCTGTAATATATCTGTAATAGCTCTGTGATATATCTGTGATAGGTCTGTAATATTTCTGTGATAGCTCTGTAATATCCCTGTGATAGCTCTGAAATATCTCTGTGATATCTCTGTGATAGCTCTGTGATATAGCTGTAATAGCTCTGTGATATCTCTGTGATAGCTCTGTGATAGCTCTGTGATAGCTCTGTAATATTTCTATGATAGCTCTGTAATATTTCTGTGATATTCCTGTAATATCTCTGTGATAGCTCTGTGATATCTGTGTGATAGCTCTGTGATATCCCTGTAATAGCTCTGAGATATGACTTCAATATTTCTGTGAAAGCTCTGTAATAGCTCTGTGATAGCTCTGTGATATATCTGTGATAGCTCTGTGATATCCATGTAATTACTCTGTGATAGCTCTGTAATATATCTGTAATAGCTCTGTGATATCTCTGTGATAGCTCTGTAATATCTCTGTGATAGCTCTGTAATATCCCTGTGATAGCTCTGTAATATCTCTGTGATAGCTCTGTGATAAATCTGTAATAGCTCTGTGATATCTCTGTGATAGCTCTGTGATATCTCTGTGATAGCTCTGTAATATCTCTGTGATAGCTCTGTGATATCTGTGTGATAGCTCTGTAATATCCCTGTAATAGCTCTGAGATATGACTCTAATATTTCTGTGATAGCTCTGTAATAGCTCTGTGATAGCTCTGTGATATATCTGTGATAGCTATGTGATAGCTCTGTGATATCCATATAATTACTCTGTGATAGCTCTGTAATATATCTGTAATAGCTCTGTGATATCTCTGTGATAGCTCTCTAATATCTCTGTGATATCTCTGTAATATATCTGTGATCGCTCTCTAATATGTCTGTAATAGCTCTGTGATATCTCTGTGATAGCTCTGTAATATCTCTGTGATAGCTCTGTAATATCTCTGTGATAGCTCTGTGATATCTTTGTGATAGCTCTGTGATATCCCTGTAATAGCTCTGAGATATGACTCCAATATTTCTGTGATAGCTCTGTAATAGCTCTGTGATAGCTCTGTGATATATCTGTGATAGCTATGTGATAGGTCTGTGATATCCCTGTAATTATTCTGTGATAGCTCTGTAATATATCTGCAATAGCTCTGTGATATCTCTGTGATATCTCTGTAATATCTCTGTGATAGCTCTGTAATATCTCTGTGATAGCTCTGTGATATCTCTGTGATAGCTCTGTAATATATCTGTAATAGCTCTGTGATATCTCTGTGATAGCTCTGTAATATCTCTGTGATAGCTCTGTAATATCTATGTGATAGCTCTGTAATATCTCTGTGATATCTGTGTGATAGCTCTGTGATATATCTGTAATATCTCTGTGATGTCTCTGTGATAGCTTTGTAATATCTCTGTGATAGCTCTGTAATATCTCTGTGATAGCTCTGTAATATCACTGTGATATCTCTGTAATATCTCTGTGATAGCTCTGTAATATCTCTGTGATAGCTCTGTGATATCTGTGTGATAGCTCTGTGATATCCCTGTAATAGCTCTGAGTTATGACTCTAATATTTCTGTGATATCTCTGTAATATATCTGTTATAGCTCTAATATCTATGTGATAGCTCTTTAATATCTCTGTAATAGCTCTGTGATAGCTCTGTGATATCTCTGTGATATATCTCTAATATTTCTGTGATATCCCTGTAATATCTCTGTGATAGCTCTGTAATATCTCTGTGATAGCTCTGTGATTGCTCTGTAATATCTCTGTGATAGCTCTGTAATATCTGTGATATCTCTGTGATAGCTCTATGATAGCTCTGTGATATCTCTGTAATATTTCTTTAATATCTCTGTGAAAGCTCTGTAGTATCTCTGTGATATCTCTGAGATAGGTATGTAATATCTCTGATAGCTCTGTAATATCTCTGTGATATCTCTGTGATAGCTCTGTAATATCACTGTGATAGCTCTGTGATAGCTCTGTGATATCTCTGTGATAGCTCTGTCATAGCTCTGTAATAGCTATGTAATATCTCTGTGATAGATCTGTGATATCTCTGTCATAGCTCTGTAATATCTCTGTGAAAGCTCTGTAATATCCCTGTGAAAGCTCTGTGATATCTCTGTGATCGCTCTGTAATATTTCTGTGATAGCTCTGTGATATCTCTGTGATAGCTCTGTAATATCTCTGTAATATCTCTGTGATAGCTTTGTAGTATCTCTGTGATAGCTCTGTGATAGGTCTGTAATATCTCTGATAGCTCTGTAATATCTCTGTGATAGCTCTGTAGTATCACTGTGACAGCTCTGTGATATCTCTGTGATAGCTCTGTGATAGCTCTGTAATATCTCTGTGATAGCTCTGTAATATCTCTGTGACATCTCTGTGATAGCTCTGTAATATCTCTGTGATATCTCTGTAATTTATCTGTGATAGCTCTCTAATATGTTTGTGATAGCTCTGTGATATATCTGTGATATAGCTAATATTGATGTGATAGCTCTGTGATATCTCTCTAATATTTCTGTGATATCCCTGTAATATCTCTGTGATAGCTCTGGGATATCTGTGTGATATCCCTGTAATTACTCTGTGATAGCTCTGTAATATATCTGTAATAGCTCTGTGATATCTCTGTGATAGGTCTGTAATATTTCTGTGATAGCTCTGTAATATCCCTGTGATAGCTCTGTAATATCTCTGTGATAGCTCTGTGATATATCTGTAATAGCTCTGTGATATCTCTGTGATAGCTCTGTGATAGCTCTGTAATATCTCTGTGATAGCTCTGTAATATCTCTGTGATAGCTCTGTAATATCCCTGTGATAGCTCTGTGATATCTCTGTGATAGCTCTGTGATATCTCTGTGATAGCTCTATAATATCCCTTTGATAGCTCTGTGATATCTCTGTGATAGCTCTGTAAAATCTCTGTGATAGCTCTGTAATATCACTGTGATAGCTCTGTAATATCCCTTTGATAGCTCTGTAATATCTCTGTGATATCTCTGTGATAGCTAAGTGATATCTCTGTAATATCTCTGTAATATCTCTGTGATAGCTTTGTAGTATCTCTGTGATAGCTCTGTGAAAAGTCTGTAATATCTCTGATAGCTCTGTAATATCTCTGTGATATCTCTGTGATAGCTCTGTAATATCACTGTGATAGCTCTGTGATAGCTCTGTGATATCTCTGTGATAGCTCTGTAATACCTCTGTGATAGCTCTGTAATATCCCTGTGATAGCTCTGTAATATCTCTGTGATAGCTCTGTAATATCTCTGTGATAGCTCTGTGATATCTCTGTGGTACCTCTTTAATATCTCTGTGATAGCTCTGTAATATTTCTGTGATAGCTCTGTGATATCTCTGTTATAGCTCTGTAATATCTCTGTGATAGCTCTGTAATATCACTGTGATAGCTCTGTAATATCTCTGTGTTATCTCTGTGATAGTTCTGTAATATCTCTGTGATATCTCTGTAATATCTTTGTGATAGCTCTCCAATATGTCTGTGATAGCTCTGTGATATATCTATGATATAGTTAATATTTATGTGATAGCTCTGTGATATCTCTCTAATATTTCTGTGATATCCCTGTAATATCTCTGTGATAGCTCTATGATATCTGTGTGATAGCTTTGTAATATCTCTGTGATAGCTATGTGATATCCCTGTAATAGCTCTGAGATATTTCTCTAATATTTCTGTGATAGGTCTGTAATAGCTCTTTGATATCTCTGTGATAGCTCTGTGATAGCTCTGTAATATCTCTGTGATAGCTCTGTAATATCTCTGTGATAGCTCTCTTATATTTCTGTGAAATATACCTGTAATATATCTGTGATATCTCTAATATCTCTGTGATAGCTCTGTAATATATCTGTGATATCTCTAATATCTATGTGATAGCTCTGTGATATCTCTCTTATATGTCTGTGATATTCCTGTAATATCTCTGTGATAGCTCTGTGATATCCCTGTAATTACTCTCTGATAGCTCTGTAATATATCTGTAATAGCTCTGTGATATCTCTGCGATAGCTCTGTAATAGCTCTGTAATATCCCTGTGATAGCTCTGTAATATCTTTGTGATAGCTCTGTGATAGTTCTGTGATATCTCTGTGATAGCTCTGTGATATCTCTGTGATAGCTCTGTAGTATCTCTGTGATAGCTCTGTGATAGGTCTGTAATATCTCTGATAGCTCTGTAATATCTCTGTGATATCTCTGTAATTTCACTGTGATAGCTCTGTGATATCTCTGTGATAGCTCTGTGATAGCTCTGAAATAGCTCGGTGATAGCTCTGTAATATCTCTGTGATAGCTCTGTAATATCCCTGTGATAGCTCTGTAATATCTCTGTGATAGCTCTGTAATATCTCTGTGATAGCTCTGTGATAGCTCTGTGATATCTATGTGATAGCTCTGTAATATCTCTGTGAAAGCACTGTAATATCTCTGTGATAGCTCTGTAATATCTCTGTGATATCTCTGTGATATCTCAGTAATATCTCTGTGATATCTCTGTAATTTATCTGTGATAGCTCTCTAATATGTCTGTGATAGCTCAGTGATATATCTGTGATATAGCTAATATTGATGTGATAGCTCTGTGATATCTCTCTAATATTTCTGTGATATCCCTGTAATATCTCTGTGATAGCTCTGGGATATCTGTGTGATAGCTTTGTAATATCTCTGTGATAGCTCTATGATATCCCTGTAATAGCTCTGAGATATTTCTCTAATATTTCAGTGATAGGTTTGTAATAGCTCTGTGATATCACTGTGATAGCTCTGTAAAATCTCTGTGATAGCTCTGTAATATTTCTGTGAAATATACCTGTAATATATCTGTGATATCTCTAATATCTCTGTGATAGCTCTGTAATATATCTGTGATATCTCTAAATTCTATGTGATAGCTCTGTGATATCTCTCTAATATTTCTGTGATATTCCTGTAATATCTCTGTGATAGCTCTGTGATATCTGTGTGATAGCTCTGTGATATCCCTGTAATAGCTCTGAGATAGCTCTGTGATATATCTGTGATAGCTCTGTGATAGCTCTGTGATATTCCTGTAATTACTCTGTGATAGCTCTGTAATATATCTGTAATAGCTCTGTGATATATCTGTGATAGGTCTGTAATATTTCTGTGATAGCTCTGTAATATCCCTGTGATAGCTCTGAAATATCTCTGTGATATCTCTGTGATAGCTCTGTGATATAGCTGTAATAGCTCTGTGATATCTCTGTGATAGCTCTGTGATAGCTCTGTGATAGCTCTGTAATATTTCTATGATAGCTCTGTAATATTTCTGTGATATTCCTGTAATATCTCTGTGATAGCTCTGTGATATCTGTGTGATAGCTCTGTGATATCCCTGTAATAGCTCTGAGATATGACTCCAATATTGCTGTGAAAGCTCTGTAATAGCTCTGTGATAGCTCTGTGATATATCTGTGATAGCTCTGTGATATCCCTGTAATTACTCTGTGAAAGCTCTGTAATATATCTGTAATAGCTCTGTGATATCTCTGTGATAGCTCTGTAATATCTCTGTGATAGCTTTGTAATATCCCTGTGATAGCTCTGTAATATCTCTGTGATAGCTCTGTGATAAATCTGTAATAGCTCTGTGATATCTCTGTGATAGCTCTGTGATATCTCTGTGATAGCTCTGTAATATCTCTGTGATAGCTCTGTGATATCTGTGTGATAGCTCTGTAATATCCCTGTAATAGCTCTGAGATATGACTCTAATATTTCTGTGATAGCTCTGTAATAGCTCTGTGATAGCTCTGTGATATATCTGTGATAGCTATGTGATAGCTCTGTGATATCTATATAATTACTCTGTGATAGCTCTGTAATATATCTGTAATAGCTCTGTGATATCTCTGTGATAGCTCTCTAATATCTCTGTGATATCTCTGTAATATATCTGTGATCGCTCTCTAA
The DNA here is from genome assembly GCA_031769625.1 of Taudactylus pleione. Taxonomy (NCBI): domain Eukaryota; kingdom Metazoa; phylum Chordata; class Amphibia; order Anura; family Myobatrachidae; genus Taudactylus; species Taudactylus pleione. Next base: position 1,330,853 of record JAUIMM010000459.1, on the reverse strand, counting down.
TATGTCTGTAATAGCTCTGTGATATCTCTGTGATAGCTCTGTAATATCTCTGTGATAGCTCTGTAATATCTCTGTGATAGCTCTGTGATATCTTTGTGATAGCTCTGTGATATCCCTGTAATAGCTCTGAGATATGACTCCAATATTTCTGTGATAGCTCTGTAATAGCTCTGTGATAGCTCTGTGATATATCTGTGATAGCTATGTGATAGCTCTGTGATATCCCTGTAATTATTCTGTGATAGCTCTGTAATATATCTGCAATAGCTCTGTGATATCTCTGTGATAGCTCTGTAATATCTCTGTGATAGCTCTGTAATATCTCTGTGATAGCTCTGTTATATTTCTGTGAAATATACCTGTAATATATCTGTGATATCTCTAATATCTCTGTGATAGCTCTGTAATATATCTGTGATATCTCTAATATCTATGTGATAGCTCTGTGATATCTCTCTTATATGTCTGTGATATTCCTGTAATATCTCTGTGATAGCTCTGTGATATCCCTGTAATTACTCTGTGATAGCTCTGTAATATATCTGTAATAGCTCTGTGATATCTCTGCGATAGCTCTGTAATAGCTCTGTAATATCCCTGTGATAGCTCTGTAATATCTCTGTGATAGCTCTGTGATAGTTCTGTGATATCTCTGTGATAGCTCTGTGATATCTCTGTGATAGCTCTGTAGTATCTCTGTGATAGCTCTGTGATAGGTCTGTAATATCTCTGATAGCTCTGTAATATCTCTGTGATATCTCTGTAATTTCACTGTGATAGCTCTGTGATATCTCTGTGATAGCTCTGTGATAGCTCTGAAATAGCTCTGTGATAGCTCTGTAATATCTCTGTGATAGCTCTGTAATATCCCTGTGATAGCTCTGTAATATCTCTGTGATAGCTCTGTAATATCTCTGTGATAGCTCTGTGATAGCTCTGTGATATCTATGTGATAGCTCTGTAATATCTCTGTGAAAGCACTGTAATATCTCTGTGATAGCTCTGTAATATCTCTGTGATAGCTCTGTAATATCTCTGTGATAGCTCTGTGATATCTCTGTGGTACCTCTTTAATATCTCTGTGATAGCTCTGTAATATTTCTGTGATAGCTCTGTGATATCTCTGTTATAGCTCTGTAATATCTCTGTGATAGCTCTGTAATATCACTGTGATAGCTCTGTAATATCTCTGTGTTATCTCTGTGATAGTTCTGTAATATCTCTGTGATATCTCTGTAATATCTTTGTGATAGCTCTCCAATATGTCTGTGATAGCTCTGTGATATATCTATGATATAGTTAATATTTATGTGATAGCTCTGTGATATCTCTCTAATATTTCTGTGATATCCCTGTAATATCTCTGTGATAGCTCTATGATATCTGTGTGATAGCTTTGTAATATCTCTGTGATAGCTATGTGATATCCCTGTAATAGCTCTGAGATATTTCTCTAATATTTCTGTGATAGGTCTGTAATAGCTCTTTGATATCTCTGTGATAGCTCTGTGATAGCTCTGTAATATCTCTGTGATAGCTCTGTAATATCTCTGTGATAGCTCTCTTATATTTCTGTGAAATATACCTGTAATATATCTGTGATATCTCTAATATCTCTGTGATAGCTCTGTAATATATCTGTGATATCTCTAATATCTATGTGATAGCTCTGTGATATCTCTCTTATATGTCTGTGATATTCCTGTAATATCTCTGTGATAGCTCTGTGATATCCCTGTAATTACTCTGTGATAGCTCTGTAATATATCTGTAATAGCTCTGTGATATCTCTGCGATACCTCTGTAATAGCTCTGTAATATCCCTGTGATAGCTCTGTAATATCTTTGTGATAGCTCCGTGATAGTTCTGTGATATCTCTGTGATAGCTCTGTGATATCTCTGTGATAGCTCTGTAGTATCTCTGTGATAGCTCTGTGATAGGTCTGTAATATCTCTGATAGCTCTGTAATATCTCTGTGATATCTCTGTAATTTCACTGTGATAGCTCTGTGATATCTCTGTGATAGCTCTGTGATAGCTCTGAAATAGCTCGGTGATAGCTCTGTAATATCTCTGTGATAGCTCTGTAATATCCCTGTGATAGCTCTGTAATATCTCTGTGATAGCTCTGTAATATCTCTGTGATAGCTCTGTGATAGCTCTGTGATATCTATGTGATAGCTCTGTAATATCTCTGTGAAAGCACTGTAATATCTCTGTGATAGCTCTGTAATATCTCTGTGATATCTCTGTGATATCTCAGTAATATCTCTGTGATATCTCTGTAATTTATCTGTGATAGCTCTCTAATATGTCTGTGATAGCTCAGTGATATATCTGTGATATAGCTAATATTGATGTGATAGCTCTGTGATATCTCTCTAATATTTCTGTGATATCCCTGTAATATCTCTGTGATAGCTCTGGGATATCTGTGTGATAGCTTTGTAATATCTCTGTGATAGCTCTATGATATCCCTGTAATAGCTCTGAGATATTTCTCTAATATTTCAGTGATAGGTTTGTAATAGCTCTGTGATATCACTGTGATAGCTCTGTAAAATCTCTGTGATAGCTCTGTAATATTTCTGTGAAATATACCTGTAATATATCTGTGATATCTCTAATATCTCTGTGATAGCTCTGTAATATATCTGTGATATCTCTAAATTCTATGTGATAGCTCTGTGATATCTCTCTAATATTTCTGTGATATTCCTGTAATATCTCTGTGATAGCTCTGTGATATCTGTGTGATAGCTCTGTGATATCCCTGTAATAGCTCTGAGATAGCTCTGTGATATATCTGTGATAGCTCTGTGATAGCTCTGTGATATTCCTGTAATTACTCTGTGATAGCTCTGTAATATATCTGTAATAGCTCTGTGATATATCTGTGATAGGTCTGTAATATTTCTGTGATAGCTCTGTAATATCCCTGTGATAGCTCTGAAATATCTCTGTGATATCTCTGTGATTTCTCTGTGATATAGCTGTAATAGCTCTGTGATATCTCTGTGATAGCTCTGTGATAGCTCTGTGATAGCTCTGTAATATTTCTATGATAGCTCTGTAATATTTCTGTGATATTCCTGTAATATCTCTGTGATAGCTCTGTGATATCTGTGTGATAGCTCTGTGATATCCCTGTAATAGCTCTGAGATATGACTCCAATATTGCTGTGAAAGCTCTGTAATAGCTCTGTGATAGCTCTGTGATATATCTGTGATAGCTCTGTGATATCCCTGTAATTACTCTGTGAAAGCTCTGTAATATATCTGTAATAGCTCTGTGATATCTCTGTGATAGCTCTGTAATATCTCTGTGATAGCTCTGTAATATCCCTGTGATAGCTCTGTAATATCTCTGTGATAGCTCTGTGATAAATCTGTAATAGCTCTGTGATATCTCTGTGATAGCTCTGTGATATCTCTGTGATAGCTCTGTAATATCTCTGTGATAGCTCTGTGATATCTGTGTGATAGCTCTGTAATATCCCTGTAATAGCTCTGAGATATGACTCTAATATTTCTGTGATAGCTCTGTAATAGCTCTGTGATAGCTCTGTGATATATCTGTGATAGCTATGTGATAGCTCTGTGATATCCATATAATTACTCTGTGATAGCTCTGTAATATATCTGTAATAGCTCTGTGATATCTCTGTGATAGCTCTCTAATATCTCTGTGATATCTCTGTAATATATCTGTGATCGCTCTCTAATATGTCTGTAATAGCTCTGTGATATCTCTGTGATAGCTCTGTAATATCTCTGTGATAGCTCTGTAATATCTCTGTGATAGCTCTGTGATATCTTTGTGATAGCTCTGTGATATCCCTGTAATAGCTCTGAGATATGACTCCAATATTTCTGTGATAGCTCTGTAATAGCTCTGTGATAGCTCTGTGATATATCTGTGATAGCTATGTGATAGCTCTGTGATATCCCTGTAATTATTCTGTGATAGCTCTGTAATATATCTGCAATAGCTCTGTGATATCTCTGTGATAGCTCTGTAATATCTCTGTGATAGCTCTGTAATATCTCTGTGATAGCTCTGTTATATTTCTGTGAAATATACCTGTAATATATCTGTGATATCTCTAATATCTCTGTGATAGCTCTGTAATATATCTGTGATATCTCTAATATCTATGTGATAGCTCTGTGATATCTCTCTTATATGTCTGTGATATTCCTGTAATATCTCTGTGATAGCTCTGTGATATCCCTGTAATTACTCTGTGATAGCTCTGTAATATATCTGTAATAGCTCTGTGATATCTCTGCGATAGCTCTGTAATAGCTCTGTAATATCCCTGTGATAGCTCTGTAATATCTCTGTGATAGCTCTGTGATAGTTCTGTGATATCTCTGTGATAGCTCTGTGATATCTCTGTGATAGCTCTGTAGTATCTCTGTGATAGCTCTGTGATAGGTCTGTAATATCTCTGATAGCTCTGTAATATCTCTGTGATATCTCTGTAATTTCACTGTGATAGCTCTGTGATATCTCTGTGATAGCTCTGTGATAGCTCTGAAATAGCTCTGTGATAGCTCTGTAATATCTCTGTGATAGCTCTGTAATATCCCTGTGATAGCTCTGTAATATCTCTGTGATAGCTCTGTAATATCTCTGTGATAGCTCTGTGATAGCTCTGTGATATCTATGTGATAGCTCTGTAATATCTCTGTGAAAGCACTGTAATATCTCTGTGATATCTCTGTAATTTATCTGTGATAGCTCTCTAATATGTCTGTGATAGCTCAGTGATATATCTGTGATATAGCTAATATTGATGTGATAGCTCTGTGATATCTCTCTAATATTTCTGTGATATCCCTGTAATATCTCTGTGATAGCTCTGGGATATCTGTGTGATAGCTTTGTAATATCTCTGTGATAGCTCTATGATATCCCTGTAATAGCTCTGAGATATTTCTCTAATATTTCTGTGATAGGTTTGTAATAGCTCTGTGATATCACAGTGATAGCTCTGTAAAATCTCTGTGATAGCTCTGTAATATTTCTGAGAAATATACCTGTAATATATCTGTGATATCTCTAATATCTCTGTGATAGCTCTGTAATATATCTGTGATATCTCTAAATTCTATGTGATAGCTCTGTGATATCTCTCTAATATTTCTGTGATATTCCTGTAATATCTCTGTGATAGCTCTGTGATATCTGTGTGATAGCTCTGTGATATCCCTGTAATAGCTCTGAGATAGCTCTGTGATATATCTGTGATAGCTCTGTGATAGCTCTGTGATATTCCTGTAATTACTCTGTGATAGCTCTGTAATATATCTGTAATAGCTCTGTGATATATCTGTGATAGGTCTGTAATATTTCTGTGATAGCTCTGTAATATCCCTGTGATAGCTCTGAAATATCTCTGTGATATCTCTGTGATAGCTCTGTGATATAGCTGTAATAGCTCTGTGATATCTCTGTGATAGCTCTGTGATAGCTCTGTGATAGCTCTGTAATATTTCTATGATAGCTCTGTAATATTTCTGTGATATTCCTGTAATATCTCTGTGATAGCTCTGTGATATCTGTGTGATAGCTCTGTGATATCCCTGTAATAGCTCTGAGATATGACTCCAATATTTCTGTGAAAGCTCTGTAATAGCTCTGTGATATACATGTGATAGCTCTGTGATATCCCTGTAATTACTCTGTGATAGCTCTGTAATATATCTGTAATAGCTCTGTGATATCTCTGTGATAGCTCTGTAATATCTCTGTGATAGCTCTGTAATATCCCTGTGATAGCTCTGTAATATCTCTGTGATAGCTCTGTGATAAATCTGTAATAGCTCTGTGATATCTCTGTGATAGCTCTGTGATATCTCTGTGATAGCTCTGTAATATCTCTGTGATAGCTCTGTGATATCTGTGTGATAGCTCTGTAATATCCCTGTAATAGCTCTGAGATATGACTCTAATATTTCTGTGATAGCTCTGTAATAGCTCTGTGATAGCTCTGTGATATATCTGTGATAGCTATGTGATAGCTCTGTGATATCCATATAATTACTCTGTGATAGCTCTGTAATATATCTGTAATAGCTCTGTGATATCTCTGTGATAGCTCTCTGATATCTCTGTGATATCTCTGTAATATATCTGTGATCGCTCTCTAATATGTCTGTAATAGCTCTGTGATATCTCTGTGATAGCTCTGTAATATCTCTGTGATAGCTCTGTAATATCTCTGTAATAGCTCTGAGATATCTTTGTGATAGCTCTGTGATATCCCTGTAATAGCTCTGAGATATGACTCCAATATTTCTGTGATAGCTCTGTAATAGCTCTGTGATAGCTCTGTGATATATCTGTGATAGCTATGTGATAGCTCTGTGATATCCCTGTAATTATTCTGTGATAGCTCTGTAATATATCTGCAATAGCTCTGTGATATCTCTGTGATATCTCTGTAATATCTCTGTGATAGCTCTGTAATATCTCTGTGATAGCTCTGTGATAGCTCTGTGATATCTCTGTGATAGCTCTGTAATATATCTGTAATAGCTCTGTGATATCTCTGTGATAGCTCTGTAATATCTCTGTGATAGCTCTGTAATATCTATGTGATAGCTCTGTAATATCTCTGTGATATCTGTGTGATAGCTCTGTGATATATCTGTAATATCTCTGTGATGTCTCTGTGATAGCTCTGTAATATCTCTGTGATAGCTCTGTAATATCTCTGTGATAGCTCTGTAATATCACTGTGATATCTCTGTAATATCTCTGTGATCGCTCTGTAATATCTCTGTGATAGCTCTGTGATATCTGTGTGATAGCTCTGTGATATCCCTGTAATAGCTCTGAGTTATGACTCTAATATTTCTGTGATATCTCTGTAATATATCTGTTATAGCTCTAATATCTATGTGATCGCTCTTTAATATCTCTGTAATAGCTCTGTGATAGCTCTGTGATATCTCTGTGATATATCTCTAATATTTCTGTGATATCCCTGTAATATCTCTGTGATAGCTCTGTAATATCTCTGTGATAGCTCTGTGATTGCTCTGTAATATCTCTGTGATAGCTCTGTAATATCTGTGATATCTCTGTGATAGCTCTATGATAGCTCTGTGATATCTCTGTAATATTTCTGTAATATCTCTGTGAAAGCTCTGTAGTATCTCTGTGATATCTCTGAGATAGGTATGTAATATCTCTGATAGCTCTGTAATATCTCTGTGATATCTCTGTGATAGCTCTGTAATATCACTGTGATAGCTCTGTGATATCTCTGTGATAGTTCTGTCATAGCTCTGTAATAGCTATGTAATATCTCTGTGATAGATCTGTGATATCTCTGTCATAGCTCTGTAATATCTCTGTGAAAGCTCTGTAATATCCCTGTGATAGCTTTGTGATATCTCTGTGATCGCTCTGTAATATTTCTGTGATAGCTCTGTGATATCTCTGTGATAGCTCTGTAATATCTCTGTAATATCTCTGTGATAGCTTTGTAGTATCTCTGTGATAGCTCTGTGATAGGTCTGTAATATCTCTGATAGCTCTGTAATATCTCTGTGATAGCTCTGTAGTATCACTGTGACAGCTCTGTGATATCTCTGTGATAGCTCTGTGATAGCTCTGTAATATCTCTGTGAAAGCTCTGTAATATCTCTGTGATAGCTCTGTAATATCTCTGTGACATTTCTGTGATAGCTCTGTAATATCTCTGTGATATCTCTGTAATTTATCTGTGATAGCTCTCTAATATGTCTGTGATAGCTCTGTGATATATCTGTGATATAGCTAATATTGATGTGATAGCTCTGTGATATCTCTATAATATTTCTGTGATATCCCTGTAATATCTCTGTGATAGCTCTGGGATATCTGTGTGATAGCTTTGTAATATCTCTGTGATAGCTCTATGATATCCCTGTAATAGCTCTGATATATTTCTCTAATATTTCTGTGATAGGTCTGTAATAGCTCTGTGATATCACTGTGATAGCTCTGTAAAATCTCTGTGACAGCTCTGAAATATTTCTGTGAAATATACCTGTAATATATCTGTGATATCTCTAATATCTCTGTGATAGCTCTGTAATATATCTGTGATATCTCTAATATCTATGTGATAGCTCTGTGATATCTCTCTAATATTTCTGTGATATTCCTGTAATATCTCTGTGATAGCTCTGTGATATATGTGTGATAGCTCTGTGATATCCCTGTAATAGCTCTGAGATATGACTCTAATATTTCTGTGATAGCTCTGTAATAGCTCTGTGATAGCTCTGTGATAGTTCTGTGATATATCTGTGATAGCTCAGTGATAGCTCTCTGATATCCCTGTAATTACTCTGTGATAGCTCTGTAATATATCTGTAATAGCTCTGTGATATCTCTGTGATAGGTCAGTAATATTTCTGTGATAGCTCTGTAATATCCCTGTGATAGCTCTGTAATATCTCTGTGATAGCTCTGTGATATATCTGTAATAGCTCTGTGATATCTCTGTGATAGCTCTGTGATAGCTCTGTAATATCTCTGTGATAGCTCTGTAATATCTCTGTGATAGCTCTGTAATATCCCTGTGATAGCTCTGTGATATCTCTGTGATAGCTCTGTGATATCTCTGTGATAGCTCTATAATATCCCTTTGATAGCTCTGTGATATCTCTGTGATAGCTCTGTAAAATCTCTGTGATAGCTCTGTAATATCTCTGTGATAGCTCTGTAATATCCCTTTGATAGCTCTGTAATATCTCTGTGATAGCTTTGTAGTATCTCTGTGATAGCTCTGTGAAAAGTCTGTAATATCTCTGATAGCTCTGTAATATCTCTGTGATATCTCTGTGATAGCTCTGTAATATCACTGTGATAGCTCTGTGATAGCTCTGTGATATCTCTGTGATAGCTCTGTAATAGCTCTGTGATAACTCTGTAATATCTCTGTGATAGCTCTGTAATATCCCTGTGATAGCTCTGTAATATCTCTGTGATAGCTCTGTAATATCTCTGTGATAGCTCTGCGATATCTCTGTGGTACCTCTTTAATATCTGTGATAGCTCTGTAATATTTCTGTGATAGCTCTGTGATATCTCTGTTATAGCTCTGTAATATCTCTGTGATAGCTCTGTAATATCACTGTGATAGCTCTGTAATATCTCTGTGATAGTTCTGTAATATCTCTGTGATATCTCTGTAATATCTCTGTGATAGCTCTCCAATATGTCTGTGATAGCTCTGTGATATATCTATGATATAGTTAATATTTATGTGATAGCTCTGTGATATCTCTCTAATATTTCTGTGATATCCCTGTAATATCTCTGTGATAGCTCTATGATATCTGTGTGATAGCTTTGTAATATCTCTGTGATTGCTATGTGATATCCCTGTAATAGCTCTGAGATATTTCTCTAATATTTCTGTGATAGGTCTGTAATAGCTCTTTGATATCTCTGTGATAGCTCTGTGATAGCTCTGTGATAGCTCTGTAATATCTCTGTGATAGCTCTGTAATATCTCTGTGATAGCTCTGTTATATTTCTTTGAAATATACCTGTAATATATCTGTGATATCTCTAATATCTCTGTGATGGCTCTGTAATATATCTGTGATATCTCTAATATCTATGTGATAGCTCTGTGATATCTCTCTAATATTTCTGTGATATTCCTGTAATATCTCTGTGATAGCTCTGTGATATATGTGTGATAGCTCTGTGATATCCCTGTAATAGCTCTGAGATATGACTCCAATATTTCTGTGATAGCTCTGTAATAGCTCTGTGATAGCTCTGTGATATATCTGTGATAGCTATGTGATAGCTCTGTGATATCCCTGTAATTATTCTGTGATAGCTCTGTAATATATCTGCAATAGCTCTGTGATATCTCTGTGATATCTCTGTAATATCTCTGTGATAGCTCTGTAAAATCTCTGTGATAGCTCTGTGATAGCTCTGTGATATCTCTGTGATAGCTCTGTAATATATCTGTAATAGCTCTGTGATATCTCTGTGATAGCTCTGTAATATCTCTGTGATAGCTCTGTAATATCTATGTGATAGCTCTGTAATATCTCTGTGATATCTGTGTGATAGCTCTGTGATATATCTGTAATATCTCTGTGATGTCTCTGTGATAGCTCTGTAATATCTCTGTGATAGCTCTGAAATATCTCTGTGATAGCTCTGTAATATCACTGTGATATCTCTGTAATATCTCTGTGATCGCTCTGTAATATCTCTGTGATAGCTCTGTGATATCTGTGTGATAGCTCTGTGATATCCCTGTAATAGCTCTGAGTTATGACTCTAATATTTCTGTGATATCTCTGTAATATATCTGTTATAGCTCTAATATCTATGTGATCGCTCTTTAATATCTCTGTAATAGCTCTGTGATAGCTCTGTGATATCTCTGTGATATATCTCTAATATTTCTGTGATATCCCTGTAATATCTCTGTGATAGCTCTGTAATATCTCTGTGATAGCTCTGTGATTGCTCTGTAATATCTCTGTGATAGCTCTGTAATATCTGTGATATCTCTGTGATAGCTCTATGATAGCTCTGTGATATCTCTGTAATATTTCTGTAATATCTCTGTGAAAGCTCTGTAGTATCTCTGTGATATCTCTGAGATAGGTATGTAATATCTCTGATAGCTCTGTAATATCTCTGTGATATCTCTGTGATAGCTCTGTAATATCACTGTGATAGCTCTGTGATAGCTCTGTGATATCTCTGTGATAGCTCTGTCATAGCTCTGTAATAGCTATGTAATATCTCTGTGATAGATCTGTGATATCTCTGTCATAGCTCTGTAATATCTCTGTGAAAGCTCTGTAATATCCCTGTGATAGCTCTGTGATATCTCTGTGATCGCTCTGTAATATTTCTGTGATAGCTCTGTGATATCTCTGTGATAGCTCTGTAATATCTCTGTAATATCTCTGTGATAGCTTTGTAGTATCTCTGTGATAGCTCTGTGATAGGTCTGTAATATCTCTGATAGCTCTGTAATATCTCTGTGATAGCTCTGTAGTATCACTGTGACAGCTCTGTGATATCTCTGTGATAGCTCTGTGATAGCTCTGTAATATCTCTGTGAAAGCTCTGTAATATCTCTGTGATAGCTCTGTAATATCTCTGTGACATATCTGTGATAGCTCTGTAATATCTCTGTGATATCTCTGTAATTTACCTGTGATAGCTCTCTAATATGTCTGTGATAGCTCTGTGATATATCTGTGATATAGCTAATATTGATGTGATAGCTCTGTGATATCTCTATAATATTTCTGTGATATCCCTGTAATATCTCTGTGATAGCTCTGGGATATCTGTGTGATAGCTTTGTAATATCTCTGTGATAGCTCTATGATATCCCTGTAATAGCTCTGATATATTTCTCTAATATTTCTGTGATAGGTCTGTAATAGCTCTGTGATATCACTGTGATAGCTCTGTAAAATCTCTGTGACAGCTCTGAAATATTTCTGTGAAATATACCTGTAATATATCTGTGATATCTCTAATATCTCTGTGATAGCTCTGTGATATCTCTGTGATAGCTCTGTAAAATCTCTGTGATAGCTCTGTAATATCTCTGTGATAGCTCTGTAATATCCCTTTGATAGCTCTGTAATATCTCTGATAGCTTTGTAGTATCTCTGTGATAGCTCTGTGAAAAGTCTGTAATATCTCTGATAGCTCTGTAATATCTCTGTGATATCTCTGTGATAGCTCTGTAATATCACTGTGATAGCTCTGTGATAGCTCTGTGATATCTCTGTGATAGCTCTGTAATAGCTCTGTGATAGCTCTGTAATATCTCTGTGATAGCTCTGTAATATCCCTGTGATAGCTCTGTAATATCTCTGTGATAGCTCTGTAATATCTCTGTGATAGCTCTGTGATATCTCTGTGGTACCTCTTTAATATCTGTGATAGCTCTGTAATATTTCTGTGATAGCTCTGTGATATCTCTGTTATAGCTCTGTAATATCTCTGTGATAGCTCTGTAATATCACTGTGATAGCTCTGTAATATCTCTGTGATAGTTCTGTAATATCTCTGTGATATCTCTGTAATATCTCTGTGATAGCTCTCCAATATGTCTGTGATAGCTCTGTGATATATCTATGATATAGTTAATATTTATGTGATAGCTCTGTGATATCTCTCTAATATTTCTGTGATATCCCTGTAATATCTCTGTGATAGCTCTATGATATCTGTGTGATAGCTTTGTAATATCTCTGTGATAGCTATGTGATATCCCTGTAATAGCTCTGAGATATTTCTCTAATATTTCTGTGATAGGTCTGTAATAGCTCTTTGATATCTCTGTGATAGCTCTGTGATAGCTCTGTGATAGCTCTGTAATATCTCTGTGATAGCTCTGTAATATCTCTGTGATAGCTCTGTTATATTTCTTTGAAATATACCTGTAATATATCTGTGATATCTCTAATATCTCTGTGATGGCTCTGTAATATATCTGTGATATCTCTAATATCTATGTGATAGCTCTGTGATATCTCTCTAATATTTCTGTGATATTCCTGTAATATCTCTGTGATAGCTCTGTGATATATGTGTGATAGCTCTGTGATATCCCTGTAATAGCTCTGAGATATGACTCCAATATTTCTGTGATAGCTCTGTAATAGCTCTGTGATAGCTCTGTGATATATCTGTGATAGCTATGTGATAGCTCTGTGATATTCCTGTAATTATTCTGTGATAGCTCTGTAATATATCTGCAATAGCTCTGTGATATCTCTGTGATATCTCTGTAATATCTCTGTGATAGCTCTGTAATATCTCTGTGATAGCTTTGTGATAGCTCTGTGATATCTCTGTGATAGCTCTGTAATATATCTGTAATAGCTCTGTGATATCTCTGTGATAGCTCTGTAATATCTCTGTGATAGCTCTGTAATATCTATGTGATAGCTCTGTAATATCTCTGTGATATCTGTGTGATAGCTCTGTGATATATCTGTAATATCTCTGTGATGTCTCTGTGATAGCTCTGTAATATCTCTGTGATAGCTCTGAAATATCTCTGTGATAGCTCTGTAATATCACTGTGATATCTCTGTAATATCTCTGTGATCGCTCTGTAATATCTCTGTGATAGCTCTGTGATATCTGTGTGATAGCTCTGTGATATCCCTGTAATAGCTCTGAGTTATGACTCTAATATTTCTGTGATATCTCTGTAATATATCTGTTATAGCTCTAATATCTATGTGATCGCTCTTTAATATCTCTGTAATAGCTCTGTGATAGCTCTGTGATATCTCTGTGATATATCTCTAATATTTCTGTGATATCCCTGTAATATCTCTGTGATAGCTCTGTAATATCTCTGTGATAGCTCTGTGATTGCTCTGTAATATCTCTGTGATAGCTCTGTAATATCTGTGATATCTCTGTGATAGCTCTATGATAGCTCTGTGATATCTCTGTAATATTTCTGTAATATCTCTGTGAAAGCTCTGTAGTATCTCTGTGATATCTCTGAGATAGGTATGTAATATCTCTGATAGCTCTGTAATATCTCTGTGATATCTCTGTGATAGCTCTGTAATATCACTGTGATAGCTCTGTGATAGCTCTGTGATAGCTCTGTGATATCTCTGTGATAGCTCTGTAATATCACTGTGATAGGTCTGTAATAGCTCTGTGATATCACTGTGATAGCTCTGTAAAATCTCTGTGACAGCTCTGAAATATTTCTGTGAAATATACCTGTAATATATCTGTGATATCTCTAATATCTCTGTGATAGCTCTGTGATATCTCTGTGATAGCTCTGTAAAATCTCTGTGATAGCTCTGTAATATCTCTGTGATAGCTCTGTAATATCCCTTTGATAGCTCTGTAATATCTCTGATAGCTTTGTAGTATCTCTGTGATAGCTCTGTGAAAAGTCTGTAATATCTCTGATAGCTCTGTAATATCTCTGTGATATCTCTGTGATAGCTCTGTAATATCACTGTGATAGCTCTGTGATAGCTCTGTGATATCTCTGTGATAGCTCTGTAATAGCTCTGTGATAGCTCTGTAATATCTCTGTGATAGCTCTGTAATATCCCTGTGATAGCTCTGTAATATCTCTGTGATAGCTCTGTAATATCTCTGTGATAGCTCTGTGATATCTCTGTGGTACCTCTTTAATATCTGTGATAGCTCTGTAATATTTCTGTGATAGCTCTGTGATATCTCTGTTATAGCTCTGTAATATCTCTGTGATAGCTCTGTAATATCACTGTGATAGCTCTGTAATATCTCTGTGATAGTTCTGTAATATCTCTGTGATATCTCTGTAATATCTCTGTGATAGCTCTCCAATATGTCTGTGATAGCTCTGTGATATATCTATGATATAGTTAATATTTATGTGATAGCTCTGTGATATCTCTCTAATATTTCTGTGATATCCCTGTAATATCTCTGTGATAGCTCTATGATGTCTGTGTGATAGCTTTGTAATATCTCTGTGATAGCTATGTGATATCCCTGTAATAGCTCTGAGATATTTCTCTAATATTTCTGTGATAGGTCTGTAATAGCTCTTTGATATCTTTGTGATAGCTCTGTGATAGCTCTGTGATAGCTCTGTAATATCTCTGTGATAGCTCTGTAATATCTCTGTGATAGCTCTGTTATATTTCTTTGAAATATACCTGTAATATATCTGTGATATCTCTAATATCTCTGTGATGGCTCTGTAATATATCTGTGATATCTCTAATATCTATGTGATAGCTCTGTGATATCTCTCTAATATTTCTGTGATATTCCTGTAATATCTCTGTGATAGCTCTGTGATATATGTGTGATAGCTCTGTGATATCCCTGTAATAGCTCTGAGATATGACTCCAATATTTCTGTGATAGCTCTGTAATAGCTCTGTGATAGCTCTGTGATATATCTGTGATAGCTATGTGATAGCTCTGTGATATCCCTGTAATTATTCTGTGATAGCTCTGTAATATATCTGCAATAGCTCTGTGATATCTCTGTGATATCTCTGTAATATCTCTGTGATAGCTCTGTAATATCTCTGTGATAGCTCTGTGATAGCTCTGTGATATCTCTGTGATAGCTCTGTAATATATCTGTAATAGCTCTGTGATATCTCTGTGATAGCTCTGTAATATCTCTGTGATAGCTCTGTAATATCTATGTGATAGCTCTGTAATATCTCTGTGATATCTGTGTGATAGCTCTGTGATATATCTGTAATATCTCTGTGATGTCTCTGTGATAGCTCTGTAATATCTCTGTGATAGCTCTGAAATATCTCTGTGATAGCTCTGTAATATCACTGTGATATCTCTGTAATATCTCTGTGATCGCTCTGTAATATCTCTGTGATAGCTCTGTGATATCTGTGTGATAGCTCTGTGATATCCCTGTAATAGCTCTGAGTTATGACTCTAATATTTCTGTGATATCTCTGTAATATATCTGTTATAGCTCTAATATCTATGTGATCGCTCTTTAATATCTCTGTAATAGCTCTGTGATAGCTCTGTGATATCTCTGTGATATATCTCTAATATTTCTGTGATATCCCTGTAATATCTCTGTGATAGCTCTGTAATATCTCTGTGATAGCTCTGTGATTGCTCTGTAATATCTCTGTGATAGCTCTGTAATATCTGTGATATCTCTGTGATAGCTCTATAATAGCTCTGTGATATCTCTGTAATATTTCTGTAATATCTCTGTGAAAGCTCTGTAGTATCTCTGTGATATCTCTGAGATAGGTATGTAATATCTCTGATAGCTCTGTAATATCTCTGTGATATCTCTGTGATAGCTCTGTAATATCACTGTGATAGCTCTGTGATAGCTCTGTGATAGCTCTGTGATATCTCTGTGATAGCTCTGTCATAGCTCTGTAATAGCTATGTAATATCTCTGTGATAGATCTGTGATATCTCTGTCATAGCTCTGTAATATCTCTGTGAAAGCTCTGTAATATCCCTGTGATAGCTCTGTGATATCTCTGTGATCGCTCTGTAATATTTCTGTGATAGCTCTGTGATATCTCTGTGATAGCTCTGTAATATCTCTGTAATATCTCTGTGATAGCTTTGTAGTATCTCTGTGATAGCTCTGTGATAGGTCTGTAATATCTCTGATAGCTCTGTAATATCTCTGTGATAGCTCTGTAGTATCACTGTGACAGCTCTGTGATATCTCTGTGATAGCTCTGTGATAGCTCTGTAATATCTCTGTGAAAGCTCTGTAATATCTCTGTGATAGCTCTGTAATATCTCTGTGACATCTCTGTGATAGCTCTGTAATATCTCTGTGATATCTCTGTGGTACCTCTTTAATATCTGTGATAGCTCTGTAATATTTCTGTGATAGCTCTGTGATATCTCTGTTATAGCTCTGTAATATCTCTGTGATAGCTCTGTAATATCACTGTGATAGCTCTGTAATATCTCTGTGATAGTTCTGTAATATCTCTGTGATATCTCTGTAATATCTCTGTGATAGCTCTCCAATATGTCTGTGATAGCTCTGTGATATATCTATGATATAGTTAATATTTATGTGATAGCTCTGTGATATCTCTCTAATATTTCTGTGATATCCCTGTAATATCTCTGTGATAGCTCTATGATATCTGTGTGATAGCTTTGTAATATCTCTGTGATAGCTATGTGATATCCCTGTAATAGCTCTGAGATATTTCTCTAATATTTCTGTGATAGGTCTGTAATAGCTCTTTGATATCTCTGTGATAGCTCTGTGATAGCTCTGTGATAGCTCTGTAATATCTCTGTGATAGCTCTGTAATATCTCTGTGATAGCTCTGTTATATTTCTTTGAAATATACCTGTAATATATCTGTGATATCTCTAATATCTCTGTGATGGCTCTGTAATATATCTGTGATATCTCTAATATCTATGTGATAGCTCTGTGATATCTCTCTAATATTTCTGTGATATTCCTGTAATATCTCTGTGATAGCTCTGTGATATATGTGTGATAGCTCTGTGATATCCCTGTAATAGCTCTGAGATATGACTCCAATATTTCTGTGATAGCTCTGTAATAGCTCTGTGATAGCTCTGTGATATATCTGTGATAGCTATGTGATAGCTCTGTGATATCCCTGTAATTATTCTGTGATAGCTCTGTAATATATCTGCAATAGCTCTGTGATATCTCTGTGATATCTCTGTAATATCTCTGTGATAGCTCTGTAATATCTCTGTGATAGCTCTGTGATAGCTCTGTGATATCTCTGTGATAGCTCTGTAATATATCTGTAATAGCTCTGTGATATCTCTGTGATAGCTCTGTAATATCTCTGTGATAGCTCTGTAATATCTATGTGATAGCTCTGTAATATCTCTGTGATATCTGTGTGATAGCTCTGTGATATATCTGTAATATCTCTGTGATGTCTCTGTGATAGCTCTGTAATATCTCTGTGATAGCTCTGAAATATCTCTGTGATAGCTCTGTAATATCACTGTGATATCTCTGTAATATCTCTGTGATCGCTCTGTAATATCTCTGTGATAGCTCTGTGATATCTGTGTGATAGCTCTGTGATATCCCTGTAATAGCTCTGAGTTATGACTCTAATATTTCTGTGATATCTCTGTAATATATCTGTTATAGCTCTAATATCTATGTGATCGCTCTTTAATATCTCTGTAATAGCTCTGTGATAGCTCTGTGATATCTCTGTGATATATCTCTAATATTTCTGTGATATCCCTGTAATATCTCTGTGATAGCTCTGTAATATCTCTGTGATAGCTCTGTGATTGCTCTGTAATATCTCTGTGATAGCTCTGTAATATCTGTGATATCTCTGTGATAGCTCTATGATAGCTCTGTGATATCTCTGTAATATTTCTGTAATATCTCTGTGAAAGCTCTGTAGTATCTCTGTGATATCTCTGAGATAGGTATGTAATATCTCTGATAGCTCTGTAATATCTCTGTGATATCTCTGTGATAGCTCTGTAATATCACTGTGATAGCTCTGTGATAGCTCTGTGATATCTCTGTGATAGCTCTGTCATAGCTCTGTAATAGCTATGTAATATCTCTGTGATAGATCTGTGATATCTCTGTCATAGCTCTGTAATATCTCTGTGAAAGCTCTGTAATATCCCTGTGATAGCTCTGTGATATCTCTGTGATCGCTCTGTAATATTTCTGTGATAGCTCTGTGATATCTCTGTGATAGCTCTGTAATATCTCTGTAATATCTCTGTGATAGCTTTGTAGTATCTCTGTGATAGCTCTGTGATAGGTCTGTAATATCTCTGATAGCTCTGTAATATCTCTGTGATAGCTCTGTAGTATCACTGTGACAGCTCTGTGATATCTCTGTGATAGCTCTGTGATAGCTCTGTAATATCTCTGTGAAAGCTCTGTAATATCTCTGTGATAGCTCTGTAATATCTCTGTGACATCTCTGTGATAGCTCTGTAATATCTCTGTGATATCTCTGTGGTACCTCTTTAATATCTGTGATAGCTCTGTAATATTTCTGTGATAGCTCTGTGATATCTCTGTTATAGCTCTGTAATATCTCTGTGATAGTTCTGTAATATCTCTGTGATATCTCTGTAATATCTCTGTGATAGCTCTCCAATATGTCTGTGATAGCTCTGTGATATATCTATGATATAGTTAATATTTATGTGATAGCTCTGTGATATCTCTCTAATATTTCTGTGATATCCCTGTAATATCTCTGTGATAGCTCTATGATATCTGTGTGATAGCTTTGTAATATCTCTGTGATAGCTATGTGATATCCCTGTAATAGCTCTGAGATATTTCTCTAATATTTCTGTGATAGGTCTGTAATAGCTCTTTGATATCTCTGTGATAGCTCTGTGATAGCTCTGTGATAGCTCTGTAATATCTCTGTGATAGCTCTGTAATATCTCTGTGATAGCTCTGTTATATTTCTTTGAAATATACCTGTAATATATCTGTGATATCTCTAATATCTCTGTGATGGCTCTGTAATATATCTGTGATATCTCTAATATCTATGTGATAGCTCTGTGATATCTCTCTAATATTTCTGTGATATTCCTGTAATATCTCTGTGATAGCTCTGTGATATATGTGTGATAGCTCTGTGATATCCCTGTAATAGCTCTGAGATATGACTCCAATATTTCTGTGATAGCTCTGTAATAGCTCTGTGATAGCTCTGTGATATATCTGTGATAGCTATGTGATAGCTCTGTGATATCCCTGTAATTATTCTGTGATAGCTCTGTAATATATTTGCAATAGCTCTGTGATATCTCTGTGATATCTCTGTAATATCTCTGTGATAGCTCTGTAATATCTCTGTGATAGCTCTGTGATAGCTCTGTGATATCTCTGTGATAGCTCTGTAATATATCTGTAATAGCTCTGTGATATCTCTGTGATAGCTCTGTAATATCTCTGTGATAGCTCTGTAATATCTATGTGATAGCTCTGTAATATCTCTGTGATATCTGTGTGATAGCTCTGTGATATATCTGTAATATCTCTGTGATGTCTCTGTGATAGCTCTATAATATCTCTGTGATAGCTCTGAAATATCTCTGTGATAGCTCTGTAATATCACTGTGATATCTCTGTAATATCTCTGTGATCGCTCTGTAATATCTCTGTGATAGCTCTGTGATATCTGTGTGATAGCTCTGTGATATCCCTGTAATAGCTCTGAGTTATGACTCTAATATTTCTGTGATATCTCTGTAATATATCTGTTATAGCTCTAATATCTATGTGATCGCTCTTTAATATCTCTGTAATAGCTCTGTGATAGCTCTGTGATATCTCTGTGATATATCTCTAATATTTCTGTGATATCCCTGTAATATCTCTGTGATAGCTCTGTAATATCTCTGTGATAGCTCTGTGATTGCTCTGTAATATCTCTGTGATAGCTCTGTAATATCTGTGATATCTCTGTGATAGCTCTATGATAGCTCTGTGATATCTCTGTAATATTTCTGTAATATCTCTGTGAAAGCTCTGTAGTATCTCTGTGATATCTCTGAGATAGGTATGTAATATCTCTGATAGCTCTGTAATATCTCTGTGATATCTCTGTGATAGCTCTGTAATATCACTGTGATAGCTCTGTGATAGCTCTGTGATATCTCTGTGATAGCTCTGTCATAGCTCTGTAATAGCTATGTAATATCTCTGTGATAGATCTGTGATATCTCTGTCATAGCTCTGTAATATCTCTGTGAAAGCTCTGTAATATCCCTGTGATAGCTCTGTGATATCTCTGTGATCGCTCTGTAATATTTCTGTGATAGCTCTGTGATATCTCTGTGATAGCTCTGTAATATCTCTGTAATATCTCTGTGATAGCTTTGTAGTATCTCTGTGATAGCTCTGTGATAGGTCTGTAATATCTCTGATAGCTCTGTAATATCTCTGTGATAGCTCTGTAGTATCACTGTGACAGCTCTGTGATATCTCTGTGATAGCTCTGTGATAGCTCTGTAATATCTCTGTGAAAGCTCTGTAATATCTCTGTGATAGCTCTGTAATATCTCTGTGACATCTCTGTGATAGCTCTGTAATATCTCTGTGATATCTCTCTAATTTATCTGTGATAGCTCTCTAATATGTCTGTGATAGCTCTGTGATATATCTGTGATATAGCTAATATTGATGTGATAGCTCTGTGATATCTCTATAATATTTCTGTGATATCCCTGTAATATCTCTGTGATAGCTCTGGGATATCTGTGTGATAGCTTTCTAATATCTCTGTGATAGCTCTATGATATCCCTGTAATAGCTCTGATATATTTCTCTAATATTTCTGTGATAGGTCTGTAATAGCTCTGTGATATCACTGTGATAGCTCTGTAAAATCTCTGTGACAGCTCTGAAATATTTCTGTGAAATATACCTGTAATATATCTGTGATATCTCTAATATCTCTGTGATAGCTCTGTAATATATCTGTGATATCTCTAATATCTATGTGATAGCTCTGTGATATCTCTCTAATATTTCTGTGATATTCCTGTAATATCTCTGTGATAGCTCTGTGATATATGTGTGATAGCTCTGTGATATCCCTGTAATAGCTCTGAGATATGACTCTAATATTTCTGTGATAGCTCTGTAATAGCTCTGTGATAGCTCTGTGATAGTTCTGTGATATATCTGTGATAGCTCTGTGATATCCCTGTAATTACTCTGTGATAGCTCTGTAATATATCTGTAATAGCTCTGTGATATCTCTGTGATAGGTCAGTAATATTCCTGTGATAGCTCTGTAATATCCCTGTGATAGCTCTGTAATATCTCTGTGATAGCTCTGTGATATATCTGTAATAGCTCTGTGATATCTCTGTGATATCTCTGTGATATCTCTGTGATATCTCTGTGATAGCTCTATAATATCCCTTTGATAGCTCTGTGATATCTCTGTGATAGCTCTGTAAAATCTCTGTGATAGCTCTGTAATATCTCTGTGATAGCTCTGTAATATCCCTTTGATAGCTCTGTAATATCTCTGTGATAGCTTTGTAGTATCTCTGTGATAGCTCTGTGAAAAGTCTGTAATATCTCTGATAGCTCTGTAATATTTCTGTGATATCTCTGTGATAGCTCTGTAATATCACTGTGATAGCTCTGTGATAGCTCTGTGATATCTCTGTGATAGCTCTGTAATAGCTCTGTGATAGCTCTGTAATATCTCTGTGATAGCTCTGTAATATCCCTGTGAAAGCTCTGTAATATCTCTGTGATAGCTCTGTAATATCTCTGTGATAGCTCTGTGATATCTCTGTGGTACCTCTTTAATATCTGTGATAGCTCTGTAATATTTCTGTGATAGCTCTGTGATATCTCTGTTATAGCTCTGTAATATCTCTGTGATAGCTCTGTAATATCACTGTGATAGCTCTGTAATATCTCTGTGTTATCTCTGTGATAGTTCTGTAATATCTCTGTGATATCTCTGTAATATCTCTGTGATAGCTCTCCAATATGTCTGTGATAGCTCTGTGATATATCTATGATATAGTTAATATTTATGTGATAGCTCTGTGATATCTCTCTAATATTTCTGTGATATCCCTGAAATATCTCTGTGATAGCTCTATGATATCTGTGTGATAGCTTTGTAATATCTCTGTGATAGCTATGTGATATCCCTGTAATAGCTCTGAGATATTTCTCTAATATTTCTGTGATAGGTCTGTAATAGCTCTTTGATATCTCTGTGATAGCTCTGTGATAGCTCTGTAATATCTCTGTGATAGCTCTGTAATATCTCTGTGATAGCTCTGTTATATTTCTTTGAAATATACCTGTAATATATCTGTGATATCTCTAATATCTCTGTGATAGCTCTGTAATATATCTGTGATATCTCTAATATCTATGTGATAGCTCTGTGATATCTCTCTTATATGTCTGTGATATTCCTGTAATATCTCTGTGATAGCTCTGTGATATCCCTGTAATTACTCTGTGATAGCTCTGTAATACATCTGTAATAGCTCTGTGATATCTCTGCGATAGCTCTGTAATAGCTCTGTAATATCCCTGTGATAGCTCTGTAATATCTCTGTGATAGCTCTGTGATAGTTCTGTGATATCTCTGTGATAGCTCTGTGATATCTCTGTGATAGCTTTGTAGTATCTCTGTGATAGCTCTGTGATAGGTCTGTAATATCTCTGATAGCTATGTAATATCTCTGTGATATCTCTGTAATTTCACGGTGATAGCTCTGTGATATCTCTGTGATAGCTCTGTGATAGCTCTGAAATAGCTCTGTGATAGCTCTGTAATATCTCTGTGATAGCTCTGTAATATCCCTGTGATAGCTCTGTAATATCTCTGTGATAGCTCTGTAATATCTCTGTGATAGTACTGTGATAGCTCTGTGATATCTATGTGATAGCTCTGTAATATCTCTGTGAAAGCACTGTAATATCTCTGTGATAGCTCTGTAATATCTCTGTGATATCTCTGTGATATCTCAGTAATATCTCTGTGATATCTCTGTAATTTATCTGTGATAGCTCTCTAATATGTCTGTGATAGCTCAGTGATATATCTGTGATATAGCTAATATTGATGTGATAGCTCTGTGATATCACTCTAATATTTCTGTGATATCCCTGTAATATCTCTGTGATAGCTCTGGGATATCTGTGTGATAGCTTTGTAATATCTCTGTGATAGCTCTATGATATCCCTGTAATAGCTCTGAGATATTTCTCTAATATTTCTGTGATAGGTTTGTAATAGCTCTGTGATATTACTGTGATAGCTCTGTAAAATCTCTGTGATAGCTCTGTAATATTTCTGTGAAATATACCTGTAATATATCTGTGATATCTCTAATATCTCTGTGATAGCTCTGTAATTTATCTGTGATATCTCTAAATTCTATGTGATAGCTCTGTGATATCTCTCTAATATTTCTGTGATATTCCTGTAATATCTGTGATAGCTCTGTGATATCTGTGTGATAGCACTGTGATATCCCTGTAATAGCTCTGAGATAGCTCTGTGATATATCTGTGATAGCTCTGTGATAGCTCTGTGATATTCCTGTAATTACTCTGTGATAGCTCTGTAATATATCTGTAATAGCTCTGTGATATATCTGTGATAGGTCTGTAATATTTCTGTGATAGCTCTGTAATATCCCTGTGATAGCTCTGAAATATCTCTGTGATATCTCTGTGATAGCTCTGTGATATAGCTGTAATAGCTCTGTGATATCTCTGTGATAGCTCTGTGATAGCTCTGTGATAGCTCTGTGATAGCTCTGTAATATTTCTATGATAGCTCTGTAATATTTCTGTGATATTCCTGTAATATCTCTGTGATAGCTCTGTGATATCTGTGTGATAGCTCTGTGATATCCCTGTAATAGCTCTGAGATATGACTCCAATATTTCTGTGAAAGCTCTGTAATAGCTCTGTGATAGCTCTGTGATATATCTGTGATAGCTCTGTGATATCCCTGTAATTACTCTGTGATAGCTCTGTAATATATCTGTAATAGCTCTGTGATATCTCTGTGATAGCTCTGTAATATCTCTGTGATAGCTCTGTAATATCCCTGTGATAGCTCTGTAATATCTCTGTGATAGCTCTGTGATAAATCTGTAATAGCTCTGTGATATCTCTGTGATAGCTCTGTGATATCTCTGTGATAGCTCTGTAATATCTCTGTGATAGCTCTGTGATATCTGTGTGATAGCTCTGTAATATCCCTGTAATAGCTCTGAGATATGACTCTAATATTTCTGTGATAGCTCTGTAATAGCTCTGTGATAGCTCTGTGATATATCTGTGATAGCTATGTGATAGCTCTGTGATATCCATATAATTACTCTGTGATAGCTCTGTAATATATCTGTAATAGCTCTGTGATATCTCTGTGATAGCTCTCTAATATCTCTGTGATATCTCTGTAATATATCTGTGATCGCTCTCTAATATGTCTGTAATAGCTCTGTGATATCTCTGTGATAGCTCTGTAATATCTCTGTGATAGCTCTGTAATATCTCTGTGATAGCTCTGTGATATCTTTGTGATAGCTCTGTGATATCCCTGTAATAGCTCTGAGATATGACTCCAATATTTCTGTGATAGCTCTGTAATAGCTCTGTGATAGCTCTGTGATATATCTGTGATAGCTATGTGATAGCTCTGTGATATCCCTGTAATTATTCTGTGATAGCTCTGTAATATATCTGCAATAGCTCTGTGATATCTCTGTGATATCTCTGTAATATCTCTGTGATAGCTCTGTAATATCTCTGTGATAGCTCTGTGATAGCTCTGTGATATCTCTGTGATAGCTCTGTAATATATCTGTAATAGCTCTGTGATATCTCTGTGATAGCTCTGTAATATCTCTGTGATAGCTCTGTAATATCTCTGTGATAGCTCTGTAATATCTATGTGATAGCTCTGTAATATCTCTGTGATATCTGTGTGATAGCTCTGTGATATATCTGTAATATCTCTGTGATGTCTCTGTGATAGCTTTGTAATATCTCTGTGATAGCTCTGTAATATCTCTGTGATAGCTCTGTAATATCACTTTGATATCTTTGTAATATCTCTGTGATAGCTCTGTAATATCTCTGTGATAGCTCTGTGATATCTGTGTGATAGCTCTGTGATATCCCTGTAATAGCTCTGAGTTATGACTCTAATATTTCTGTGATATCTCTGTAATATATCTGTTATAGCTCTAATATCTATGTGATAGCTCTTTAATATCTCTGTAATAGCTCTGTGATAGCTCTGTGATATCTCTGTGATATATCTCTAATATTTCTGTGATATCCCTGTAATATCTCTGTGATAGCTCTGTAATATCTCTGTGATAGCTCTGTGATTGCTCTGTAATATCTCTGTGATAGCTCTGTAATATCTGTGATATCTCTGTGATAGCTCTATGATAGCTCTGTGATATCTCTGTAATATTTCTGTAATATCTCTGTGAAAGCTCTGTAGTATCTCTGTGATATCTCTGAGATAGGTATGTAATATCTCTGATAGCTCTGTAATATCTCTGTGATATCTCTGTGATAGCTCTGTAATATCACTGTGATAGCTCTGTGATAGCTCTGTGATATCTCTGTGATAGCTCTGTCATAGCTCTGTAATAGCTATGTAATATCTCTGTGATAAATCTGTGATATCTCTGTCATAGCTCTGTAATATCTCTGTGAAAGCTCTGTAATATCCCTGTGAAAGCTCTGTGATATCTCTGTGATCGCTCTGTAATATTTCTGTGATAGCTCTGTGATATCTCTGTGATAGCTCTGTAATATCTCTGTAATATCTCTGTGATAGCTTTGTAGTATCTCTGTGATAGCTCTGTGATAGGTCTGTAATATCTCTGATAGCTCTGTAATATCTCTGTGATAGCTCTGTAGTATCACTGTGACAGCTCTGTGATATCTCTGTGATAGCTCTGTGATAGCTCTTTAATATCTCTGTGATAGCTCTGTAATATCTCTGTGATAGCTCTGTAATATCTCTGTGACATCTCTGTGATAGCTCTGTAATATCTCTGTGATATCTCTGTAATTTATCTGTGATAGCTCTCTAATATGTCTGTGATAGCTCTGTGATATATCTGTGATATAGCTAATATTGATGTGATAGCTCTGTGATATCTCTCTAATATTTCTGTGATATCCCTGTAATATCTCTGTGATAGCTCTGGGATATCTGTGTGATAGCTTTGTAATATCTCTGTGATAGCTCTATGATATCCCTGTAATAGCTCTGAGATATTTCTCTAATATTTCTGTGATAGGTTTGTAATAGCTCTGTGATATCACTGTGATAGCTCTGTAAAATATCTGTGATAGCTCTGTAATATTTCTGTGAAATATACCTGTAATATATCTGTGATATCTCTAATATCTCTGTGATAGCTCTGTAATATATCTGTGATATCTCTAATATCTATGTGATAGCTCTGTGATATCTCTCTAATATTTCTGTGATATTCCTGTAATATCTCTGTGATAGCTCTGTGATATCTGTGTGATAGCTCTGTGATATCCCTGTAATAGCTCTGAGATATGACTCTAATATTTCTGTGATAGCTCTGTAATAGCTCTGTGATAGCTCTGTGATAGTTCTGTGATATATCTGTGATAGCTCTGTGATAGCTCTGTGATATCCCTGTAATTACTCTGTGATAGCTCTGTAATATATCTGTAATAGCTCTGTGATATCTCTGTGATAGGTCTGTAATATTTCTGTGATAGCTCTGTAATATCCCTGTGATAGCTCTGTAATATCTCTGTGATAGCTCTGTGATATATCTGTAATAGCTCTGTGATATCTCTGTGATAGCTCTGTGATAGCTCTGTAATATCTCTGTTATAGCTCTGTAATATCTCTGTGATAGCTCTGTAATATCCCTGTGATAGCTCTGTGATATCTCTGTGATAGCTCTGTAATATCTCTGTGATAGCTCTATAATATCCCTTTGATACCTCTGTGATATCTCTGTGATAGCTCTGTAAAATCTCTGTGATAGCTCTGTAATATCTCTGTGATAGCTCTGTAATATCCCTGTGATAGCTCTGTAATATCTCTGTGATATCTCTGTGATAGCTATGTGATATCTCTGTAATATCTCTGTAATATCTCTGTGATAGCTTTGTAGTATATCTGTGATAGCTCTGTGAAAAGTCTGTAATATCTCTGATAGCTCTGTAATATCTCTGTGATATCTCTGTGATAGCTCTGTAATATCACTGTGATAGCTCTGTGATAGCTCTGTGATAGCTCTGTGATATCTCTGTGATAGCTCTGTAATAGCTCTGTGATAGCTCTGTAATATCTCTGTGATAGCTCTGTAATATCCCTGTGATAGCTCTGTAATATCTCTGTGATAGCTCTGTAATATCTCAGTGATAGCTCTGTGATATCTCTGTGGTAGCTCTTTAATATATCTGTGATAGCTCTGTAATATTTCTGTGATAGCTCTGTGATATCTCTGTGATAGCTCTGTAATATCTCTGTGATAGCTCTGTAATATCCCTGTGATAGCTCTGTAATATCTCTGTGTTATCTCTGTGATAGTTCTGTAATATCTCTGTGATATCTCTGTAATATCTCTGTGATAGCTCTCCAATATGTCTGTGATAGCTCTGTGATATATCTATGATATAGTTAATATTTATGTGATAGCTCTGTGATATCTCTCTAATATTTCTGTGATATCCCTGTAATATCTCTGTGATAGCTCTATGATATCTGTGTGATAGCTTTGTAATATCTCTGTGATAGCTATGTGATATCCCTGTAATAGCTCTGAGATATTTCTCTAATATTTCTGTGATAGGTCTGTAATAGCTCTTTGATATCTCTGTGATAGCTCTGTGATAGCTCTGTGATAGCTCTGTAATATCTCTGTGATAGCTCTGTAATATCTCTGTGATAGCTCTGTTATATTTCTGTGAAATATACCTGTAATATATCTGTGATATCTCTAATATCTCTGTGATAGCTCTGTAATATATCTGTGATATCTCTAATATCTATGTGATAGCTCTGTGATATCTCTCTTATATGTCTGTGATATTCCTGTAATATCTCTGTGATAGCTCTGTGATATCCCTGTAATTACTCTGTGATAGCCCTGTAATATATCTGTAATAGCTCTGTGATATCTCTGCGATAGCTCTGTAATAGCTCTGTAATATCCCTGTGATAGCTCTGTAATATCTCTGTGATAGCTCTGTGATAGTTCTGTGATATCTCTGTGATAGCTCTGTGATATCTCTGTGATAGCTCTGTAGTATCTCTGTGATAGCTCTGTGATAGGTCTGTAATATCTCTGATAGCTCTGTAATATCTCTGTGATATCTCTGTAATTTCACTGTGATAGCTCTGTGATATCTCTGTGATAGCTCTGTGATAGCTCTGAAATAGCTCTGTGATAGCTCTGTAATATCTCTGTGATAGCTCTGTAATATCCCTGTGATAGCTCTGTAATATCTCTGTGATAGCTCTGTAATATCTCTGTGATAGCTCTGTGATAGCTCTGTGATATCTATGTGATAGCTCTGTAATATCTCTGTGAAAGCACTGTAATATCTCTGTGATAGCTCTGTAATATCTCTGTGATATCTCTGTGATATCTCAGTAATATCTCTGTGATATCTCTGTAATTTATCTGTGATAGCTCTCTAATATGTCTGTGATAGCTCAGTGATATATCTGTGATATAGCTAATATTGATGTGATAGCTCTGTGATATCTCTCTAATATTTCTGTTATATCCCTGTAATATCTCTGTGATAGCTCTGGGATATCTGTGTGATAGCTTTGTAATATCTCTGTGATAGCTCTATGATATCCCTGTAATAGCTCTGAGATATTTCTCTAATATTTCTGTGATAGGTTTGTAATAGCTCTGTGATATCACTGTGATAGCTCTGTAAAATCTCTGTGATAGCTCTGTAATATTTCTGTGAAATATACCTGTAATATATCTGTGATATCTCTAAAATCTCTGTGATAGCTCTGTAATATATCTGTGATATCTCTAAATTCTATGTGATAGCTCTGTGATATCTCTCTAATATTTCTGTGATATTCCTGTAATATCTCTGTGATAGCTCTGTTATATCTGTGTGATAGCTCTGTGATATCCCTGTAATAGCTCTGAGATAGCTCTGTGATATATCTGTGATAGCTCTGTGATAGCTCTGTGATATTCCTGTAATTACTCTGTGATAGCTCTGTAATATATCTGTAATAGCTCTGTGATATCTCTGTGATAGGTCTGTAATATTTCTGTGATAGCTCTGTAATATCCCTGTGATAGCTCTGAAATATCTCTGTGATATCTCTGTGATAGCTCTGTGATATATCTGTAATAGCTCTGTGATATCTCTGTGATAGCTCTGTGATAGCTCTGTAATATCTCTATGATAGCTCTGTAATATTTCTGTGATATTCCTGTAATATCTCTGTGATAGCTCTGTGATATCTGTGTGATAGCTCTGTGATATCCCTGTAATAGCTCTGAGATATGACTCCAATATTTCTGTGAAAGCTCTGTAATAGCTCTGTGATAGCTCTGTGATATATCTGTGATAGCTCTGTGATATCCCTGTAATTACTCTGTGATAGCTCTGTAATATATCTGTAATAGCTCTGTGATATCTCTGTGATAGCTCTGTAATATCTCTGTGATAGCTCTGTAATATCCCTGTGATAGCTCTGTAATATCTCTGTGATAGCTCTGTGATAAATCTGTAATAGCTCTGTGATATCTCTGTGATAGCTCTGTGATATCTCTGTGATAGCTCTGTAATATCTCTGTGATAGCTCTGTGATATCCCTGTAATAGCTCTGAGATATGACTCTAATATTTCTGTGATAGCTCTGTAATAGCTCTGTGATAGCTCTGTGATATATCTGTGATAGCTATGTGATAGCTCTGTGATATCCATATAATTACTCTGTGATAGCTCTGTAATATATCTGTAATAGCTCTGTGATATCTCTGTGATAGCTCTCTAATATCTCTGTGATATCTCTGTAATATATCTGTGATCGCTCTCTAATATGTCTGTAATAGCTCCGTGATATCTCTGTGATAGCTCTGTAATATCTCTGTGAAAGCTCTGTGATATCTTTGTGATAGCTCTGTGATATCCCTGTAATAGCTCAGAGATATGACTCCAATATTTCTGTGATAGCTCTGTAATAGCTCTGTGATAGCTCTGTGATATATCTGTGATAGCTATGTGATAGCTCTGTGATATCCCTGTAATTATTCTGTGATAGCTCTGTAATATATCTGCAATAGCTCTGTGATATCTCTGTGATATCTCTGTAATATCTCTGTGATAGCTCTGTAATATCTCTTTGATAACTCTGTGATAGCTCTGTGATATCTCTGTGATAGCTCTGTAATATATCTGTAATAGCTCTGTGATATCTCTGTGATAGCTCTGTAATATCTCTGTGATAGCTCTGTAATATCTATGTGATAGCTCTGTAATATCTCTGTGATATCTGTGTGATAGCTCTGTGATATATCTGTAATATCTCTGTGATGTCTCTGTGTTAGCTCTGTAATATCTCTGTGATAGCTCTGTAATATCTCTGTGATAGCTCTGTAATATCACTGTGATATCTCTGTAATATCTCTGTGATCGCTCTGTAATATCTCTGTGATAGCTCTGTGATATCTGTGTGATAGCTCTGTGATATCCCTGTAATAGCTCTGAGTTATGACTCTAATATTTCTGTGATATCTCTGTAATATATCTGTTATAGCTCTAATATCTATGTGATAGCTCTTTAATATCTCTGTAATAGCTCTGTGATAGCTCTGTGATATCTCTGTGATATATCTCTAATATTTCTGTGATATCCCTGTAATATCTCTGTGATAGCTCTGTAATATCTCTGTGATAGCTCTGTGATTGCTCTGTAATATCTCTGTGATAGCTCTGTAATATCTGTGATATCTCTGTGATAGCTCTATGATAGCTCTGTGATATCTCTGTAATATTTCTGTAATATCTCTCTGAAAGCTCTGTAGTATCTCTGTGATATCTCTGAGATAGGTATGTAATATCTCTGATAGCTCTGTAATATCTCTGTAATATCTCTGTGATAGCTCTGTAATATCACTGTGATAGCTCTGTGATAGCTCTGTGATATCTCTGTGATAGCTCTGTCATAGCTCTGTAATAGCTATGTAATATCTCTGTGATAGATCTGTGATATATCTGTCATAGCTCTGTAATATCTCTGTGAAAGCTCTGTAATATCCCTGTGATAGCTCTGTGATATCTCTGTGATCGCTCTGTAATATTTCTGTGATAGCTCTGTGATATCTCTGTGATAGCTCTGTAATATCTCTGTAATATCTCTGTGATAGCTTTGTAGTATCTCTGTGATAGCTCTGTGATAGGTCTGTAATATCTCTGATAGCTCTGTAATATCTCTGTGATAGCTCTGTAGTATCACTGTGACAGCTCTGTGATATCTCTGTGATAGCTCTGTGATAGCTCTGTAATATCTCTGTGAAAGCTCTGTAATATCTCTGTGATAGCTCTGTAATATCTCTGTGACATCTCTGTGATAGCTCTGTAATATCTCTGTGATATCTCTGTAATTTATCTGTGATAGCTCTCTAATATGTCTGTGATAGCTCTGTGATATATCTGTGATATAGCTAATATTGATGTGATAGCTCTGTGATATCTCTCTAATATTTCTGTGATATCCCTGTAATATCTCTGTGATAGCTCTGGGATATCTGTGTGATAGCTTTGTAATATCTCTGTCATAGCTCTATGATATCCCTGTAATAGCTCTGAGATATTTCTCTAATATTTCTGTGATAGGTTTGTAATAGCTCTGTGATGTCACTGTGATAGCTCTGTAAAATATCTGTGATAGCTCTGTAATATTTCTGTGAAATATACCTGTAATATATCTGTGATATCTCTAATATCTCTGTGATAGCTCTGTAATATATCTGTGATGTCTCTAATATCTATGTGATAGCTCTGTGATATCTCTCTAATATTTCTGTGATATTCCTGTAATATCTCTGTGATAGCTCTGTGATATCTGTGTGATAGCTCTGTGATATCCCTGTAATAGCTCTGAGATATGACTCTAATATTTCTGTGATAGCTCTGTAATAGCTCTGTGATAGCTCTGTGATAGTTCTGTGATATATCTGTGATAGCTCTGTGATAGCTCTGTGATATCCCTGTAATTACTCTGTGATAGCTCTGTAATATATCTGTAATAGCTCTGTGATATCTCTGTGATAGGTCTGTAATATTTCTGTGATAGCTCTGTAATATCCCTGTGATAGCTCTGTAATATCTCTGTGATAGCTCTGTGATATATCTGTAATAGCTCTGTGATATCTCTGTGATAGCTCGGTGATAGCTCTGTAATATCTCTGTTATAGCTCTGTAATATCTCTGTGATAGCTCTGTAATATCCCTGTGATAGCTCTGTGATATCTCTGTGATAGCTCTGTAATATCTCTGTGATAGCTCTATAATATCCCTTTGATAGCTCTGTGATATCTCTGTGATAGCTCTGTAAAATCTCTGTGATAGCTCTGTAATATCTCTGTGATAGCTCTGTAATATCCCTGTGATAGCTCTGTAACATCTCTGTGATATCTCTGTGATAGCTATGTGATATCTCTGTAATATCTCTGTAATATCTCTGTGATAGCTTTGTAGTATCTCTGTGATAGCTCTGTGAAAAGTCTGTAATATCTCTGATAGCTCTGTAATATCTCTGTGATATCTCGGTGATAGCTCTGTAATATCACTGTGATAGCTCTGTGATAGCTCTGTGATAGCTCTGTGATATCTCTGTGAGAGCTCTGTAATAGCTCTGTGATAGCTCTGTAATATCTCTGTGATAGCTCTGTAATATCCCTGTGATAGCTCTGTAATATCTCTGTGATAGCTCTGTAATATCTCTGTGATAGCTCTGTGATATCTCTGTGGTAGCTCTTTAATATATCTGTGATAGCTCTGTAATATTTCTGTGATAGCTCTGTGATATCTCTGTGATAGCTCTGTAATATCTCTGTGATAGCTCTGTAATATCCCTGTGATAGCTCTGTAATATCTCTGTGTTATCTCTGTGATAGTTCTGTAATATCTCTGTGATATCTCTGTAATATCTCTGTGATAGCTCTCCAATATGTCTGTGATAGCTCTGTGATATATCTATGATATAGTTAATATTTATGTGATAGCTCTGTGATATCTCTCTAATATTTCTGTGATATCCCTGTAATATCTATGTGATAGCTCTATGATATCTGTGTGATAGCTTTGTAATATCTCTGTGATAGCTATGTGATATCCCTGTAATAGCTCTGAGATATTTCTCTAATATTTCTGTGATAGGTCTGTAATAGCTCTTTGATATCTCTGTGATAGCTCTGTGATAGCTCTGTGATAGCTCTGTAATATCTCTGTGATAGCTCTGTAATATCTCTGTGATAGCTCTGTTATATTTCTGTGAAATATACCTGTAATATATCTGTGATATCTCTAATATCTCTGTGATAGCTCTGTAATATATCTGTGATATCTCTAATATCTATGTGATAGCTCTGTGATATCTCTCTTATATGTCTGTGATATTCCTGTAATATCTCTGTGATAGCTCTGTGATATCCCTGTAATTACTCTGTGATAGCTCTGTAATATATCTGTAATAGCTCTGTGATATCTCTGCGATAGCTCTGTAATAGCTCTGTAATATCCCTGTGATAGCTCTGTAATATCTCTGTGATAGCTCTGTGATAGTTCTGTGATATCTCTGTGATAGCTCTGTGATATCTCTGTGATAGCTCTGTAGTATCTCTGTGATAGCTCTGTGATAGGTCTGTAATATCTCTGATAGCTCTGTAATATCTCTGTGATATCTCTGTAATTTCACTGTGATAGCTCTGTGATATCTCTGTGATAGCTCTGTGATAGCTCTGAAATAGCTCTGTGATAGCTCTGTAATATCTCTGTGATAGCTCTGTAATATCCCTGTGATAGCTCTGTAATATCTCTGTGATAGCTCTGTAATATCTCTGTGATAGCTCTGTGATAGCTCTGTGATATCTATGTGATAGCTCTGTAATATCTCTGTGAAAGCACTGTAATATCTCTGTGATAGCTCTGTAATATCTCTGTGATATCTCTGTGATATCTCAGTAATATCTCTGTGATATCTCTGTAATTTATCTGTGATAGCTCTCTAATATGTCTGTGATAGCTCAGTGATATATCTGTGATATAGCTAATATTGATGTGATAGCTCTGTGATATCTCTCTAATATTTCTGTGATATCCCTGTAATATCTCTGTGATAGCTCTGGGATATCTGTGTGATAGCTTTGTAATATCTCTGTGATAGCTCTATGATATCCCTGTAATAGCTCTGAGATATTTCTCTAATATTTCTGTGATAGGTTTGTAATAGCTCTGTGATATCACTGTGATAGCTCTGTAAAATCTCTGTGATAGCTCTGTAATATTTCTGTGAAATATACCTGTAATATATCTGTGATATCTCTAATATCTCTGTGATAGCTCTGTAATATATCTGTGATATCTCTAAATTCTATGTGATAGCTCTGTGATATCTCTCTAATATTTCTGTGATATTCCTGTAATATCTCTGTGATAGCTCTGTGATATCTGTGTGATAGCTCTGTGATATCCCTGTAATAGCTCTGAGATAGCTCTGTCATATATCTGTGATAGCTCTGTGATAGCTGTGTGATATTCCTGTAATTATTCTGTGATAGCTCTGTAATATATCTGTAATAGCTCTGTGATATCTCTGTGATAGGTCTGTAATATTTCTGTGATAGCTCTGTAATATCCCTGTGATAGCTCTGAAATATCTCTGTGATATCTCTGTGATAGCTCTGTGATATATCTGTAATAGCTCTGTGATATCTCTGTGATAGCTCTGTGATAGCTCTGTGATAGCTCTGTAATATCTCTATGATAGCTCTGTAATATTTCTGTGATATTCCTGTAATATCTCTGTGATAGCTCTGTGATATCTGTGTGATAGCTCTGTGATATCCCTGTAATAGCTCTGAGATATGACTCCAATATTTCTGTGAAAGCTCTGTAATAGCTCTGTGAAAGCTCTGTGATATATCTGTGATAGATCTGTGATATCCCTGTAATTACTCTGTGATAGCTCTGTAATATATCTGTAATAGCTCTGTGATATCTCTGTGATAGCTCTGTAATATCTCTGTGATAGCTCTGTAATATCCCTGTGATAGCTCTGTAATATCTCTGTGATAGCTCTGTGATAAATCTGTAATAGCTCTGTGATATCTCTGTGATAGCTCTGTAAAATCTCTGTGATAGCTCTGTGATATCTGTGTGATAGCTCTGTAATATCCCTGTAATAGCTCTGAGATATGACTCTAATATTTCTGTGATAGCTCTGTAATAGCTCTGTGATAGCTCTGTGATATATCTGTGATAGCTATGTGATAGCTCTGTGATATCCATATAATTACTCTGTGATTGCTCTGTAATATATCTGTATTAGCTCTGTGATATCTCTGTGATAGCTCTCTAATATCTCTGTGATATCTCTGTAATATATCTGTGATAGCTCTCTAATATGTCTGTAATAGCTCTGTGATATCTCTGTGATAGCTCTGTAATATCTCTGTGATAGCTCTGTAATATCTCTGTGATAGCTCTGTGATTTCTTTGTGATAGCTCTGTGATATCCCTGTAATAGCTCTGAGATATGACTCTAATATTTCAGTGATAGCTCTGTAATAGCTCTGTGATAGCTCTGTGATATATCTGTGATAGCTATGTGATAGCTCTGTGATATCCCTGTAATTATTCTGTGATAGCTCTGTAATATATCTGCAATAGCTCTGTGATATCTCTGTGATAGCTCTGTAATATCTCTGTGATAGCTCTGTAATATCTCTGTGATAGCTCTGTGATAGCTCTGTGATAGCTCTGTGATATCTCTGTGATAGCTCTGTAATATATCTGTAATAGCTCTGTGATATCTCTGTGATAGCTCTGTAATATCTCTGTGATAGCTCTGTAATATCTATGTGATTGCTCTGTAATATCTCTGTGATATCTGTGTGATAGCTCTGTGATATCTCTGTAATATCTCTGTGATAGCTCTGTGATATCTGTGTGATAGATCTGTGATATCCCTGTAATAGCTCTGAGTTATGACTCTAATATTTCTGTGATATCTCTGTAATATATCTGTTATAGCTCTAGTATCTATGTGATAGCTCTGTAATATCTCTGTAATAGCTCTGTAATAGCTCTGTGATAGCTCTGTGATAGCTCTGTGATATCTCTGTGATATATCTCTAATATTTCTGTGATATCCCTGTAATATCTCTGTGATAGCTCTGTAATATCTCTGTGATAGCTCTGTGATTGCTCTGTAATATCTCTGTGATAGCTCTGTAATATCTGTGATATCTCTGTGATAGCTCTATGATAGCTCTGTGATAGCTCTGTGATATCTCTGTAATATTTCTGTAATATCTCTGTGAAAGCTCTGTAGTATCTCTATGATATCTCTGAGATAGGTCTGTAATATCTCTGATAGCTCTGTAATATCTCTGTGATAGCTCTGTAATATCACTGTGATAGCTCTGTGATAACTCTGTGATATCTCTGTGATAGATCTGTCATAGCTCTGTAATAGCTATGTAATATCTCTTTGATAGCTCTGTGATATCTCTGTCATAGCTCTGTAATATCTCTGTGAAAGCTCTTTAATATCCCTGTGATAGCTCTGTGATATCTCTGTGATCGCTCTGTAATATTTCTGTGATAGCTCTGTGATATCTCTGTGATAGCTCTGTAATATCTCTGTAATATCTCTGTGATAGCTTTGTAGTATCTCTGTGATAGCTCTGTGATAGGTCTGTAATATCTCTGATAGCTCTGTAATATCTCTGTGATAGCTCTGTAGTATCACTGTGACAGCTCTGTGATATCTCTGTGATAGCTCTGTGATAGCTCTGTAATAGCTCTGTGATAGCTCTCTAATATCTCTGTTATAGCTCAGTAATATCCCTGTGATAGCTCTGTAATATCTCTGTGATAGCTCTGTAATATCTCTGTGATAGCTCTGTGATATCTCTGTGGTAGCTCTGCAATATCTATGTGATAGCTCTGTAATATCTCTGTGATAGCTCTGTGATATCTCTGTGATAGCTCTGTAATATCTCTGTGATAGCTCTGTAATATCCCTGTGATAGCTCTGTAATATCTCTGTGATATCTCTGTGATAGTTCTGTAATATCTCTGTGATATCTCTGTAATGTCTCTGTGATAGTTCTCTAATATGTCTGTGATAGCTCTGTGATATATCAGTGATATAGCTAATATTTATGTGATAGCTCTGTGATATCTCTCTAATATTTCTGTGATATCATTGTAATATCTCTGTGATAGCTCGGTGATATCTGCGTGACAGCTTTGTGATATCTCTGTGATCGCTCTGTGATATCTCTGTAATAGCTCTGAGATATGACTCTAATATTTCTGTGATAGCTCTGTGATAGCTCTGTGATAGCTCTGTGATATATCTGTGATAGCTCTGTGATAGCTCTGTGATAGCTCTGTGATATCCCTGTAATTACTCTGTGATAGCTCTGTAATATATCTGAAATAGCTCTGTGATATCTCTTTGATAAGTCTGTAATATTTCTCTGATAGCTCTGTAATATCCCTGTGATAGCTCTGTAATATCTCTGTGATATATCTGTGATAGCTCTGTGATATATCTGTAATAGCTCTGTGATATCTCTGTGATAGCTCCTTGATAGCTCTGTGATAGCTCTGTAATAAATCTATGATAGCTCTGTAATATCTCTGTGATAGCTCTGTGATATCTGTGTGATAGCTCTGTGATATCCCTGTAATAGCTCTGAGATATGACTATAAAATTTCTATTATAGATCTGTAATAGCTCTGTGATATTTCTGTGACAGCTCTGTGATAGCTCTGTGATATATCTGTGATAGCTCTGTGATAGCACTGCGATATCACTGTAATTACTCTGTGATAGCTCTGTAATATATCTGTAATAGCTCTGTGATATCTCTGTGATTGCTCTGTAATATCTCTGTGATAGCTCTGTGATATCCATGTGATAGCTCTGTAATATCTCTGTGATATCTGTGTGATAGCTCTGTGATATATCTGTAATAGCTCTGTGATATCTCTGTGATAGCTCTGTGATATCTGTGTGATAGCTCTGTGATATCCCTGTAATAGCTCTGAGATATGACTCTAATATTTCAATTATAGCTCTGTAATAGCTCTGTGATATTTCTGTGATAGCTATGTGATAGCTCTGTGATATCCCTGTATTTACTCTGTATTAGCTCTGTAATATATCTGTAATAGCTCTGTGATAGCTCTGTGATAGCTCTGTGATATATCTGTGATAGCTCTGTGATATCCCTGTAATTATTCTGTGATAGCTCTGTAATATATCTGTAATAGCTCTGTGATATCTCTGTGATAGCCCTGTAATATCTCTGTGATAGCTCTGTAATATCTCTGTGATAGCTCTTTGATAGCTCTGTGATATCTCTGTGATAGCTCTGTAATATATCTGTAATAGCTCTGTGATATCTCTGTGATACCTCTGTAATATCTCTGTGATAGCTCTGTAATATCTATGTGATAGCTCTGTAATATCCCTGTGATATCTGTGTGATAGCTCTGTGATATATCTGTAATAGCTCTGTGATGTCTCTGTGATAGCTCTGTAATATCTCTGTGATAGCTCTGTAATATCTCTGTGATAGCTCTGTAATATCACTGTGATATCTGTGTAATATCTCTGTGATAGCTCTGTAATATCTCTGTGATAGCTCTGTGATATCTGTGTGATAGCTTTGTGATATCCCTGTAATATCTCTGAGATATGACTCTAATATTTCTGTGATATCTCTGTAATATATCTGTTATAGCTCTAATATCTATGTGATAGCTCTGTAATATCTCTGTAATAGCTCTGTGATAGCTGTGTGATATCTCTGAGATATATCTCTAATATTTCGGTAATATCCCTGTAATATCTCTGTGATAGCTCAGTAATATCTCTGTGATAGCTCTGTGATAGCTCAGTAATATCTCTGTGATAGCTCTGTATTATCTGGGATATCTCTGTGATAGCTCTGTGATAGCTCTGTGATAGCTCTGTGATATCTCTGTAATATTTCTGTAATATCTCTGTGAAAGCTCTGTAGTATCTCTGTGATTGCTCTGTGATAGGTCTGTAATATCTCTGATAGCTCAGTAATATCTCTGTGATATCTCTGTGATAGCTCTGTAATATCTCTGTGATAGCTCTGTAATATCCCTGTTTATAGCTCTGTAATATCTCTGTGATATCTCTGTGATAGCTCTGTGATATATCTGTAATAGCTCTGTGATATCTCTGTGATAGCTCTGTAATATCTCTGTGATAGCTCTGTAATATCTCTGTGATAGCTCTGTGATATCTGTGTGATAGCTCTGTGATATCCCTGTAATAGCTCTGAGATATGACTCTAATATTTCTGTGATAGCTCTGTAATAGCTCTGTGATAGCTCTGTGATATATCCGTGATAGCTATGTGATAGCTCTGTAATATCCCTGTGATAGCTCTGTAATATATCAGTAATAGTTCTGTGATATCTCTGTGATAGCTCTGTAATATCTCTGTGATAGCTCTGTAATATCTCTGTGATAGCTCTTTGATAGCTCTGTGATATCTCTGTGATAGCTCTGTAATATATCTGTAATAGCTCTGTGATATCTCTGTGATAGCTCTGTAATATCTCTGTGATAGCTCTGTAATATCTATGTGTTAACTCTGTAATATCTCTGTGATATCTGTGTGATAGCTCTGTGATATATCTGTAATAGCTCTGTGATGTCTCTGTGATAGCTCTGTAATATCTCTGTGATAGCTCTGTAATATCTCTGTGATAGCACTGTAATATCACTGTGATAGCTCTGTAATATCCCTGTGATAGCTCTGTAATATCTCTGTGATATCTCTGTGATAGCTCTGTGATATCTCTGTAATAGCTCTGTGATATCTCTGTGATAGCTCTGTAATATCTCTGTGATAGCTCTTTGATAGCTCTGTGATATCTCTGTGATAGCTCTGTAATATATCTGTAAAAGCTCTGTGATATCTCTGTGATAGCTCTGTAATATCTCTGTGAAAGCTCTGTAATATCTCTGTGATATCTGTGTGATAGCTCTGTGATATATCTGTAATAGCTCTGTGATGTCTCTGTGATAGCTCTGTAATATCTCTGTGATAGCTCTGTAATATCTCTGTGATAGCTCTGTAATATCACTGTGATAGCTCTGTAATATCCCTGTGATATCTCTATAATATCTCTGTGATAGCTCTGTGATATCTCTGTGATACCTCTGTGATATCTCTGTGATAGCTCTGTAGTATCTCTGTGATAGCTCTGTGATAGGTCTGTAATATCTCTGATGGCTCTGTAATATCTCTGTGATATCTCTGTAATATCACTGTGATAGCTCTGTGATATCTCTGTGATAGCTCTGTGATAGCTGTGTAATAGCTCTGTGATAGCTCTGTAATATCTCTGTGATAGCGTTGTAATATCCCTGTGATAGCTCTGTAATAACTCTGTGATAGCTCTGTAATATCTCTATGATAGCTCTGTGATATCTCTGTGATAGCTCTGTAATATCTCTGTGATAGCTCTGTGATATCCCTGTAATAGCTCTGAGATATGACTCTAATATTTCTATGATAGATCTGTAATAGCTCTGTGATAGCTCTGTGATAGCTCTGTGATATATCTGTGATAGCTCTGTGATAGCACTGTGATATCCCTGTAATTACTCTGTGATAGCTCTGTAATATATCTGTAATAGCTCTGTGATATCTCTGTGATAGCTCTGTAATATCTCTGTGATAGCTCTGTGATATCCCTGTGATAGCCCTGTAATATCTCTGTGATATCTCTGTGATAGCTCTGTGATATATCTGTAATAGCTCTGTGATATCTCTGTGATAGCTCTGTAATATCTCTGTGATAGCTCTGTGATATCTGTGTGATAGCTCTGTGATATCCCTGTAATAGCTCTGAGATATGACTCTAATATTTCAATTATAGCTCTGTAATAGCTCTGTGATAGCTCTGTGATATTTCTGTGATAGCTATGTGATAGCTCTGTGATATCCCTGTATTTACTCTGTGATAGCTCTGTATTAGCTCTGTGATAGCTCTGTGATAGCTCTGTGATAGCTCTGTGATATATCTGTGATAGCTCTGTGATATCCCTGTAATTATTCTGTGATAGCTCTGTAATATATCTGTAATAGCTCTGTGATATCTCTGTGATAGCCCTGTAATAACTCTGTGATAGCTCTGTAATATCTCTGTGATAGCTCTTTGATAGCTCTGTGATATCTCTGTGATAGCTCTGTAATATATCTGTAATAGCTCTGTGATATCTCTGGGATACCTCTGTAATATCTCTGTGATAGCTCTGTAATATCTCTGTGATAGCACTGTAATATCACTGTGATAGCTCTGTAATATCCCTGTGATAGCTCTGTAATATCTCTGTGATATCTCTGTGATAGCTCTGTGATATCTCTGTAATAGCTCTGTGATATCTCTGTGATAGCTCTGTAATATCTCTGTGATAGCTCTTTGATAGCTCTGTGATATCTCTGTGATAGCTCTGTAATATATCTGTAAAAGCTCTGTGATATCTCTGTGATAGCTCTGTAATATCTCTGTGATAGCTCTGTAATATCTCTGTGATATCTGTGTGATAGCTCTGTGATATATCTGTAATAGCTCTGTGATGTCTCTGTGATAGCTCTGTAATATCTCTGTGATAGCTCTGTAATATCTCTGTGATAGCTCTGTAATATCACTGTGATAGCTCTGTAATATCCCTGTGATATCTCTATAATATCTCTGTGATAGCTCTGTGATATCTCTGTGATACCTCTGTGATATCTCTGTGATAGCTCTGTAGTATCTCTGTGATAGCTCTGTGATAGGTCTGTAATATCTCTGATGGCTCTGTAATATCTCTGTGATATCTCTGTAATATCACTGTGATAGCTCTGTGATATCTCTGTGATAGCTCTGTGATAGCTGTGTAATAGCTCTGTGATAGCTCTGTAATATCTCTGTGATAGCGTTGTAATATCCCTGTGATAGCTCTGTAATAACTCTGTGATAGCTCTGTAATATCTCTATGATAGCTCTGTGATATCTCTGTGATAGCTCTGTAATATCTCTGTGATAGCTCTGTGATATCCCTGTAATAGCTCTGAGATATGACCCTAATATTTCTATGATAGATCTGTAATAGCTCTGTGATAGCTCTGTGATAGCTCTGTGATAGCTCTGTGATATATCTGTGATAGCTCTGTGATAGCACTGTGATATCCCTGTAATTACTCTGTGATAGCTCTGTAATATATCTGTAATAGCTCTGTGATATCTCTGTGATAGCTCTGTAATATCTCTGTGATAGCTCTGTGATATCCCTGTGATAGCCCTGTAATATCTCTGTGATATCTCTGTGATAGCTCTGTGATATATCTGTAATAGCTCTGTGATATCTCTGTGATAGCTCTGTAATATCTCTGTGATAGCTCTGTGATATCTGTGTGATAGCTCTGTGATATCCCTGTAATAGCTCTGAGATATGACTCTAATATTTCAATTATAGCTCTGTAATAGCTCTGTGATAGCTCTGTGATATTTCTGTGATAGCTATGTGATAGCTCTGTGATATCCCTGTATTTACTCTGTGATAGCTCTGTATTAGCTCTGTGATAGCTCTGTGATAGCTCTGTGATAGCTCTGTGATATATCTGTGATAGCTCTGTGATATCCCTGTAATTATTCTGTGATAGCTCTGTAATATATCTGTAATAGCTCTGTGATATCTCTGTGATAGCCCTGTAATATCTCTGTGATAGCTCTGTAATATCTCTGTGATAGCTCTTTGATAGCTCTGTGATATCTCTGTGATAGCTCTGTAATATATCTGTAATAGCTCTGTGATATCTCTGGGATACCTCTGTAATATCTCTGTGATAGCTCTGTAATATCTATGTGATAGCTCTGTAATATCCCTGTGATATCTGTGTGATAGCTCTGTGATATATCTGTAATAGCTCTGTGATGTCTCTGTGATAGCTCTGTAATATCTCTGTGATAGCTCTGTAATATCTCTGTGATAGCTCTATAATATCACTGTGATATCTCTGTAATATCTCTGTGATAGCTCTGTAATATCTCTGTGATAGCTCTGTGATATCTGTGTGATAGCTTTGTGATATCCCTGTAATATCTCTGAGATATGACTCTAATATTTCCGTGATATCTCTGTAATATATCTGTTATAGCTCTAATATCTATGTGATAGCTCTGTAATATCTCTGTAATAGCTCTGTGATAGCTGTGTGATATCTCTGTGATATATCTCTAATATTTCTGTAATATCCCTGTAATATCTCTGTGATAGCTCTGTAATATCTCTGTGATAGCTCTGTGATAGCTCAGTAATATCTCTGTGATAGCTCTGTATTATCTGTGATATCTCTGTGATAGCTCTGTGATAGCTCTGTGATAGCTCTGTGATATCTCTGTAATATTTCTGTAATATCTCTGTGAAAGCTCTGTAGTATCTCTGTGATTGCTCTGTGATAGGTCTGTAATATCTCTGATATCTCTGTGATAGCTCTGTAATATCTCTGTGGTAGCTCTGTGATATCTGTGTGATAGCTCTGTGATATCCCTGTAATAGCTATGAGATATGACTCTAATATTTCAATTATAGCTCTGTAATAGCTCTGTGATAGCTCTGTGATATTTCTGTGATAGCTATGTGATAGCTCTGTGATATCCCTGTATTTACTCTGTGATAGCTCTGTAATATATCTGTAATAGCTCTGTGATAGCTCTGTGATAGCACTGTGATATATCTGTGATAGCTCTGTGATATCCCTGTAATTATTCTGTGATAGCTCTGTAATATATCTGTAATAGCTCTGTGATATCTCTGTGATAGCTCTGTAATATCTCTGTGATAGCTCTTTGATAGCTCTGTGATATCTCTGTGATAGCTCTGTAATATATCTGTAATAGCTCTGTGATATCTCTGTGATACCTCTGTAATATCTCTGTGATAGCTCTGTAATATCTATGTGATAGCTCTGTAATATCCCTGTGATATCTGTGTGATAGCTCTGTGATATATCTGTAATAGCTCTGTGACGTCTCTGTGATAGCTCTGTAATATCTCTGTGATAGCTCTGTAATATCTCTGTGATAGCTCTGTAATATCACTGTGATATCTCTGTAATATCTCTGTGATAGCTCTGTAATATCTCTGTGATAGCTCTGTGATATCTGTGTGATAGCTTTGTGATATCCCTGTAATATCTCTGAGATATGACTCTAATATTTCTGTGATATCTCTGTAATATATCTGTTATAGCTCTAATATCTATGTGATAGCTCTGTAATATCTCTGTAATAGCTCTGTGATAGCTGTGTGATATCTCTGTGATATATCGCTAATATTTCTGTAATATCCCTGTAATATCTCTGTGATAGCTCTGTAATATCTCTGTGATAGCTCTGTGATAGCTCAGTAATATCTCTGTGATAGCTCTGTATTATCTGTGATATCTCTGTGATAGCTCTGTGATAGCTCTGTGATATCTCTGTAATATTTCTGTAATATCTCTGTGAAAGCTCTGTAGTATCTCTGTGATTGCTCTGTGATAGGTCTGTAATATCTCTGATAGCTCAGTAATATCTCTGTGATATCT
The DNA here is from genome assembly GCA_031769625.1 of Taudactylus pleione. Classification (NCBI taxonomy): domain Eukaryota; kingdom Metazoa; phylum Chordata; class Amphibia; order Anura; family Myobatrachidae; genus Taudactylus; species Taudactylus pleione. The sequence goes on along the minus strand of JAUIMM010000459.1, from coordinate 1,285,895 downwards.
CTGTGATAGCTCTGTAATATCTCTGTGATAGCTCTGTAATATCCCTGTTTATAGCTCTGTAATATCTCTGTGATATCTCTGTGATAGCTCTGTGATATATCTGTAATAGCTCTGTGATATCTCTGTGATAGCTCTGTAATATCTCTGTGATAGCTCTGTAATATCTCTGTGATAGCTCTGTGATATCTGTGTGATAGCTCTGTGATATCCCTGTAATAGCTCTGAGATATGACTCTAATATTTCTGTGATAGCTCTGTAATAGCTCTGTGATAGCTCTGTGATATATCTGTGATAGCTATGTGATAGCTCTGTAATATCCCTGTGATAGCTCTGTAATATATCAGTAATAGTTCTGTGATATCTCTGTGATAGCTCTGTAATATCTCTGTGATAGCTCTGTAATATCTCTGTGATAGCTCTTTGATAGCTCTGTGATATCTCTGTGATAGCTCTGTAATATATCTGTAATAGCTCTGTGATATCTCTGTGATAGCTCTGTAATATCTCTGTGATAGCTCTGTAATATCTATGTGTTAGCTCTGTAATATCTCTGTGATATCTGTGTGATAGCTCTGTGATATATCTGTAATAGCTCTGTGATGTCTCTGTGATAGCTCTGTAATATCTCTGTGATAGCTCTGTAATATCTCTGTGATAGCACTGTAATATCACTGTGATAGCTCTGTAATATCCCTGTGATAGCTCTGTAATATCTCTGTGATATCTCTGTGATAGCTCTGTGATATCTCTGTAATAGCTCTGTGATATCTCTGTGATAGCTCTGTAATATCTCTGTGATAGCTCTTTGATAGCTCTGTGATATCTCTGTGATAGCTCTGTAATATATCTGTAAAAGCTCTGTGATATCTCTGTGATAGCTCTGTAATATCTCTGTGATAGCTCTGTAATATCTCTGTGATATCTGTGTGATAGCTCTGTGATATATCTGTAATAGCTCTGTGATGTCTCTGTGATAGCTCTGTAATATCTCTGTGATAGCTCTGTAATATCTCTGTGATAGCTCTGTAATATCACTGTGATAGCTCTGTAATATCCCTGTGATATCTCTATAATATCTCTGTGATAGCTCTGTGATATCTCTGTGATACCTCTGTGCTATCTCTGTGATAGCTCTGTAGTATCTCTGTGATAGCTCTGTGATAGGTCTGTAATATCTCTGATGGCTCTGTAATATCTCTGTGATATCTCTGTAATATCACTGTGATAGCTCTGTGATATCTCTGTGATAGCTCTGTGATAGCTGTGTAATAGCTCTGTGATAGCTCTGTAATATCTCTGTGATAGCGTTGTAATATCCCTGTGATAGCTCTGTAATATCTCTGTGATAGCTCTGTAATATCTCTATGATAGCTCTGTGATATCTCTGTGATAGCTCTGTAATATCTCTGTGATAGCTCTGTGATATCCCTGTAATAGCTCTGAGATATGACTCTAATATTTCTATGATAGATCTGTAATAGCTCTGTGATAGCTCTGTGATAGCTCTGTGATATATCTGTGATAGCTCTGTGATAGCACTGTGATATCCCTGTAATTACTCTGTGATAGCTCTGTAATATATCTGTAATAGCTCTGTGATATCTCTGTGATAGCTCTGTAATATCTCTGTGATAGCTCTGTGATATCCCTGTGATAGCCCTGTAATATCTCTGTGATATCTCTGTGATAGCTCTGTGATATATCTGTAATAGCTCTGTGATATCTCTGTGATAGCTCTGTAATATCTCTGTGATAGCTCTGTGATTACTGTGTGATAGCTCTGTGATATCCCTGTAATAGCTCTGAGATATGACTCTAATATTTCAATTATAGCTCTGTAATAGCTCTGTGATAGCTCTGTGATATTTCTGTGATAGCTATGTGATAGCTCTGTGATATCCCTGTATTTACTCTGTGATAGCTCTGTATTAGCTCTGTGATAGCTCTGTGATAGCTCTGTGATAGCTCTGTGATATATCTGTGATAGCTCTGTGATATCCCTGTAATTATTCTGTGATAGCTCTGTAATATATCTGTAATAGCTCTGTGATATCTCTGTGATAGCCCTGTAATATCTCTGTGATAGCTCTGTAATATCTCTGTGATAGCTCTTTGATAGCTCTGTGATATCTCTGTGATAGCTCTGTAATATATCTGTAATAGCTCTGTGATATCTCTGGGATACCTCTGTAATATCTCTGTGATAGCTCTGTAATATCTATGTGATAGCTCTGTAATATCCCTGTGATATCTGTGTGATAGCTCTGTGATATATCTGTAATAGCTCTGTGATGTCTCTGTGATAGCTCTGTAATATCTCTGTGATAGCTCTGTAATATCTCTGTGATAGCTCTATAATATCACTGTGATATCTCTGTAATATCTCTGTGATAGCTCTGTAATATCTCTGTGATAGCTCTGTGATATCTGTGTGATAGCTTTGTGATATCCCTGTAATATCTCTGAGATATGACTCTAATATTTCTGTGATATCTCTGTAATATATCTGTTATAGCTCTAATATCTATGTGATAGCTCTGTAATATCTCTGTAATAGCTCTGTGATAGCTGTGTGATATCTCTGTGATATATCTCTAATATTTCTGTAATATCCCTGTAATGTCTCTGTGATAGCTCTGTAATATCTCTGTGATAGCTCTGTGATAGCTCTGTAATATCTCTGTGATAGCTCTGTATTATCTGTGATATCTCTGTGATAGCTCTGTGATAGCTCTGTGATATCTCTGTAATATTTCTGTAATATCTCTGTGAAAGCTCTGTAGTAGCTCTGTGATTGCTCTGTGATAGGTCTGTAATATCTCTGATATCTCTGTGATAGCTCTGTAATATCTCTGTGGTAGCTCTGTGATATCTGTGTGATAGCTCTGTGATATCCCTGTAATAGCTCTGAGATATGACTCTAATATTTCAATTATAGCTCTGTAATAGCTCTGTGATAGCTCTGTGATATTTCTGTGATAGCTATGTGATAGCTCTGTGATATCCCTGTATTTACTCTGTGATAGCTCTGTAATATATCTGTAATAGCTCTGTGATAGCTCTGTGATAGCACTGTGATATATCTGTGATAGCTCTGTGATATCCCTGTAATTATTCTGTGATAGCTCTGTAATATATCTGTAATAGCTCTGTGATATCTCTGTGATAGCCCTGTGATATCTCTGTGATAGCTCTGTAATATCTCTGTGATAGCTCTGTGATATCTCTGTGATACCTCTGTAATATCTCTGTGATAGCTCTGTAATATCTATGTGATAGCTCTGTAATATCCCTGTGATATCTGTGTGATAGCTCTGTGATATATCTGTAATAGCTCTGTGATGTCTCTGTGATAGCTCTGTAATATCTCTGTGATAGCTCTGTAATATCTCTGTGATAGCTCTGTAATATCACTGTGATATCTCTGTAATATCTCTGTGATAGCTCTGTAATATCTCTGTGATAGCTCTGTGATATCTGTGTGATAGCTTTGTGATATCCCTGTAATATCTCTGAGATATGACTCTAATATTTCTGTGATATCTCTGTAATATATCTGTTATAGCTCTAATATCTATGTGATAGCTCTGTAATATCTCTGTAATAGCTCTGTGATAGCTGTGTGATATCTCTGTGATATATCGCTAATATTTCTGTAATATCCCTGTAATATCTCTGTGATAGCTCTGTAATATCTCTGTGATAGCTCTGTGATAGCTCAGTAATATCTCTGTGATAGCTCTGTATTATCTGTGATATCTCTGTGATAGCTCTGTGATAGCTCTGTGATATCTCTGTAATATTTCTGTAATATCTCTGTGAAAGCTCTGTAGTATCTCTGTGATTGCTCTGTGATAGGTCTGTAATATCTCTGATAGCTCAGTAATATCTCTGTGATATCTCTGTGATAGCTCTGTAATATCTCTGTGATAGCTCTGTAATATCCCTGTTTATAGCTCTGTAATATCTCTGTGATATCTCTGTGATAGCTCTGTGATATATCTGTAATAGCTCTGTGATATCTCTGTGATAGCTCTGTAATATCTCTGTGATAGCTCTGTAATATCTCTGTGATAGCTCTGTGATATCTGTGTGATAGCTCTGTGATATCCCTGTAATAGCTCTGAGATATGACTCTAATATTTCTGTGATAGCTCTGTAATAGCTCTGTGATAGCTCTGTGATATATCTGTGATAGCTATGTGATAGCTCTGTAATATCCCTGTGATAGCTCTGTAATATATCAGTAATAGTTCTGTGATATCTCTGTGATAGCTCTGTAATATCTCTGTGATAGCTCTGTAATATCTCTGTGATAGCTCTTTGATAGCTCTGTGATATCTCTGTGATAGCTCTGTAATATATCTGTAATAGCTCTGTGATATCTCTGTGATAGCTCTGTAATATCTCTGTGATAGCTCTGTAATATCTATGTGTTAGCTCTGTAATATCTCTGTGATATCTGTGTGATAGCTCTGTGATATATCTGTAATAGCTCTGTGATGTCTCTGTGATAGCTCTGTAATATCTCTGTGATAGCTCTGTAATATCTCTGTGATAGCACTGTAATATCACTGTGATAGCTCTGTAATATCCCTGTGATAGCTCTGTAATATCTCTGTGATATCTCTGTGATAGCTCTGTGATATCTCTGTAATAGCTCTGTGATATCTCTGTGATAGCTCTGTAATATCTCTGTGATAGCTCTTTGATAGCTCTGTGATATCTCTGTGATAGCTCTGTAATATATCTGTAAAAGCTCTGTGATATCTCTGTGATAGCTCTGTAATATCTCTGTGATAGCTCTGTAATATCTCTGTGATATCTGTGTGATAGCTCTGTGATATATCTGTAATAGCTCTGTGATGTCTCTGTGATAGCTCTGTAATATCTCTGTGATAGCTCTGTAATATCTCTGTGATAGCTCTGTAATATCACTGTGATAGCTCTGTAATATCCCTGTGATATCTCTATAATATCTCTGTGATAGCTCTGTGATATCTCTGTGATACCTCTGTGATATCTCTGTGATAGCTCTGTAGTATCTCTGTGATAGCTCTGTGATAGGTCTGTAATATCTCTGATGGCTCTGTAATATCTCTGTGATATCTCTGTAATATCACTGTGATAGCTCTGTGATATCTCTGTGATAGCTCTGTGATAGCTGTGTAATAGCTCTGTGATAGCTCTGTAATATCTCTGTGATAGCGTTGTAATATCCCTGTGATAGCTCTGTAATATCTCTGTGATAGCTCTGTAATATCTCTATGATAGCTCTGTGATATCTCTGTGATAGCTCTGTAATATCTCTGTGATAGCTCTGTGATATCCCTGTAATAGCTCTGAGATATGACTCTAATATTTCTATGATAGATCTGTAATAGCTCTGTGATAGCTCTGTGATAGCTCTGTGATATATCTGTGATAGCTCTGTGATAGCACTGTGATATCCCTGTAATTACTCTGTGATAGCTCTGTAATATATCTGTAATAGCTCTGTGATATCTCTGTGATAGCTCTGTAATATCTCTGTGATAGCTCTGTGATATCCCTGTGATAGCCCTGTAATATCTCTGTGATATCTCTGTGATAGCTCTGTGATATATCTGTAATAGCTCTGTGATATCTCTGTGATAGCTCTGTAATATCTCTGTGATAGCTCTGTGATTACTGTGTGATAGCTCTGTGATATCCCTGTAATAGCTCTGAGATATGACTCTAATATTTCAATTATAGCTCTGTAATAGCTCTGTGATAGCTCTGTGATATTTCTGTGATAGCTATGTGATAGCTCTGTGATATCCCTGTATTTACTCTGTGATAGCTCTGTATTAGCTCTGTGATAGCTCTGTGATAGCTCTGTGATAGCTCTGTGATATATCTGTGATAGCTCTGTGATATCCCTGTAATTATTCTGTGATAGCTCTGTAATATATCTGTAATAGCTCTGTGATATCTCTGTGATAGCCCTGTAATATCTCTGTGATAGCTCTGTAATATCTCTGTGATAGCTCTTTGATAGCTCTGTGATATCTCTGTGATAGCTCTGTAATATATCTGTAATAGCTCTGTGATATCTCTGGGATACCTCTGTAATATCTCTGTGATAGCTCTGTAATATCTATGTGATAGCTCTGTAATATCCCTGTGATATCTGTGTGATAGCTCTGTGATATATCTGTAATAGCTCTGTGATGTCTCTGTGATAGCTCTGTAATATCTCTGTGATAGCTCTGTAATATCTCTGTGATAGCTCTATAATATCACTGTGATATCTCTGTAATATCTCTGTGATAGCTCTGTAATATCTCTGTGATAGCTCTGTGATATCTGTGTGATAGCTTTGTGATATCCCTGTAATATCTCTGAGATATGACTCTAATATTTCTGTGATATCTCTGTAATATATCTGTTATAGCTCTAATATCTATGTGATAGCTCTGTAATATCTCTGTAATAGCTCTGTGATAGCTGTGTGATATCTCTGTGATATATCTCTAATATTTCTGTAATATCCCTGTAATGTCTCTGTGATAGCTCTGTAATATCTCTGTGATAGCTCTGTGATAGCTCTGTAATATCTCTGTGATAGCTCTGTATTATCTGTGATATCTCTGTGATAGCTCTGTGATAGCTCTGTGATATCTCTGTAATATTTCTGTAATATCTCTGTGAAAGCTCTGTAGTAGCTCTGTGATTGCTCTGTGATAGGTCTGTAATATCTCTGATATCTCTGTGATAGCTCTGTAATATCTCTGTGGTAGCTCTGTGATATCTGTGTGATAGCTCTGTGATATCCCTGTAATAGCTCTGAGATATGACTCTAATATTTCAATTATAGCTCTGTAATAGCTCTGTGATAGCTCTGTGATATTTCTGTGATAGCTATGTGATAGCTCTGTGATATCCCTGTATTTACTCTGTGATAGCTCTGTAATATATCTGTAATAGCTCTGTGATAGCTCTGTGATAGCACTGTGATATATCTGTGATAGCTCTGTGATATCCCTGTAATTATTCTGTGATAGCTCTGTAATATATCTGTAATAGCTCTGTGATATCTCTGTGATAGCCCTGTGATATCTCTGTGATAGCTCTGTAATATCTCTGTGATAGCTCTGTGATATCTCTGTGATACCTCTGTAATATCTCTGTGATAGCTCTGTAATATCTATGTGATAGCTCTGTAATATCCCTGTGATATCTGTGTGATAGCTCTGTGATATATCTGTAATAGCTCTGTGATGTCTCTGTGATAGCTCTGTAATATCTCTGTGATAGCTCTGTAATATCTCTGTGATAGCTCTATAATATCACTGTGATATCTCTGTAATATCTCTGTGATAGCTCTGTAATATCTCTGTGATAGCTCTGTGATATCTGTGTGATAGCTTTGTGATATCCCTGTAATATCTCTGAGATATGACTCTAATATTTCTGTGATATCTCTGTAATATATCTGTTATAGCTCTAATATCTATGTGATAGCTCTGTAATATCTCTGTAATAGCTCTGTGATAGCTGTGTGATATCTCTGTGATATATCTCTAATATTTCTGTAATATCCCTGTAATATCTCTGTGATAGCTCTGTAATATCTCTGTGATAGCTCTGTGATAGCTCAGTAATATCTCTGTGATAGCTCTGTATTATCTGTGATATCTCTGTGATAGCTCTGTGATAGCTCTGTGATATCTCTGTAATATTTCTGTAATATCTCTGTGAAAGCTCTGTAGTATCTCTGTGATTGCTCTGTGATAGGTCTGTAATATCTCTGATATCTCTGTGATAGCTCTGTAATATCTCTGTGGTAGCTCTGTGATATCTGTGTGATAGCTCTGTGATATCCCTGTAATAGCTCTGAGATATGACTCTAATATTTCAATTATAGCTCTGTAATAGCTCTGTGATAGCTCTGTGATATTTCTGTGATAGCTATGTGATAGCTCTGTGATATCCCTGTATTTACTCTGTGATAGCTCTGTAATATATCTGTAATAGCTCTGTGATAGCTCTGTGATAGCACTGTGATATATCTGTGATAGCTCTGTGATATCCCTGTAATTATTCTGTGATAGCTCTGTAATATATCTGTAATAGCTCTGTGATATCTCTGTGATAGCTCTGTAATATCTCTGTGATAGCTCTTTGATAGCTCTGTGATATCTCTGTGATAGCTCTGTAATATATCTGTAATAGCTCTGTGATATCTCTGTGATACCTCTGTAATATCTCTGTGATAGCTCTGTAATATCTATGTGATAGCTCTGTAATATCCCTGTGATATCTGTGTGATAGCTCTGTGATATATCTGTAATAGCTCTGTGACGTCTCTGTGATAGCTCTGTAATATCTCTGTGATAGCTCTGTAATATCTCTGTGATAGCTCTGTAATATCACTGTGATATCTCTGTAATATCTCTGTGATAGCTCTGTAATATCTCTGTGATAGCTCTGTGATATCTGTGTGATAGCTTTGTGATATCCCTGTAATATCTCTGAGATATGACTCTAATATTTCTGTGATATCTCTGTAATATATCTGTTATAGCTCTAATATCTATGTGATAGCTCTGTAATATCTCTGTAATAGCTCTGTGATAGCTGTGTGATATCTCTGTGATATATCACTAATATTTCTGTAATATCCCTGTAATATCTCTGTGATAGCTCTGTAATATCTCTGTGATAGCTCTGTGATAGCTCAGTAATATCTCTGTGATAGCTCTGTATTATCTGTGATATCTCTGTGATAGCTCTGTGATAGCTCTGTGATATCTCTGTAATATTTCTGTAATATCTCTGTGAAAGCTCTGTAGTATCTCTGTGATTGCTCTGTGATAGGTCTGTAATATCTCTGATAGCTCAGTAATATCTCTGTGATATCTCTGTGATAGCTCTGTAATATCTCTGTGATAGCTCTGTAATATCCCTGTTTATAGCTCTGTAATATCTCTGTGATATCTCTGTGATAGCTCTGTGAAATATCTGTAATAGCTCTGTGATATCTCTGTGATAGCTCTGTAATATCTCTGTGATAGCTCTGTAATATCTCTGTGATAGCTCTGTGATATCTGTGTGATAGCTCTGTGATATCCCTGTAATAGCTCTGAGATATGACTCTAATATTTCTGTGATAGCTCTGTAATAGCTCTGTGATAGCTCTGTGATATATCTGTGATAGCTATGTGATAGCTCTGTAATATCCCTGTGATAGCTCTGTAATATATCAGTAATAGTTCTGTGATATCTCTGTGATAGCTCTGTAATATCTCTGTGATAGCTCTGTAATATCTCTGTGATAGCTCTTTGATAGCTCTGTGATATCTCTGTGATAGCTCTGTAATATATCTGTAATAGCTCTGTGATATCTCTGTGATAGCTCTGTAATATCTCTGTGATAGCTCTGTAATATCTATGTGTTAGCTCTGTAATATCTCTGTGATATCTGTGTGATAGCTCTGTGATATATCTGTAATAGCTCTGTGATGTCTCTGTGATAGCTCTGTAATATCTCTGTGATAGCTCTGTAATATCTCTGTGATAGCACTGTAATATCACTGTGATAGCTCTGTAATATCCCTGTGATAGCTCTGTAATATCTCTGTGATATCTCTGTGATAGCTCTGTGATATCTCTGTAATAGCTCTGTGATATCTCTGTGATAGCTCTGTAATATCTCTGTGATAGCTCTTTGATAGCTCTGTGATATCTCTGTGATAGCTCTGTAATATATCTGTAAAAGCTCTGTGATATCTCTGTGATAGCTCTGTAATATCTCTGTGATAGCTCTGTAATATCTCTGTGATATCTGTGTGATAGCTCTGTGATATATCTGTAATAGCTCTGTGATGTCTCTGTGATAGCTCTGTAATATCTCTGTGATAGCTCTGTAATATCTCTGTGATAGCTCTGTAATATCACTGTGATAGCTCTGTAATATCCCTGTGATATCTCTATAATATCTCTGTGATAGCTCTGTGATATCTCTGTGATACCTCTGTGATATCTCTGTGATAGCTCTGTAGTATCTCTGTGATAGCTCTGTGATAGGTCTGTAATATCTCTGATGGCTCTGTAATATCTCTGTGATATCTCTGTAATATCACTGTGATAGCTCTGTGATATCTCTGTGATAGCTCTGTGATAGCTGTGTAATAGCTCTGTGATAGCTCTGTAATATCTCTGTGATAGCGTTGTAATATCCCTGTGATAGCTCTGTAATATCTCTGTGATAGCTCTGTAATATCTCTATGATAGCTCTGTGATATCTCTGTGATAGCTCTGTAATATCTCTGTGATAGCTCTGTGATATCCCTGTAATAGCTCTGAGATATGACTCTAATATTTCTATGATAGATCTGTAATAGCTCTGTGATAGCTCTGTGATAGCTCTGTGATATATCTGTGATAGCTCTGTGATAGCACTGTGATATCCCTGTAATTACTCTGTGATAGCTCTGTAATATATCTGTAATAGCTCTGTGATATCTCTGTGATAGCTCTGTAATATCTCTGTGATAGCTCTGTGATATCCCTGTGATAGCCCTGTAATATCTCTGTGATATCTCTGTGATAGCTCTGTGATATATCTGTAATAGCTCTGTGATATCTCTGTGATAGCTCTGTAATATCTCTGTGATAGCTCTGTGATTACTGTGTGATAGCTCTGTGATATCCCTGTAATAGCTCTGAGATATGACTCTAATATTTCAATTATAGCTCTGTAATAGCTCTGTGATAGCTCTGTGATATTTCTGTGATAGCTATGTGATAGCTCTGTGATATCCCTGTATTTACTCTGTGATAGCTCTGTATTAGCTCTGTGATAGCTCTGTGATAGCTCTGTGATAGCTCTGTGATATATCTGTGATAGCTCTGTGATATCCCTGTAATTATTCTGTGATAGCTCTGTAATATATCTGTAATAGCTCTGTGATATCTCTGTGATAGCCCTGTAATATCTCTGTGATAGCTCTGTAATATCTCTGTGATAGCTCTTTGATAGCTCTGTGATATCTCTGTGATAGCTCTGTAATATATCTGTAATACCTCTGTGATATCTCTGGGATACCTCTGTAATATCTCTGTGATAGCTCTGTAATATCTATGTGATAGCTCTGTAATATCCCTGTGATATCTGTGTGATAGCTCTGTGATATATCTGTAATAGCTCTGTGATGTCTCTGTGATAGCTCTGTAATATCTCTGTGATAGCTCTGTAATATCTCTGTGATAGCTCTATAATATCACTGTGATATCTCTGTAATATCTCTGTGATAGCTCTGTAATATCTCTGTGATAGCTCTGTGATATCTGTGTGATAGCTTTGTGATATCCCTGTAATATCTCTGAGATATGACTCTAATATTTCTGTGATATCTCTGTAATATATCTGTTATAGCTCTAATATCTATGTGATAGCTCTGTAATATCTCTGTAATAGCTCTGTGATAGCTGTGTGATATCTCTGTGATATATCTCTAATATTTCTGTAATATCCCTGTAATATCTCTGTGATAGCTCTGTAATATCTCTGTGATAGCTCTGTGATAGCTCAGTAATATCTCTGTGATAGCTCTGTATTATCTGTGATATCTCTGTGATAGCTCTGTGATAGCTCTGTGATATCTCTGTAATATTTCTGTAATATCTCTGTGAAAGCTCTGTAGTATCTCTGTGATTGCTCTGTGATAGGTCTGTAATATCTCTGATATCTCTGTGATAGCTCTGTAATATCTCTGTGGTAGCTCTGTGATATCTGTGTGATAGCTCTGTGATATCCCTGTAATAGCTCTGAGATATGACTCTAATATTTCAATTATAGGTCTGTAATAGCTCTGTGATAGCTCTGTGATATTTCTGTGATAGCTATGTGATAGCTCTGTGATATCCCTGTATTTACTCTGTGATAGCTCTGTAATATATCTGTAATAGCTCTGTGATAGCTCTGTGATAGCACTGTGATATATCTGTGATAGCTCTGTGATATCCCTGTAATTATTCTGTGATAGCTCTGTAATATATCTGTAATAGCTCTGTGATATCTCTGTGATAGCCCTGTGATATCTCTGTGATAGCTCTGTAATATCTCTGTGATAGCTCTTTGATAGCTCTGTGATATCTCTGTGATAGCTCTGTAATATATCTGTAATAGCTCTGTGATATCTCTGTGATACCTCTGTAATATCTCTGTGATAGCTCTGTAATATCTATGTGATAGCTCTGTAATATCCCTGTGATATCTGTGTGATAGCTCTGTGATATATCTGTAATAGCTCTGTGACGTCTCTGTGATAGCTCTGTAATATCTCTGTGATAGCTCTGTAATATCTCTGTGATAGCTCTGTAATATCACTGTGATATCTCTGTAATATCTCTGTGATAGCTCTGTAATATCTCTGTGATAGCTCTGTGATATCTGTGTGATAGCTTTGTGATATCCCTGTAATATCTCTGAGATATGACTCTAATATTTCTGTGATATCTCTGTAATATATCTGTTATAGCTCTAATATCTATGTGATAGCTCTGTAATATCTCTGTGATAGCTCTGTGATAGCTCTGTGATAGCTCAGTAATATCTCTGTGATAGCTCTGTATTATCTGTGATATCTCTGTGATAGCTCTGTGATAGCTCTGTGATATCTCTGTAATATTTCTGTAATATCTCTGTGAAAGCTCTGTAGTATCTCTGTGATTGCTCTGTGATAGGTCTGTAATATCTCTGATAGCTCAGTAATATCTCTGTGATATCTCTGTGATAGCTCTGTAATATCTCTGTGATAGCTCTGTAATATCCCTGTTTAAAGCTCTGTAATATCTCTGTGATATCTCTGTGATAGCTCTGTGATATATCTGTAATAGCTCTGTGATATCTCTGTGATAGCTCTGTAATATCTCTGTGATAGCTCTGTAATATCTCTGTGATAGCTCTGTGATATCTGTGTGATAGCTCTGTGATATCCCTGTAATAGCTCTGAGATATGACTCTATTATTTCTGTGATAGCTCTGTAATAGCTCTGTGATAGCTCTGTGATATATCTGTGATAGCTATGTGATAGCTCTGTAATATCCCTGTGATAGCTCTGTAATATATCAGTAATAGTTCTGTGATATCTCTTTGATAGCTTTGTAATATCTCTGTGATAGCTCTGTAATATCCCTGTGATAGCTCTGTAATAACTCTGTGATATCTCTGTGATAGCTCTGTGATATATCTGTAATAGCTCTGTGATATCTCTGTGATAGCTCTGTAATATCTCTGTGATAGCTCTTTGATAGCTCTGTGATATCTCTGTGATAGCTCTGTAATATATCTGTAATAGCTCTGTGATATCTCTGTGATAGCTCTGTAATATCTCTGTGATAGCTCTGTAATATCTATGTGTTAGCTCTGTAATATCTCTGTGATATCTGTGTGATAGCTCTGTGATATATCTGTAATAGCTCTGTGATATCTCTGTGATAGCTCTGTAATATCTCTGTGATAGCTCTTTGATAGCTCTGTGATATCTCTGTGATAGCTCTGTAATATATCTGTAATAGCTCTGTGATATCTCTGTGATACCTCTGTAATATCTCTGTGATAGCTCTGTAATATCTATGTGATAGCTCTGTAATATCCCTGTGATATCTGTGTGATAGCTCTGTGATATATCTGTAATAGCTCTGTGATGTCTCTGTGATAGCTCTGTAATATCTCTGTGATAGCTCTGTAATATCTCTGTGATAGCTCTGTAATATCACTGTGATATCTCTGTAATATCTCTGTGATAGCTCTGTAATATCTCTGTGATAGCTCTTTGATATCTGTGTGATAGCTTTGTGATATCCCTGTAATATCTCTGAGATATGACTCTAATATTTCTGTGATATCTCTGTAATATATCTGTTATAGCTCTAATATCTATGTGATAGCTCTGTAATATCTCTGTAATAGCTCTGTGATAGCTGTGTGATATCTCTGTGATATATCTCTAATATTTCTGTAATATCCCTGTAATATCTCTGTGATAGCTCTGTAATATCTCTGTGATAGCTCTGTGATAGCTCAGTAATATCTCTGTGATAGCTCTGTATTATCTGTGATATCTCAGTGATAGCTCTGTGATAGCTCTGTGATATCTCTGTAATATTTCTGTAATATCTCTGTGAAAGCTCTGTAGTATCTCTGTGATTGCTCTGTGATAGGTCTGTAATATCTCTGATATCTCTGTGATAGCTCTGTAATATCTCTGTGATAGCTCTGTGATATCTGTGTGATAGCTCTGTGATATCCCTGTAATAGCTCTGAGATATGACTCTAATATTTCAATTATAGCTCTGTAATAGCTCTGTGATAGCTCTGTGATATTTCTGTGATAGCTATGTGATAGCTCTGTGATATCCCTGTATTTACTCTGTGATAGCTCTGTAATATACCTGTAATAGCTCTGTGATAGCTCTGTGATAGCACTGTGATATATCTGTGATAGCTCTGTGATATCTCTGTAATTATTCTGTGATAGCTCTGTAATATATCTGTAATAGCTCTGTGATATCTCTGTGATAGCCCTGTGATATCTCTGTGATAGCTCTGTAATATATCTGTAATAGCTCTGTGATATCTCTGTGATACCTCTGTAATATCTCTGTGATAGCTCTGTAATATCTATGTGATAGCTCTGTAATATCCCTGTGATATCTGTGTGATAGCTCTGTGATATATCTGTAATAGCTCTGTGACGTCTCTGTGATAGCTCTGTAATATCTCTGTGATAGCTCTGTAATATCTCTGTGATAGCTCTGTAATATCTCTGTGATAGCTCTGTGATATCTGTGTGATAGCTTTGTGATATCCCTGTAATATCTCTGAGATATGACTCTAATATTTCTGTGATATCTCTGTAATATATCTGTTATAGCTCTAATATCTATGTGATAGCTCTGTAATATCTCTGTAATAGCTCTGTGATAGCTGTGTGATATCTCTGTGATATATCTCTAATATTTCTGTAATATCCCTGTAATATCTCTGTGATAGCTCTGTAATATCTCTGTGATAGCTCTGTGATAGCTCAGTAATATCTCTGTGATAGCTCTGTATTATCTGTGATATCTCAGTGATAGCTCTGTGATAGCTCTGTGATATCTCTGTAATATTTCTGTAATATCTCTGTGAAAGCTCTGTAGTATCTCTGTGATTGCTCTGTGATAGGTCTGTAATATCTCTGATATCTCTGTGATAGCTCTGTAATATCTCTGTGATAGCTCTGTGATATCTGTGTGATAGCTCTGTGATATCCCTGTAATAGCTCTGAGATATGACTCTAATATTTCAATTATAGCTCTGTAATAGCTCTGTGATAGCTCTGTGATATTTCTGTGATAGCTATGTGATAGCTCTGTGATATCCCTGTATTTACTCTGTGATAGCTCTGTAATATACCTGTAATAGCTCTGTGATAGCTCTGTGATAGCACTGTGATATATCTGTGATAGCTCTGTGATATCCCTGTAATTATTCTGTTATAGCTCTGTAATATATCTGTAATAGCTCTGTGATATCTCTGTGATAGCCCTGTGATATCTCTGTGATAGCTCTGTAATATCTCTGTGATAGCTCTTTGATAGCTCTGTGATATCTCTGTGATAGCTCTGTAATATATCTGTAATAGCTCTGTGATATCTCTGTGATACCTCTGTAATATCTCTGTGATAGCTCTGTAATATCTATGTGATAGCTCTGTAATATCCCTGTGATATCTGTGTGATAGCTCTGTGATATATCTGTAATAGCTCTGTGACGTCTCTGTGATAGCTCTGTAATATCTCTGTGATAGCTCTGTAATATCTCTGTGATAGCTCTGTAATATCACTGTGATATCTCTGTAATATCTCTGTGATAGCTCTGTAATATCTCTGTGATAGCTCTGTGATATCTGTGTGATAGCTTTGTGATATCCCTGTAATATCTCTGAGATATGACTCTAATATTTCTGTGATATCTCTGTAATATATCTGTTATAGCTCTAATATCTATGTGATAGCTCTGTAATATCTCTGTAATAGCTCTGTGATAGCTGTGTGATATCTCTGTGATATATCTCTAATATTTCTGTAATATCCCTGTAATATCTCTGTGATAGCTCTGTAATATCTCTGTGATAGCTCTGTGATAGCTCAGTAATATCTCTGTGATAGCTCTGTATTATCTGTGATATCTCTGTGATAGCTCTGTGATAGCTCTGTGATATCTCTGTAACATTTCTGTAATATCTCTGTGAAAGCTCTGTAGTATCTCTGTGATTGCTCTGTGATAGGTCTGTAATATCTCTGATAGCTCAGTAATATCTCTGTGATATCTCTGTGATAGCTCTGTAATATCTCTGTGATAGCTCTGTAAAATCCCTGTTTAAAGCTCTGTAATATCTCTGTGATATCTCTGTGATAGCTCTGTGATATATCTGTAATAGCTCTGTGATATCTCTGTGATAGCTCTGTAATATCTCTGTGATAGCTCTGTAATATCTCTGTGATAGCTCTGTGATATCTGTGTGATAGCTCTGTGATATCCCTGTAATAGCTCTGAGATATGACTCTAATATTTCTGTGATAGCTCTGTAATAGCTCTGTGATAGCTCTGTGATATATCTGTGATAGCTATGTGATAGCTCTGTAATATCCCTGTGATAGCTCTGTAATATATCAGTAATAGTTCTGTGATATCTCTTTGATAGCTCTGTAATATCTCTGTGATAGCTCTGTAATATCCCTGTGATAGCTCTGTAATAACTCTGTGATATCTCTGTGATAGCTCTGTGATATATCTGTAATAGCTCTGTGATATCTCTGTGATAGCTCTGTAATATCTCTGTGATAGCTCTTTGATAGCTCTGTGATATCTCTGTGATAGCTCTGTAATATATCTGTAATAGCTCTGTGATATCTCTGTGATAGCTCTGTAATATCTCTGTGATAGCTCTGTAATATCTATGTGTTAGCTCTGTAATATCTCTGTGATATCTGTGTGATAGCTCTGTGATATATCTGTAATAGCTCTGTGATATCTCTGTGATTGCTCTGTGATAGGTCTGTAATATCTCTGATAGCTCAGTAATATCTCTGTGATATCTCTGTGATAGCTCTGTAATATCTCTGTGATAGCTCTGTAAAATCCCTGTTTAAAGCTCTGTAATATCTCTGTGATATCTCTGTGATAGCTCTGTGATATATCTGTAATAGCTCTGTGATATCTCTGTGATAGCTCTGTAATATCTCTGTGATAGCTCTGTAAAATCCCTGTTTAAAGCTCTGTAATATCTCTGTGATATCTCTGTGATAGCTCTGTGATATATCTGTAATAGCTCTGTGATATCTCTGTGATAGCTCTGTAATATCTCTGTGATAGCTCTGTAATATCTCTGTGATAGCTCTGTGATATCTGTGTGATAGCTCTGTGATATCCCTGTAATAGCTCTGTATTATCTGTGATATCTCAGTGATAGCTCTGTGATAGCTCTGTGATATCTCTGTAATATTTCTGTAATATCTCTGTGAAAGCTCTGTAGTATCTCTGTGATTGCTCTGTGATAGGTCTGTAATATCTCTGATATCTCTGTGATAGCTCTGTAATATCTCTGTGATAGCTCTGTGATATCTGTGTGATAGCTCTGTGATATCCCTGTAATAGCTCTGAGATATGACTCTAATATTTCAATTATAGCTCTGTAATAGCTCTGTGATAGCTCTGTGATATTTCTGTGATAGCTATGTGATAGCTCTGTGATATCCCTGTATTTACTCTGTGATAGCTCTGTAATATACCTGTAATAGCTCTGTGATAGCTCTGTGATAGCACTGTGATATATCTGTGATAGCTCTGTGATATCCCTGTAATTATTCTGTGATAGCTCTGTAATATATCTGTAATAGCTCTGTGATATCTCTGTGATAGCCCTGTGATATCTCTGTGATAGCTCTGTAATATCTCTGTGATAGCTCTTTGATAGCTCTGTGATATCTCTGTGATAGCTCTGTAATATATCTGTAATAGCTCTGTGATATCTCTGTGATACCTCTGTAATATCTCTGTGATAGCTCTGTAATATCTATGTGATAGCTCTGTAATATCCCTGTGATATCTGTGTGATAGCTCTGTGATATATCTGTAATAGCTCTGTGACGTCTCTGTGATAGCTCTGTAATATCTCTG
Organism: Taudactylus pleione; assembly: GCA_031769625.1. Classification (NCBI taxonomy): domain Eukaryota; kingdom Metazoa; phylum Chordata; class Amphibia; order Anura; family Myobatrachidae; genus Taudactylus; species Taudactylus pleione. The sequence continues at coordinate 1,267,697 of JAUIMM010000459.1, read as the reverse complement.
TGATAGCTCTGTAATATCTCTGTGATAGCTCTGTAATATCACTGTGATATCTCTGTAATATCTCTGTGATAGCTCTGTAATATCTCTGTGATAGCTCTGTGATATCTGTGTGATAGCTTTGTGATATCCCTGTAATATCTCTGAGATATGACTCTAATATTTCTGTGATATCTCTGTAATATATCTGTTATAGCTCTAATATCTATGTGATAGCTCTGTAATATCTCTGTAATAGCTCTGTGATAGCTGTGTGATATCTCTGTGATATATCTCTAATATTTCTGTAATATCCCTGTAATATCTCTGTGATAGCTCTGTAATATCTCTGTGATAGCTCTGTGATAGCTCAGTAATATCTCTGTGATAGCTCTGTATTATCTGTGATATCTCTGTGATAGCTCTGTGATAGCTCTGTGATATCTCTGTAATATTTCTGTAATATCTCTGTGAAAGCTCTGTAGTATCTCTGTGATTGCTCTGTGATAGGTCTGTAATATCTCTGATAGCTCAGTAATATCTCTGTGATATCTCTGTGATAGCTCTGTAATATCTCTGTGATAGCTCTGTAAAATCCCTGTTTAAAGCTCTGTAATATCTCTGTGATATCTCTGTGATAGCTCTGTGATATATCTGTAATAGCTCTGTGATATCTCTGTGATAGCTCTGTAATATCTCTGTGATAGCTCTGTAATATCTCTGTGATAGCTCTGTGATATCTGTGTGATAGCTCTGTGATATCCCTGTAATAGCTCTGAGATATGACTCTAATATTTCTGTGATAGCTCTGTAATAGCTCTGTGATAGCTCTGTGATATATCTGTGATAGCTATGTGATGGCTCTGTAATATCCCTGTGATAGCTCTGTAATATCCCTGTGATAGCTCTGTAATATATCAGTAATAGTTCTGTGATATCTCTTTGATAGCTCTGTAATATCTCTGTGATAGCTCTGTAATATCCCTGTGATAGCTCTGTAATAACTCTGTGATATCTCTGTGATAGCTCTGTGATATATCTGTAATAGCTCTGTGATATCTCTGTGATAGCTCTGTAATATCTCTGTGATAGCTCTTTGATAGCTCTGTGATATCTCTGTGATAGCTCTGTAATATATCTGTAATAGCTCTGTGATATCTCTGTGATAGCTCTGTAATATCTCTGTGATAGCTCTGTAATATCTATGTGTTAGCTCTGTAATATCTCTGTGATATCTGTGTGATAGCTCTGTGATATATCTGTAATAGCTCTGTGATATCTCTGTGATAGCTCTGTAATATCTCTGTGATAGCTCTGTAATATCTCTGTGATAGCTCTGTAATATCTCTGTGATAGCTCTGTGATATCTGTGTGATAGCTTTGTGATATCCCTGTAATATCTCTGAGATATGACTCTAATATTTCAATTATAGCTCTGTAATAGCTCTGTGATAGCTCTGTGATATTTCTGTGATAGCTATGTGATAGCTCTGTGATATCCCTGTATTTACTCTGTGATAGCTCTGTAATATACCTGTAATAGCTCTGTGATAGCTCTGTGATAGCACTGTGATATATCTGTGATAGCTCTGTGATATCCCTGTAATTATTCTGTGATAGCTCTGTAATATATCTGTAATAGCTCTGTGATATCTCTGTGATAGCCCTGTGATATCTCTGTGATAGCTCTGTAATATCTCTGTGATAGCTCTTTGATAGCTCTGTGATATCTCTGTGATAGCTCTGTAATATATCTGTAATAGCTCTGTGATATCTCTGTGATACCTCTGTAATATCTCTGTGATAGCTCTGTAATATCTATGTGATAGCTCTGTAATATCCCTGTGATATCTGTGTGATAGCTCTGTGATATATCTGTAATAGCTCTGTGACGTCTCTGTGATAGCTCTGTAATATCTCTGTGATAGCTCTGTAATATCTCTGTGATAGCTCTGTAATATCACTGTGATATCTCTGTAATATCTCTGTGATAGCTCTGTAATATCTCTGTGATAGCTCTGTGATATCTGTGTGATAGCTTTGTGATATCCCTGTAATATCTCTGAGATATGACTCTAATATTTCTGTGATATCTCTGTAATATATCTGTTATAGCTCTAATATCTATGTGATAGCTCTGTAATATCTCTGTAATAGCTCTGTGATAGCTGTGTGATATCTCTGTGATATATCTCTAATATTTCTGTAATATCCCTGTAATATCTCTGTGATAGCTCTGTAATATCTCTGTGATAGCTCTGTGATAGCTCAGTAATATCTCTGTGATAGCTCTGTATTATCTGTGATATCTCTGTGATAGCTCTGTGATAGCTCTGTGATATCTCTGTAATATTTCTGTAATATCTCTGTGAAAGCTCTGTAGTATCTCTGTGATTGCTCTGTGATAGGTCTGTAATATCTCTGATAGCTCAGTAATATCTCTGTGATATCTCTGTGATAGCTCTGTAATATCTCTGTGATAGCTCTGTAAAATCCCTGTTTAAAGCTCTGTAATATCTCTGTGATATCTCTGTGATAGCTCTGTGATATATCTGTAATAGCTCTGTGATATCTCTGTGATAGCTCTGTAATATCTCTGTGATAGCTCTGTAATATCTCTGTGATAGCTCTGTGATATCTGTGTGATAGCTCTGTGATATCCCTGTAATAGCTCTGAGATATGACTCTAATATTTCTGTGATAGCTCTGTAATAGCTCTGTGATAGCTCTGTGATATATCTGTGATAGCTATGTGATAGCTCTGTAATATCCCTGTGATAGCTCTGTAATATCCCTGTGATAGCTCTGTAATATATCAGTAATAGTTCTGTGATATCTCTTTGATAGCTCTGTAATATCTCTGTGATAGCTCTGTAATATCCCTGTGATAGCTCTGTAATAACTCTGTGATATCTCTGTGATAGCTCTGTGATATATCTGTAATAGCTCTGTGATATCTCTGTGATAGCTCTGTAATATCTCTGTGATAGCTCTTTGATAGCTCTGTGATATCTCTGTGATAGCTCTGTAATATATCTGTAATAGCTCTGTGATATCTCTGTGATAGCTCTGTAATATCTCTGTGATAGCTCTGTAATATCTATGTGTTAGCTCTGTAATATCTCTGTGATATCTGTGTGATAGCTCTGTGATATATCTGTAATAGCTCTGTGATATATCTGTAATAGCTCTGTGATATCTCTGTGATAGCTCTGTAATATCTCTGTGATAGCTCTGTAATATCTCTGTGATAGCTCTGTAATATCTCTGTGATAGCACTGTGATATATCTGTGATAGCTCTGTGATATCTCTGTAATTATTCTGTGATAGCTCTGTAATATATCTGTAATAGCTCTGTGATATCTCTGTGATAGCCCTGTGATATCTCTGTGATAGCTCTGTAATATATCTGTAATAGCTCTGTGATATCTCTGTGATACCTCTGTAATATCTCTGTGATAGCTCTGTAATATCTATGTGATAGCTCTGTAATATCCCTGTGATATCTGTGTGATAGCTCTGTGATATATCTGTAATAGCTCTGTGACGTCTCTGTGATAGCTCTGTAATATCTCTGTGATAGCTCTGTAATATCTCTGTGATAGCTCTGTAATATCTCTGTGATAGCTCTGTGATATCTGTGTGATAGCTTTGTGATATCCCTGTAATATCTCTGAGATATGACTCTAATATTTCTGTGATATCTCTGTAATATATCTGTTATAGCTCTAATATCTATGTGATAGCTCTGTAATATCTCTGTAATAGCTCTGTGATAGCTGTGTGATATCTCTGTGATATATCTCTAATATTTCTGTAATATCCCTGTAATATCTCTGTGATAGCTCTGTAATATCTCTGTGATAGCTCTGTGATAGCTCAGTAATATCTCTGTGATAGCTCTGTATTATCTGTGATATCTCAGTGATAGCTCTGTGATAGCTCTGTGATATCTCTGTAATATTTCTGTAATATCTCTGTGAAAGCTCTGTAGTATCTCTGTGATTGCTCTGTGATAGGTCTGTAATATCTCTGATATCTCTGTGATAGCTCTGTAATATCTCTGTGATAGCTCTGTGATATCTGTGTGATAGCTCTGTGATATCCCTGTAATAGCTCTGAGATATGACTCTAATATTTCAATTATAGCTCTGTAATAGCTCTGTGATAGCTCTGTGATATTTCTGTGATAGCTATGTGATAGCTCTGTGATATCCCTGTATTTACTCTGTGATAGCTCTGTAATATACCTGTAATAGCTCTGTGATAGCTCTGTGATAGCACTGTGATATATCTGTGATAGCTCTGTGATATCCCTGTAATTATTCTGTGATAGCTCTGTAATATATCTGTAATAGCTCTGTGATATCTCTGTGATAGCCCTGTGATATCTCTGTGATAGCTCTGTAATATCTCTGTGATAGCTCTTTGATAGCTCTGTGATATCTCTGTGATAGCTCTGTAATATATCTGTAATAGCTCTGTGATATCTCTGTGATACCTCTGTAATATCTCTGTGATAGCTCTGTAATATCTATGTGATAGCTCTGTAATATCCCTGTGATATCTGTGTGATAGCTCTGTGATATATCTGTAATAGCTCTGTGACGTCTCTGTGATAGCTCTGTAATATCTCTGTGATAGCTCTGTAATATCTCTGTGATAGCTCTGTAATATCACTGTGATATCTCTGTAATATCTCTGTGATAGCTCTGTAATATCTCTGTGATAGCTCTGTGATATCTGTGTGATAGCTTTGTGATATCCCTGTAATATCTCTGAGATATGACTCTAATATTTCTGTGATATCTCTGTAATATATCTGTTATAGCTCTAATATCTATGTGATAGCTCTGTAATATCTCTGTAATAGCTCTGTGATAGCTGTGTGATATCTCTGTGATATATCTCTAATATTTCTGTAATATCCCTGTAATATCTCTGTGATAGCTCTGTAATATCTCTGTGATAGCTCTGTGATAGCTCAGTAATATCTCTGTGATAGCTCTGTATTATCTGTGATATCTCTGTGATAGCTCTGTGATAGCTCTGTGATATCTCTGTAACATTTCTGTAATATCTCTGTGAAAGCTCTGTAGTATCTCTGTGATTGCTCTGTGATAGGTCTGTAATATCTCTGATAGCTCAGTAATATCTCTGTGATATCTCTGTGATAGCTCTGTAATATCTCTGTGATAGCTCTGTAAAATCCCTGTTTAAAGCTCTGTAATATCTCTGTGATATCTCTGTGATAGCTCTGTGATATATCTGTAATAGCTCTGTGATATCTCTGTGATAGCTCTGTAATATCTCTGTGATAGCTCTGTAATATCTCTGTGATAGCTCTGTGATATCTGTGTGATAGCTCTGTGATATCCCTGTAATAGCTCTGAGATATGACTCTAATATTTCTGTGATAGCTCTGTAATAGCTCTGTGATAGCTCTGTGATATATCTGTGATAGCTATGTGATAGCTCTGTAATATCCCTGTGATAGCTCTGTAATATATCAGTAATAGTTCTGTGATATCTCTTTGATAGCTCTGTAATATCTCTGTGATAGCTCTGTAATATCCCTGTGATAGCTCTGTAATAACTCTGTGATATCTCTGTGATAGCTCTGTGATATATCTGTAATAGCTCTGTGATATCTCTGTGATAGCTCTGTAATATCTCTGTGATAGCTCTTTGATAGCTCTGTGATATCTCTGTGATAGCTCTGTAATATATCTGTAATAGCTCTGTGATATCTCTGTGATAGCTCTGTAATATCTCTGTGATAGCTCTGTAATATCTATGTGTTAGCTCTGTAATATCTCTGTGATATCTGTGTGATAGCTCTGTGATATATCTGTAATAGCTCTGTGATATCTCTGTGATTGCTCTGTGATAGGTCTGTAATATCTCTGATAGCTCAGTAATATCTCTGTGATATCTCTGTGATAGCTCTGTAATATCTCTGTGATAGCTCTGTAAAATCCCTGTTTAAAGCTCTGTAATATCTCTGTGATATCTCTGTGATAGCTCTGTGATATATCTGTAATAGCTCTGTGATATCTCTGTGATAGCTCTGTAATATCTCTGTGATAGCTCTGTAAAATCCCTGTTTAAAGCTCTGTAATATCTCTGTGATATCTCTGTGATAGCTCTGTGATATATCTGTAATAGCTCTGTGATATCTCTGTGATAGCTCTGTAATATCTCTGTGATAGCTCTGTAATATCTCTGTGATAGCTCTGTGATATCTGTGTGATAGCTCTGTGATATCCCTGTAATAGCTCTGTATTATCTGTGATATCTCAGTGATAGCTCTGTGATAGCTCTGTGATATCTCTGTAATATTTCTGTAATATCTCTGTGAAAGCTCTGTAGTATCTCTGTGATTGCTCTGTGATAGGTCTGTAATATCTCTGATATCTCTGTGATAGCTCTGTAATATCTCTGTGATAGCTCTGTGATATCTGTGTGATAGCTCTGTGATATCCCTGTAATAGCTCTGAGATATGACTCTAATATTTCAATTATAGCTCTGTAATAGCTCTGTGATAGCTCTGTGATATTTCTGTGATAGCTATGTGATAGCTCTGTGATATCCCTGTATTTACTCTGTGATAGCTCTGTAATATACCTGTAATAGCTCTGTGATAGCTCTGTGATAGCACTGTGATATATCTGTGATAGCTCTGTGATATCCCTGTAATTATTCTGTGATAGCTCTGTAATATATCTGTAATAGCTCTGTGATATCTCTGTGATAGCCCTGTGATATCTCTGTGATAGCTCTGTAATATCTCTGTGATAGCTCTTTGATAGCTCTGTGATATCTCTGTGATAGCTCTGTAATATATCTGTAATAGCTCTGTGATATCTCTGTGATACCTCTGTAATATCTCTGTGATAGCTCTGTAATATCTATGTGATAGCTCTGTAATATCCCTGTGATATCTGTGTGATAGCTCTGTGATATATCTGTAATAGCTCTGTGACGTCTCTGTGATAGCTCTGTAATATCTCTGTGATAGCTCTGTAATATCTCTGTGATAGCTCTGTAATATCACTGTGATATCTCTGTAATATCTCTGTGATAGCTCTGTAATATCTCTGTGATAGCTCTGTGATATCTGTGTGATAGCTTTGTGATATCCCTGTAATATCTCTGAGATATGACTCTAATATTTCTGTGATATCTCTGTAATATATCTGTTATAGCTCTAATATCTATGTGATAGCTCTGTAATATCTCTGTAATAGCTCTGTGATAGCTGTGTGATATCTCTGTGATATATCTCTAATATTTCTGTAATATCCCTGTAATATCTCTGTGATAGCTCTGTAATATCTCTGTGATAGCTCTGTGATAGCTCAGTAATATCTCTGTGATAGCTCTGTATTATCTGTGATATCTCTGTGATAGCTCTGTGATAGCTCTGTGATATCTCTGTAATATTTCTGTAATATCTCTGTGAAAGCTCTGTAGTATCTCTGTGATTGCTCTGTGATAGGTCTGTAATATCTCTGATAGCTCAGTAATATCTCTGTGATATCTCTGTGATAGCTCTGTAATATCTCTGTGATAGCTCTGTAAAATCCCTGTTTAAAGCTCTGTAATATCTCTGTGATATCTCTGTGATAGCTCTGTGATATATCTGTAATAGCTCTGTGATATCTCTGTGATAGCTCTGTAATATCTCTGTGATAGCTCTGTAATATCTCTGTGATAGCTCTGTGATATCTGTGTGATAGCTCTGTGATATCCCTGTAATAGCTCTGAGATATGACTCTAATATTTCTGTGATAGCTCTGTAATAGCTCTGTGATAGCTCTGTGATATATCTGTGATAGCTATGTGATAGCTCTGTAATATCCCTGTGATAGCTCTGTAATATCCCTGTGATAGCTCTGTAATATATCAGTAATAGTTCTGTGATATCTCTTTGATAGCTCTGTAATATCTCTGTGATAGCTCTGTAATATCCCTGTGATAGCTCTGTAATAACTCTGTGATATCTCTGTGATAGCTCTGTGATATATCTGTAATAGCTCTGTGATATCTCTGTGATAGCTCTGTAATATCTCTGTGATAGCTCTTTGATAGCTCTGTGATATCTCTGTGATAGCTCTGTAATATATCTGTAATAGCTCTGTGATATCTCTGTGATAGCTCTGTAATATCTCTGTGATAGCTCTGTAATATCTATGTGTTAGCTCTGTAATATCTCTGTGATATCTGTGTGATAGCTCTGTGATATATCTGTAATAGCTCTGTGATATCTCTGTGATAGCTCTGTAATATCTCTGTGATAGCTCTTTGATAGCTCTGTGATATCTATGTGATAGCTCTGTAATATATCTGTAATAGCTCTGTGATATCTCTGTGATACCTCTGTAATATCTCTGTGATAGCTCTGTAATATCTATGTGATAGCTCTGTAATATCCCTGTGATATCTGTGTGATAGCTCTGTGATATATCTGTAATAGCTCTGTGATGTCTCTGTGATAGCTCTGTAATATCTCTGTGATAGCTCTGTAATATCTCTGTGATAGCTCTGTAATATCACTGTGATATCTCTGTAATATCTCTGTGATAGCTCTGTAATATCTCTGTGATAGCTCTGTGATATCTGTGTGATAGCTTTGTGATATCCCTGTAATATCTCTGAGATATGACTCTAATATTTCTGTGATATCTCTGTAATATATCTGTTATAGCTCTAATATCTATGTGATAGCTCTGTAATATCTCTGTAATAGCTCTGTGATAGCTGTGTGATATCTCTGTGATATATCTCTAATATTTCTGTAATATCCCTGTAATATCTCTGTGATAGCTATGTAATATCTCTGTGGTAGCTCTGTGATAGCTCAGTAATATCTCTGTGATAGCTCTGTATTATCTGTGATATCTCAGTGATAGCTCTGTGATAGCTCTGTGATATCTCTGTAATATTTCTGTAATATCTCTGTGAAAGCTCTGTAGTATCTCTGTGATTGCTCTGTGATAGGTCTGTAATATCTCTGATAGCTCAGGAATATCTCTGTGATTTCTCTGTGATAGCTCTGTAATATCTCTGTGATAGCTCTGTAATATCCCTGTTTATAGCTCTGTAATATCTCTGTGATATCTCTGTGATAGCTCTGTGATATATCTGTAATAGCTCTGTGATATCTCTGTGATAGCTCTGTAATATCTCTGTGATAGCTCTGTAATATCTCTGTGATAGCTCTGTGATATCTGTGTGATAGCTCTGTGATATCCCTGTAATAGCTCTGAGATATGACTCTAATATTTCTGTGATAGCTCTGTAATAGCTCTGTGATAGCTCTGTGATATATCTGTGATAGCTATGTGATAGCTCTGTAATATCCCTGTGATAGCTCTGTAATATATCAGTAATAGTTCTGTGATATCTCTGTGATAGCTCTGTAATATCTCTGTGATAGCTCTGTAATATCCCTGTGATAGCTCTGTAATAACTCTGTGATATCTCTGTGATAGCTCTGTGATTTATCTGTAATAGCTCTGTGATATCTCTGTGATAGCTCTGTAATATCTCTGTGATAGCTCTTTGATAGCTCTGTGATATCTCTGTGATAGCTCTGTAATATATCTGTAATAGCTCTGTGATATCTCTCTGATAGCTCTGTAATATCTCTGTGATAGCTCTGTAATATCTATGTGTTAGCTCTGTAATATCTCTGTGATATCTGTGTGATAGCTCTGTGATATATCTGTAATAGCTCTGTGATGTCTCTGTGATAGCTCTGTAATATCTCTGTGATAGCTCTGTAATATCTCTGTGATAGCTCTGTAATATCACTGTGATAGCTCTGTAATATCCCTGTGATAGCTCTGTGATATCTCTGTGATATCTCTGTGATAGCTCTGTGATATCTCTGTAATAGCTCTGTGATATCTCTGTGATAGCTCTGTAATATCTCTGTGATAGCTCTTTGATAGCTCTGTGATATCTCTGTGAAAGCTCTGTAATATATCTGTAAAAGCTCTGTGATATCTCTGTGATAGCTCTGTAATATCTCAGTGATAGCTCTGTAATATCTATGTGTTAGCTCTGTAATATCTCTGTGATATCTGTGTGATAGCTCTGTGATATATCTGTAATAGCTCTGTGATAGCTCTGTAATATCTCTGTGATAGCTCTGTAATATCTCTGTGATAGCTCTGTAATATCACTGTGATAGCTCTGTAATATCCCTGTGATATCTCTATAATATCTCTGTGATAGCTCTGTGATAGCTCTGTGATAGCTCTGTGATATCTCTGTGATAGCTCTGTGATATCTCTGTGATAGCTCTGTAGTATCTCTGTGATAGCTCTGTGATAGGTCTGTAATATCTCTGATGGCTCTGTAATATCTCTGTGATATCTCTGTAATATCACTGTGATACCTCTGTGATATCTCTGTGATAGCTCTGTGATAGCTGTGTAATAGCTCTGTGATAGCTCTGTAATATCTCTGTGATAGCGTTGCAATATCCCTGTGATAGCTCTGTAATATCTCTGTGATAGCTCTGTAATATCTCTATGATAGCTCTGTGATATCTCTGTGATAGCTCTGTAATATCTCTGTGATAGCTCTGTGATATCCCTGTAATAGCTCTGAGATATGACTCTAATATTTCTATGATAGATCTGTAATAGCTCTGTGATAGCTCTGTGATATATCTGTGATAGCTCTGTGATAGCTCTGTGATAGCTCTGTGATAGCTCTGTGATATATCTGTGATAGCTCTGTGATAGCACTGTGATATCCCTGTAATTACTCTGTGATAGCTCTGTAATATATCTGTAATAGCTCTGTGATATCTCTCTGATAGCTCTGTAATATCTCTGTGATAGCTCTGTAATATCTATGTGTTAGCTCTGTAAAATCTCTGTGATATCTGTGTGATAGCTCTGTGATATATCTGTAATAGCTCTGTGATGTCTCTGTGATAGCTCTGTAATATCTCTGTGATAGCTCTGTAATATCTCTGTGATAGCTCTGTAATATCACTGTGATAGCTCTGTAATATCCCTGTGATAGCTCTGTAATATCTCTGTGATATCTCTGTGATAGCTCTGTGATATCTCTGTAATAGCTCTGTGATATCTCTGTGATAGCTCTGTAATATCTCTGTGATAGCTCTTTGATAGCTCTGTGATATCTCTGTGAAAGCTCTGTAATATATCTGTAAAAGCTCTGTGATATCTCTGTGATAGCTCTGTAATATCTCTGTGATAGCTCTGTAATATCTATGTGTTAGCTCTGTAATATCTCTGTGATATCTGTGTGATAGCTCTGTGATATATCTGTAATAGCTCTGTGATGTCTCTGTGATAGCTCTGTAATATCTCTGTGATAGCTCTGTAATATCTCTGTGATAGCTCTGTAATATCACTGTGATAGCTCTGTAATATCCCTGTGATATCTCTATAATATCTCTGTGATAGCTCTGTGATAGCTCTGTGATATCTCTGTGATAGCTCTGTGATAGCTCTGTGATATCTCTGTGATAGCTCTGTGATATCTCTGTGATAGCTCTGTAGTATCTCTGTGATAGCTCTGTGATAGGTCTGTAATATCTCTGATGGCTCTGTAATATCTCTGTGATATCTCTGTAATATCACTGTCATACCTCTGTGATATCTCTGTGATAGCTCTGTGATAGCTGTGTAATAGCTCTGTGATAGCTCTGTAATATCTCTGTGATAGCGTTGCAATATCCCTGTGATAGCTCTGTAATATCTCTGTGATAGCTCTGTAATATCTCTATGATAGCTCTGTGATATCTCTGTGATAGCTCTGTAATATCTCTGTGATAGCTCTGTGATATCCCTGTAATAGCTCTGAGATATGACTCTAATATTTCTATGATAGATCTGTAATAGCTCTGTGATAGCTCTGTGATATATCTGTGATAGCTCTGTGATAGCTCTGTGATAGCTCTGTGATATATCTGTGATAGCTCTGTGATAGCACTGTGATATCCCTGTAATTACTCTGTGATAGCTCTGTAATATATCTGTAATAGCTCTGTGATATCTCTGTGATAGCTCTGTAATATCTCTGTGATAGCTCTGTGATATCCCTGTGATACCCCTGTAATATCTCTGTGATATCTCTGTGATAGCTCTGTGATATATCTGTAATAGCTCTGTGATAGCTGTGTGATATCTCTGTGATATATCTCTAATATTTCTGTAATATCCCTGTAATATCTCTGTGATAGCTCTGTAATATCTCTGTGATAGCTCTGTGATAGCTCAGTAATATCTCTGTGATAGCTCTGTATTATCTGTGATATCTCAGTGATAGCTCTGTGATAGCTCTGTGATATCTCTGTAATATTTCTGTAATATCTCTGTGAAAGCTCTGTAGTATCTCTGTGATTGCTCTGTGATAGGTCTGTAATATCTCTGATATCTCTGTGATAGCTCTGTAATATCTCTGTGATAGCTCTGTGATATCTGTGTGATAGCTCTGTGATATCCCTGTAATAGCTCTGAGATATGACTCTAATATTTCAATTATAGCTCTGTAATAGCTCTGTGATAGCTCTGTGATATTTCTGTGATAGCTATGTGATAGCTCTGTGATATCCCTGTATTTACTCTGTGATAGCTCTGTAATATACCTGTAATAGCTCTGTGATAGCTCTGTGATAGCACTGTGATATATCTGTGATAGCTCTGTGATATCCCTGTAATTATTCTGTGATAGCTCTGTAATATATCTGTAATAGCTCTGTGATATCTCTGTGATAGCCCTGTGATATCTCTGTGATAGCTCTGTAATATCTCTGTGATAGCTCTTTGATAGCTCTGTGATATCTCTGTGATAGCTCTGTAATATATCTGTAATAGCTCTGTGATATCTCTGTGATACCTCTGTAATATCTCTGTGATAGCTCTGTAATATCTATGTGATAGCTCTGTAATATCCCTGTGATATCTGTGTGATAGCTCTGTGATATATCTGTAATAGCTCTGTGACGTCTCTGTGATAGCTCTGTAATATCTCTGTGATAGCTCTGTAATATCTCTGTGATAGCTCTGTAATATCACTGTGATATCTCTGTAATATCTCTGTGATAGCTCTGTAATATCTCTGTGATAGCTCTGTGATATCTGTGTGATAGCTTTGTGATATCCCTGTAATATCTCTGAGATATGACTCTAATATTTCTGTGATATCTCTGTAATATATCTGTTATAGCTCTAATATCTATGTGATAGCTCTGTAATATCTCTGTAATAGCTCTGTGATAGCTGTGTGATATCTCTGTGATATATCTCTAATATTTCTGTAATATCCCTGTAATATCTCTGTGATAGCTCTGTAATATCTCTGTGATAGCTCTGTGATAGCTCAGTAATATCTCTGTGATAGCTCTGTATTATCTGTGATATCTCTGTGATAGCTCTGTGATAGCTCTGTGATATCTCTGTAACATTTCTGTAATATCTCTGTGAAAGCTCTGTAGTATCTCTGTGATTGCTCTGTGATAGGTCTGTAATATCTCTGATAGCTCAGTAATATCTCTGTGATATCTCTGTGATAGCTCTGTAATATCTCTGTGATAGCTCTGTAAAATCCCTGTTTAAAGCTCTGTAATATCTCTGTGATATCTCTGTGATAGCTCTGTGATATATCTGTAATAGCTCTGTGATATCTCTGTGATAGCTCTGTAATATCTCTGTGATAGCTCTGTAATATCTCTGTGATAGCTCTGTGATATCTGTGTGATAGCTCTGTGATATCCCTGTAATAGCTCTGAGATATGACTCTAATATTTCTGTGATAGCTCTGTAATAGCTCTGTGATAGCTCTGTGATATATCTGTGATAGCTATGTGATAGCTCTGTAATATCCCTGTGATAGCTCTGTAATATATCAGTAATAGTTCTGTGATATCTCTTTGATAGCTCTGTAATATCTCTGTGATAGCTCTGTAATATCCCTGTGATAGCTCTGTAATAACTCTGTGATATCTCTGTGATAGCTCTGTGATATATCTGTAATAGCTCTGTGATATCTCTGTGATAGCTCTGTAATATCTCTGTGATAGCTCTTTGATAGCTCTGTGATATCTCTGTGATAGCTCTGTAATATATCTGTAATAGCTCTGTGATATCTCTGTGATAGCTCTGTAATATCTCTGTGATAGCTCTGTAATATCTATGTGTTAGCTCTGTAATATCTCTGTGATATCTGTGTGATAGCTCTGTGATATATCTGTAATAGCTCTGTGATATCTCTGTGATTGCTCTGTGATAGGTCTGTAATATCTCTGATAGCTCAGTAATATCTCTGTGATATCTCTGTGATAGCTCTGTAATATCTCTGTGATAGCTCTGTAAAATCCCTGTTTAAAGCTCTGTAATATCTCTGTGATATCTCTGTGATAGCTCTGTGATATATCTGTAATAGCTCTGTGATATCTCTGTGATAGCTCTGTAATATCTCTGTGATAGCTCTGTAAAATCCCTGTTTAAAGCTCTGTAATATCTCTGTGATATCTCTGTGATAGCTCTGTGATATATCTGTAATAGCTCTGTGATATCTCTGTGATAGCTCTGTAATATCTCTGTGATAGCTCTGTAATATCTCTGTGATAGCTCTGTGATATCTGTGTGATAGCTCTGTGATATCCCTGTAATAGCTCTGTATTATCTGTGATATCTCAGTGATAGCTCTGTGATAGCTCTGTGATATCTCTGTAATATTTCTGTAATATCTCTGTGAAAGCTCTGTAGTATCTCTGTGATTGCTCTGTGATAGGTCTGTAATATCTCTGATATCTCTGTGATAGCTCTGTAATATCTCTGTGATAGCTCTGTGATATCTGTGTGATAGCTCTGTGATATCCCTGTAATAGCTCTGAGATATGACTCTAATATTTCAATTATAGCTCTGTAATAGCTCTGTGATAGCTCTGTGATATTTCTGTGATAGCTATGTGATAGCTCTGTGATATCCCTGTATTTACTCTGTGATAGCTCTGTAATATACCTGTAATAGCTCTGTGATAGCTCTGTGATAGCACTGTGATATATCTGTGATAGCTCTGTGATATCCCTGTAATTATTCTGTGATAGCTCTGTAATATATCTGTAATAGCTCTGTGATATCTCTGTGATAGCCCTGTGATATCTCTGTGATAGCTCTGTAATATCTCTGTGATAGCTCTTTGATAGCTCTGTGATATCTCTGTGATAGCTCTGTAATATATCTGTAATAGCTCTGTGATATCTCTGTGATACCTCTGTAATATCTCTGTGATAGCTCTGTAATATCTATGTGATAGCTCTGTAATATCCCTGTGATATCTGTGTGATAGCTCTGTGATATATCTGTAATAGCTCTGTGACGTCTCTGTGATAGCTCTGTAATATCTCTGTGATAGCTCTGTAATATCTCTGTGATAGCTCTGTAATATCACTGTGATATCTCTGTAATATCTCTGTGATAGCTCTGTAATATCTCTGTGATAGCTCTGTGATATCTGTGTGATAGCTTTGTGATATCCCTGTAATATCTCTGAGATATGACTCTAATATTTCTGTGATATCTCTGTAATATATCTGTTATAGCTCTAATATCTATGTGATAGCTCTGTAATATCTCTGTAATAGCTCTGTGATAGCTGTGTGATATCTCTGTGATATATCTCTAATATTTCTGTAATATCCCTGTAATATCTCTGTGATAGCTCTGTAATATCTCTGTGATAGCTCTGTGATAGCTCAGTAATATCTCTGTGATAGCTCTGTATTATCTGTGATATCTCTGTGATAGCTCTGTGATAGCTCTGTGATATCTCTGTAATATTTCTGTAATATCTCTGTGAAAGCTCTGTAGTATCTCTGTGATTGCTCTGTGATAGGTCTGTAATATCTCTGATAGCTCAGTAATATCTCTGTGATATCTCTGTGATAGCTCTGTAATATCTCTGTGATAGCTCTGTAAAATCCCTGTTTAAAGCTCTGTAATATCTCTGTGATATCTCTGTGATAGCTCTGTGATATATCTGTAATAGCTCTGTGATATCTCTGTGATAGCTCTGTAATATCTCTGTGATAGCTCTGTAATATCTCTGTGATAGCTCTGTGATATCTGTGTGATAGCTCTGTGATATCCCTGTAATAGCTCTGAGATATGACTCTAATATTTCTGTGATAGCTCTGTAATAGCTCTGTGATAGCTCTGTGATATATCTGTGATAGCTATGTGATAGCTCTGTAATATCCCTGTGATAGCTCTGTAATATCCCTGTGATAGCTCTGTAATATATCAGTAATAGTTCTGTGATATCTCTTTGATAGCTCTGTAATATCTCTGTGATAGCTCTGTAATATCCCTGTGATAGCTCTGTAATAACTCTGTGATATCTCTGTGATAGCTCTGTGATATATCTGTAATAGCTCTGTGATATCTCTGTGATAGCTCTGTAATATCTCTGTGATAGCTCTTTGATAGCTCTGTGATATCTCTGTGATAGCTCTGTAATATATCTGTAATAGCTCTGTGATATCTCTGTGATAGCTCTGTAATATCTCTGTGATAGCTCTGTAATATCTATGTGTTAGCTCTGTAATATCTCTGTGATATCTGTGTGATAGCTCTGTGATATATCTGTAATAGCTCTGTGATATCTCTGTGATAGCTCTGTAATATCTCTGTGATAGCTCTTTGATAGCTCTGTGATATCTATGTGATAGCTCTGTAATATATCTGTAATAGCTCTGTGATATCTCTGTGATACCTCTGTAATATCTCTGTGATAGCTCTGTAATATCTATGTGATAGCTCTGTAATATCCCTGTGATATCTGTGTGATAGCTCTGTGATATATCTGTAATAGCTCTGTGATGTCTCTGTGATAGCTCTGTAATATCTCTGTGATAGCTCTGTAATATCTCTGTGATAGCTCTGTAATATCACTGTGATATCTCTGTAATATCTCTGTGATAGCTCTGTAATATCTCTGTGATAGCTCTGTGATATCTGTGTGATAGCTTTGTGATATCCCTGTAATATCTCTGAGATATGACTCTAATATTTCTGTGATATCTCTGTAATATATCTGTTATAGCTCTAATATCTATGTGATAGCTCTGTAATATCTCTGTAATAGCTCTGTGATAGCTGTGTGATATCTCTGTGATATATCTCTAATATTTCTGTAATATCCCTGTAATATCTCTGTGATAGCTATGTAATATCTCTGTGGTAGCTCTGTGATAGCTCAGTAATATCTCTGTGATAGCTCTGTATTATCTGTGATATCTCAGTGATAGCTCTGTGATAGCTCTGTGATATCTCTGTAATATTTCTGTAATATCTCTGTGAAAGCTCTGTAGTATCTCTGTGATTGCTCTGTGATAGGTCTGTAATATCTCTGATAGCTCAGGAATATCTCTGTGATTTCTCTGTGATAGCTCTGTAATATCTCTGTGATAGCTCTGTAATATCCCTGTTTATAGCTCTGTAATATCTCTGTGATATCTCTGTGATAGCTCTGTGATATATCTGTAATAGCTCTGTGATATCTCTGTGATAGCTCTGTAATATCTCTGTGATAGCTCTGTAATATCTCTGTGATAGCTCTGTGATATCTGTGTGATAGCTCTGTGATATCCCTGTAATAGCTCTGAGATATGACTCTAATATTTCTGTGATAGCTCTGTAATAGCTCTGTGATAGCTCTGTGATATATCTGTGATAGCTATGTGATAGCTCTGTAATATCCCTGTGATAGCTCTGTAATATATCAGTAATAGTTCTGTGATATCTCTGTGATAGCTCTGTAATATCTCTGTGATAGCTCTGTAATATCCCTGTGATAGCTCTGTAATAACTCTGTGATATCTCTGTGATAGCTCTGTGATTTATCTGTAATAGCTCTGTGATATCTCTGTGATAGCTCTGTAATATCTCTGTGATAGCTCTTTGATAGCTCTGTGATATCTCTGTGATAGCTCTGTAATATATCTGTAATAGCTCTGTGATATCTCTCTGATAGCTCTGTAATATCTCTGTGATAGCTCTGTAATATCTATGTGTTAGCTCTGTAATATCTCTGTGATATCTGTGTGATAGCTCTGTGATATATCTGTAATAGCTCTGTGATGTCTCTGTGATAGCTCTGTAATATCTCTGTGATAGCTCTGTAATATCTCTGTGATAGCTCTGTAATATCACTGTGATAGCTCTGTAATATCCCTGTGATAGCTCTGTGATATCTCTGTGATATCTCTGTGATAGCTCTGTGATATCTCTGTAATAGCTCTGTGATATCTCTGTGATAGCTCTGTAATATCTCTGTGATAGCTCTTTGATAGCTCTGTGATATCTCTGTGAAAGCTCTGTAATATATCTGTAAAAGCTCTGTGATATCTCTGTGATAGCTCTGTAATATCTCAGTGATAGCTCTGTAATATCTATGTGTTAGCTCTGTAATATCTCTGTGATATCTGTGTGATAGCTCTGTGATATATCTGTAATAGCTCTGTGATAGCTCTGTAATATCTCTGTGATAGCTCTGTAATATCTCTGTGATAGCTCTGTAATATCACTGTGATAGCTCTGTAATATCCCTGTGATATCTCTATAATATCTCTGTGATAGCTCTGTGATAGCTCTGTGATAGCTCTGTGATATCTCTGTGATAGCTCTGTGATATCTCTGTGATAGCTCTGTAGTATCTCTGTGATAGCTCTGTGATAGGTCTGTAATATCTCTGATGGCTCTGTAATATCTCTGTGATATCTCTGTAATATCACTGTGATACCTCTGTGATATCTCTGTGATAGCTCTGTGATAGCTGTGTAATAGCTCTGTGATAGCTCTGTAATATCTCTGTGATAGCGTTGCAATATCCCTGTGATAGCTCTGTAATATCTCTGTGATAGCTCTGTAATATCTCTATGATAGCTCTGTGATATCTCTGTGATAGCTCTGTAATATCTCTGTGATAGCTCTGTGATATCCCTGTAATAGCTCTGAGATATGACTCTAATATTTCTATGATAGATCTGTAATAGCTCTGTGATAGCTCTGTGATATATCTGTGATAGCTCTGTGATAGCTCTGTGATAGCTCTGTGATAGCTCTGTGATATATCTGTGATAGCTCTGTGATAGCACTGTGATATCCCTGTAATTACTCTGTGATAGCTCTGTAATATATCTGTAATAGCTCTGTGATATCTCTCTGATAGCTCTGTAATATCTCTGTGATAGCTCTGTAATATCTATGTGTTAGCTCTGTAAAATCTCTGTGATATCTGTGTGATAGCTCTGTGATATATCTGTAATAGCTCTGTGATGTCTCTGTGATAGCTCTGTAATATCTCTGTGATAGCTCTGTAATATCTCTGTGATAGCTCTGTAATATCACTGTGATAGCTCTGTAATATCCCTGTGATAGCTCTGTAATATCTCTGTGATATCTCTGTGATAGCTCTGTGATATCTCTGTAATAGCTCTGTGATATCTCTGTGATAGCTCTGTAATATCTCTGTGATAGCTCTTTGATAGCTCTGTGATATCTCTGTGAAAGCTCTGTAATATATCTGTAAAAGCTCTGTGATATCTCTGTGATAGCTCTGTAATATCTCTGTGATAGCTCTGTAATATCTATGTGTTAGCTCTGTAATATCTCTGTGATATCTGTGTGATAGCTCTGTGATATATCTGTAATAGCTCTGTGATGTCTCTGTGATAGCTCTGTAATATCTCTGTGATAGCTCTGTAATATCTCTGTGATAGCTCTGTAATATCACTGTGATAGCTCTGTAATATCCCTGTGATATCTCTATAATATCTCTGTGATAGCTCTGTGATAGCTCTGTGATATCTCTGTGATAGCTCTGTGATAGCTCTGTGATATCTCTGTGATAGCTCTGTGATATCTCTGTGATAGCTCTGTAGTATCTCTGTGATAGCTCTGTGATAGGTCTGTAATATCTCTGATGGCTCTGTAATATCTCTGTGATATCTCTGTAATATCACTGTCATACCTCTGTGATATCTCTGTGATAGCTCTGTGATAGCTGTGTAATAGCTCTGTGATAGCTCTGTAATATCTCTGTGATAGCGTTGCAATATCCCTGTGATAGCTCTGTAATATCTCTGTGATAGCTCTGTAATATCTCTATGATAGCTCTGTGATATCTCTGTGATAGCTCTGTAATATCTCTGTGATAGCTCTGTGATATCCCTGTAATAGCTCTGAGATATGACTCTAATATTTCTATGATAGATCTGTAATAGCTCTGTGATAGCTCTGTGATATATCTGTGATAGCTCTGTGATAGCTCTGTGATAGCTCTGTGATATATCTGTGATAGCTCTGTGATAGCACTGTGATATCCCTGTAATTACTCTGTGATAGCTCTGTAATATATCTGTAATAGCTCTGTGATATCTCTGTGATAGCTCTGTAATATCTCTGTGATAGCTCTGTGATATCCCTGTGATACCCCTGTAATATCTCTGTGATATCTCTGTGATAGCTCTGTGATATATCTGTAATAGCTCTGTGATATCTCTGTGATACCTCTGTAATATCTCTGTAACAGCTCTGTAATATCTATGTGATAGCTCTGTAATATCCCTGTGATATCTGTGTGATAGCTCTGTGATATATCTGTAATAGCTCTGTGATGTCTCTGTGATAGCTCTGTAATATCTCTGTGATAGCTCTGTAATATCTCTGTGATATCTCTGTAATATCACTGTGATATCTCTGTAATATCTCTGTGATAGCTCTGTAATATCTCTGTGATAGCTCTGTGATATCTGTGTGATAGCTTTGTGATATCCCTGTAATATCTCTGAGATATGACTCTAATATTTCTGTGATATCTCTGTAATATATCTGTTATAGCTCTAATATCTATGTGATAGCTCTGTAATATCTCTGTAATAGCTCTGTTATAGCTGTGTGATATCTCTGTGATATATCTCTAATATTTCTGTAATATCCCTGTAATATCTCTGTGATAGCTCTGTAATATCTCTGTGATAGCTCTGTGATAGCTCAGTAATATCTCTGTGATAGTTCTGTATTATCTGTGATATCTCTGTGATAGCTCTGTGATAGCTCTGTGATAGCTCTGTGATAGCTCTGTGATATCTCTGTAATATTTCTGTAATATCTCTGTGAAAGCTCTGTAGTATCTCTGTGATTGCTCTGTGATAGGTCTGTAATATCTCTGATATCTCTGTGAAAGCTCTGTAATATCTCTGTGATAGCTCTGTGATATCTGTGTGATAGCTCTTTGATATCCCTGTAATAGCTCTGAGATATGACTCTAATATTTCAATTATAGCTCTGTAATAGCTCTGTGATAGCTCTGTGATATTTCTGTGATAGCTATGTGATAGCTCTGTGATATCCCTGTATTTACTCTGTGATAGCTCTGTAATATATCTGTAATAGCTCTGTGATAGCTCTGTGATAGCTCTGTGATATATCTGTGATAGCTCTGTGATATCCCTGTAATTATTCTGTGATAGCTCTGTAATATATCTGTAATAGCTCTGTGATATCTCTGTGATAGCCCTGTAATATCTCTGTGATAGCTCTGTAATATCTCTGTGATAGCTCTTTGATAGCTCTGTGATATCTCTGTGATAGCTCTGTAATATATCTGTAATAGCTCTGTGATATCTCTGTGATACCTCTGTAATATCTCTGTGATAGCTCTGTAATATCTATGTGATAGCTCTGTAATATCCCTGTGATATCTGTGTGATAGCTCTGTGATATATCTGTAATAGCTCTGTGATGTCTCTGTGATAGCTCTGTAATATCTCTGTGATAGCTCTGTAATATCTCTGTGATAGCTCTGTAATATCACTGTGATATCTCTGTAATATCTCTGTGATAGCTCTGTAATATCTCTGTGATAGCTCTGTGATATCTGTGTGATAGCTTTGTGATATCCCTGTAATATCTCTGAGATATGACTCTAATATTTCTGTGATATCTCTGTAATATATCTGTTATAGCTCTAATATCTATGTGATAGCTCTGTAATATCTCTGTAATAGCTCTGTGATAGCTGTGTGATATCTCTGTGATATATCTCTAATATTTCTGTAATATCCCTGTAATATCTCTGTGATAGCTCTGTAATATCTCTGTGATAGCTCTGTGATAGCTCAGTAATATCTCTGTGATAGCTCTGTATTATCTGTGATATCTCTGTGATAGCTCTGTGATAGCTCTGTGATATCTCTGTAACATTTCTGTAATATCTCTGTGAAAGCTCTGTAGTATCTCTGTGATTGCTCTGTGATAGGTCTGTAATATCTCTGATAGCTCAGTAATATCTCTGTGATATCTCTGTGATAGCTCTGTAATATCTCTGTGATAGCTCTGTAAAATCCCTGTTTAAAGCTCTGTAATATCTCTGTGATATCTCTGTGATAGCTCTGTGATATATCTGTAATAGCTCTGTGATATCTCTGTGATAGCTCTGTAATATCTCTGTGATAGCTCTGTAATATCTCTGTGATAGCTCTGTGATATCTGTGTGATAGCTCTGTGATATCCCTGTAATAGCTCTGAGATATGACTCTAATATTTCTGTGATAGCTCTGTAATAGCTCTGTGATAGCTCTGTGATATATCTGTGATAGCTATGTGATAGCTCTGTAATATCCCTGTGATAGCTCTGTAATATATCAGTAATAGTTCTGTGATATCTCTTTGATAGCTCTGTAATATCTCTGTGATAGCTCTGTAATATCCCTGTGATAGCTCTGTAATAACTCTGTGATATCTCTGTGATAGCTCTGTGATATATCTGTAATAGCTCTGTGATATCTCTGTGATAGCTCTGTAATATCTCTGTGATAGCTCTTTGATAGCTCTGTGATATCTCTGTGATAGCTCTGTAATATATCTGTAATAGCTCTGTGATATCTCTGTGATAGCTCTGTAATATCTCTGTGATAGCTCTGTAATATCTATGTGTTAGCTCTGTAATATCTCTGTGATATCTGTGTGATAGCTCTGTGATATATCTGTAATAGCTCTGTGATATCTCTGTGATTGCTCTGTGATAGGTCTGTAATATCTCTGATAGCTCAGTAATATCTCTGTGATATCTCTGTGATAGCTCTGTAATATCTCTGTGATAGCTCTGTAAAATCCCTGTTTAAAGCTCTGTAATATCTCTGTGATATCTCTGTGATAGCTCTGTGATATATCTGTAATAGCTCTGTGATATCTCTGTGATAGCTCTGTAATATCTCTGTGATAGCTCTGTAAAATCCCTGTTTAAAGCTCTGTAATATCTCTGTGATATCTCTGTGATAGCTCTGTGATATATCTGTAATAGCTCTGTGATATCTCTGTGATAGCTCTGTAATATCTCTGTGATAGCTCTGTAATATCTCTGTGATAGCTCTGTGATATCTGTGTGATAGCTCTGTGATATCCCTGTAATAGCTCTGTATTATCTGTGATATCTCAGTGATAGCTCTGTGATAGCTCTGTGATATCTCTGTAATATTTCTGTAATATCTCTGTGAAAGCTCTGTAGTATCTCTGTGATTGCTCTGTGATAGGTCTGTAATATCTCTGATATCTCTGTGATAGCTCTGTAATATCTCTGTGATAGCTCTGTGATATCTGTGTGATAGCTCTGTGATATCCCTGTAATAGCTCTGAGATATGACTCTAATATTTCAATTATAGCTCTGTAATAGCTCTGTGATAGCTCTGTGATATTTCTGTGATAGCTATGTGATAGCTCTGTGATATCCCTGTATTTACTCTGTGATAGCTCTGTAATATACCTGTAATAGCTCTGTGATAGCTCTGTGATAGCACTGTGATATATCTGTGATAGCTCTGTGATATCCCTGTAATTATTCTGTGATAGCTCTGTAATATATCTGTAATAGCTCTGTGATATCTCTGTGATAGCCCTGTGATATCTCTGTGATAGCTCTGTAATATCTCTGTGATAGCTCTTTGATAGCTCTGTGATATCTCTGTGATAGCTCTGTAATATATCTGTAATAGCTCTGTGATATCTCTGTGATACCTCTGTAATATCTCTGTGATAGCTCTGTAATATCTATGTGATAGCTCTGTAATATCCCTGTGATATCTGTGTGATAGCTCTGTGATATATCTGTAATAGCTCTGTGACGTCTCTGTGATAGCTCTGTAATATCTCTGTGATAGCTCTGTAATATCACTGTGATATCTCTGTAATATCTCTGTGATAGCTCTGTAATATCTCTGTGATAGCTCTGTGATATCTGTGTGATAGCTTTGTGATATCCCTGTAATATCTCTGAGATATGACTCTAATATTTCTGTGATATCTCTGTAATATATCTGTTATAGCTCTAATATCTATGTGATAGCTCTGTAATATCTCTGTAATAGCTCTGTGATAGCTGTGTGATATCTCTGTGATATATCTCTAATATTTCTGTAATATCCCTGTAATATCTCTGTGATAGCTCTGTAATATCTCTGTGATAGCTCTGTGATAGCTCAGTAATATCTCTGTGATAGCTCTGTATTATCTGTGATATCTCTGTGATAGCTCTGTGATAGCTCTGTGATATCTCTGTAATATTTCTGTAATATCTCTGTGAAAGCTCTGTAGTATCTCTGTGATTGCTCTGTGATAGGTCTGTAATATCTCTGATAGCTCAGTAATATCTCTGTGATATCTCTGTGATAGCTCTGTAATATCTCTGTGATAGCTCTGTAAAATCCCTGTTTAAAGCTCTGTAATATCTCTGTGATATCTCTGTGATAGCTCTGTGATATATCTGTAATAGCTCTGTGATATCTCTGTGATAGCTCTGTAATATCTCTGTGATAGCTCTGTAATATCTCTGTGATAGCTCTGTGATATCTGTGTGATAGCTCTGTGATATCCCTGTAATAGCTCTGAGATATGACTCTAATATTTCTGTGATAGCTCTGTAATAGCTCTGTGATAGCTCTGTGATATATCTGTGATAGCTATGTGATAGCTCTGTAATATCCCTGTGATAGCTCTGTAATATCCCTGTGATAGCTCTGTAATATATCAGTAATAGTTCTGTGATATCTCTTTGATAGCTCTGTAATATCTCTGTGATAGCTCTGTAATATCCCTGTGATAGCTCTGTAATAACTCTGTGATATCTCTGTGATAGCTCTGTGATATATCTGTAATAGCTCTGTGATATCTCTGTGATAGCTCTGTAATATCTCTGTGATAGCTCTTTGATAGCTCTGTGATATCTCTGTGATAGCTCTGTAATATATCTGTAATAGCTCTGTGATATCTCTGTGATAGCTCTGTAATATCTCTGTGATAGCTCTGTAATATCTATGTGTTAGCTCTGTAATATCTCTGTGATATCTGTGTGATAGCTCTGTGATATATCTGTAATAGCTCTGTGATATCTCTGTGATAGCTCTGTAATATCTCTGTGATAGCTCTTTGATAGCTCTGTGATATCTATGTGATAGCTCTGTAATATATCTGTAATAGCTCTGTGATATCTCTGTGATACCTCTGTAATATCTCTGTGATAGCTCTGTAATATCTATGTGATAGCTCTGTAATATCCCTGTGATATCTGTGTGATAGCTCTGTGATATATCTGTAATAGCTCTGTGATGTCTCTGTGATAGCTCTGTAATATCTCTGTGATAGCTCTGTAATATCTCTGTGATAGCTCTGTAATATCACTGTGATATCTCTGTAATATCTCTGTGATAGCTCTGTAATATCTCTGTGATAGCTCTGTGATATCTGTGTGATAGCTTTGTGATATCCCTGTAATATCTCTGAGATATGACTCTAATATTTCTGTGATATCTCTGTAATATATCTGTTATAGCTCTAATATCTATGTGATAGCTCTGTAATATCTCTGTAATAGCTCTGTGATAGCTGTGTGATATCTCTGTGATATATCTCTAATATTTCTGTAATATCCCTGTAATATCTCTGTGATAGCTATGTAATATCTCTGTGGTAGCTCTGTGATAGCTCAGTAATATCTCTGTGATAGCTCTGTATTATCTGTGATATCTCAGTGATAGCTCTGTGATAGCTCTGTGATATCTCTGTAATATTTCTGTAATATCTCTGTGAAAGCTCTGTAGTATCTCTGTGATTGCTCTGTGATAGGTCTGTAATATCTCTGATAGCTCAGGAATATCTCTGTGATTTCTCTGTGATAGCTCTGTAATATCTCTGTGATAGCTCTGTAATATCCCTGTTTATAGCTCTGTAATATCTCTGTGATATCTCTGTGATAGCTCTGTGATATATCTGTAATAGCTCTGTGATATCTCTGTGATAGCTCTGTAATATCTCTGTGATAGCTCTGTAATATCTCTGTGATAGCTCTGTGATATCTGTGTGATAGCTCTGTGATATCCCTGTAATAGCTCTGAGATATGACTCTAATATTTCTGTGATAGCTCTGTAATAGCTCTGTGATAGCTCTGTGATATATCTGTGATAGCTATGTGATAGCTCTGTAATATCCCTGTGATAGCTCTGTAATATATCAGTAATAGTTCTGTGATATCTCTGTGATAGCTCTGTAATATCTCTGTGATAGCTCTGTAATATCCCTGTGATAGCTCTGTAATAACTCTGTGATATCTCTGTGATAGCTCTGTGATTTATCTGTAATAGCTCTGTGATATCTCTGTGATAGCTCTGTAATATCTCTGTGATAGCTCTTTGATAGCTCTGTGATATCTCTGTGATAGCTCTGTAATATATCTGTAATAGCTCTGTGATATCTCTCTGATAGCTCTGTAATATCTCTGTGATAGCTCTGTAATATCTATGTGTTAGCTCTGTAATATCTCTGTGATATCTGTGTGATAGCTCTGTGATATATCTGTAATAGCTCTGTGATGTCTCTGTGATAGCTCTGTAATATCTCTGTGATAGCTCTGTAATATCTCTGTGATAGCTCTGTAATATCACTGTGATAGCTCTGTAATATCCCTGTGATAGCTCTGTGATATCTCTGTGATATCTCTGTGATAGCTCTGTGATATCTCTGTAATAGCTCTGTGATATCTCTGTGATAGCTCTGTAATATCTCTGTGATAGCTCTTTGATAGCTCTGTGATATCTCTGTGAAAGCTCTGTAATATATCTGTAAAAGCTCTGTGATATCTCTGTGATAGCTCTGTAATATCTCAGTGATAGCTCTGTAATATCTATGTGTTAGCTCTGTAATATCTCTGTGATATCTGTGTGATAGCTCTGTGATATATCTGTAATAGCTCTGTGATAGCTCTGTAATATCTCTGTGATAGCTCTGTAATATCTCTGTGATAGCTCTGTAATATCACTGTGATAGCTCTGTAATATCCCTGTGATATCTCTATAATATCTCTGTGATAGCTCTGTGATAGCTCTGTGATAGCTCTGTGATATCTCTGTGATAGCTCTGTGATATCTCTGTGATAGCTCTGTAGTATCTCTGTGATAGCTCTGTGATAGGTCTGTAATATCTCTGATGGCTCTGTAATATCTCTGTGATATCTCTGTAATATCACTGTGATACCTCTGTGATATCTCTGTGATAGCTCTGTGATAGCTGTGTAATAGCTCTGTGATAGCTCTGTAATATCTCTGTGATAGCGTTGCAATATCCCTGTGATAGCTCTGTAATATCTCTGTGATAGCTCTGTAATATCTCTATGATAGCTCTGTGATATCTCTGTGATAGCTCTGTAATATCTCTGTGATAGCTCTGTGATATCCCTGTAATAGCTCTGAGATATGACTCTAATATTTCTATGATAGATCTGTAATAGCTCTGTGATAGCTCTGTGATATATCTGTGATAGCTCTGTGATAGCTCTGTGATAGCTCTGTGATAGCTCTGTGATATATCTGTGATAGCTCTGTGATAGCACTGTGATATCCCTGTAATTACTCTGTGATAGCTCTGTAATATATCTGTAATAGCTCTGTGATATCTCTCTGATAGCTCTGTAATATCTCTGTGATAGCTCTGTAATATCTATGTGTTAGCTCTGTAAAATCTCTGTGATATCTGTGTGATAGCTCTGTGATATATCTGTAATAGCTCTGTGATGTCTCTGTGATAGCTCTGTAATATCTCTGTGATAGCTCTGTAATATCTCTGTGATAGCTCTGTAATATCACTGTGATAGCTCTGTAATATCCCTGTGATAGCTCTGTAATATCTCTGTGATATCTCTGTGATAGCTCTGTGATATCTCTGTAATAGCTCTGTGATATCTCTGTGATAGCTCTGTAATATCTCTGTGATAGCTCTTTGATAGCTCTGTGATATCTCTGTGAAAGCTCTGTAATATATCTGTAAAAGCTCTGTGATATCTCTGTGATAGCTCTGTAATATCTCTGTGATAGCTCTGTAATATCTATGTGTTAGCTCTGTAATATCTCTGTGATATCTGTGTGATAGCTCTGTGATATATCTGTAATAGCTCTGTGATGTCTCTGTGATAGCTCTGTAATATCTCTGTGATAGCTCTGTAATATCTCTGTGATAGCTCTGTAATATCACTGTGATAGCTCTGTAATATCCCTGTGATATCTCTATAATATCTCTGTGATAGCTCTGTGATAGCTCTGTGATATCTCTGTGATAGCTCTGTGATAGCTCTGTGATATCTCTGTGATAGCTCTGTGATATCTCTGTGATAGCTCTGTAGTATCTCTGTGATAGCTCTGTGATAGGTCTGTAATATCTCTGATGGCTCTGTAATATCTCTGTGATATCTCTGTAATATCACTGTCATACCTCTGTGATATCTCTGTGATAGCTCTGTGATAGCTGTGTAATAGCTCTGTGATAGCTCTGTAATATCTCTGTGATAGCGTTGCAATATCCCTGTGATAGCTCTGTAATATCTCTGTGATAGCTCTGTAATATCTCTATGATAGCTCTGTGATATCTCTGTGATAGCTCTGTAATATCTCTGTGATAGCTCTGTGATATCCCTGTAATAGCTCTGAGATATGACTCTAATATTTCTATGATAGATCTGTAATAGCTCTGTGATAGCTCTGTGATATATCTGTGATAGCTCTGTGATAGCTCTGTGATAGCTCTGTGATATATCTGTGATAGCTCTGTGATAGCACTGTGATATCCCTGTAATTACTCTGTGATAGCTCTGTAATATATCTGTAATAGCTCTGTGATATCTCTGTGATAGCTCTGTAATATCTCTGTGATAGCTCTGTGATATCCCTGTGATACCCCTGTAATATCTCTGTGATATCTCTGTGATAGCTCTGTGATATATCTGTAATAGCTCTGTGATAGCTGTGTGATATCTCTGTGATATATCTCTAATATTTCTGTAATATCCCTGTAATATCTCTGTGATAGCTCTGTAATATCTCTGTGATAGCTCTGTGATAGCTCAGTAATATCTCTGTGATAGCTCTGTATTATCTGTGATATCTCAGTGATAGCTCTGTGATAGCTCTGTGATATCTCTGTAATATTTCTGTAATATCTCTGTGAAAGCTCTGTAGTATCTCTGTGATTGCTCTGTGATAGGTCTGTAATATCTCTGATATCTCTGTGATAGCTCTGTAATATCTCTGTGATAGCTCTGTGATATCTGTGTGATAGCTCTGTGATATCCCTGTAATAGCTCTGAGATATGACTCTAATATTTCAATTATAGCTCTGTAATAGCTCTGTGATAGCTCTGTGATATTTCTGTGATAGCTATGTGATAGCTCTGTGATATCCCTGTATTTACTCTGTGATAGCTCTGTAATATACCTGTAATAGCTCTGTGATAGCTCTGTGATAGCACTGTGATATATCTGTGATAGCTCTGTGATATCCCTGTAATTATTCTGTGATAGCTCTGTAATATATCTGTAATAGCTCTGTGATATCTCTGTGATAGCCCTGTGATATCTCTGTGATAGCTCTGTAATATCTCTGTGATAGCTCTTTGATAGCTCTGTGATATCTCTGTGATAGCTCTGTAATATATCTGTAATAGCTCTGTGATATCTCTGTGATACCTCTGTAATATCTCTGTGATAGCTCTGTGATACCTCTGTAATAGCTCTGTAATATCCCTGTGATATCTGTGTGATAGCTCTGTGATATATCTGTAATAGCTCTGTGATGTCTCTGTGATAGCTCTGTAATATCTCTGTGATAGCTCTGTAATATCTCTGTGATAGCTCTGTAATATCACTGTGATATCTCTGTAATATCTCTGTGATAGCTCTGTAATATCTCTGTGATAGCTCTGTGATATCTGTGTGATAGCTTTGTGATATCCCTGTAATATCTCTGAGATATGACTCTAATATTTCTGTGATATCTCTGTAATATATCTGTTATAGCTCTAATATCTATGTGATAGCTCTGTAATATCTCTGTAATAGCTCTGTGATAGCTGTGTGATATCTCTGTGATATATCTCTAATATTTCTGTAATATCCCTGTAATATCTCTGTGATAGCTCTGTAATATCTCTGTGATAGCTCTGTGATAGCTCAGTAATATCTCTGTGATAGCTCTGTATTATCTGTGATATCTCTGTGATAGCTCTGTGATAGCTCTGTGATATCTCTGTAACATTTCTGTAATATCTCTGTGAAAGCTCTGTAGTATCTCTGTGATTGCTCTGTGATAGGTCTGTAATATCTCTGATAGCTCAGTAATATCTCTGTGATATCTCTGTGATAGCTCTGTAATATCTCTGTGATAGCTCTGTAAAATCCCTGTTTAAAGCTCTGTAATATCTCTGTGATATCTCTGTGATAGCTCTGTGATATATCTGTAATAGCTCTGTGATATCTCTGTGATAGCTCTGTAATATCTCTGTGATAGCTCTGTAATATCTCTGTGATAGCTCTGTGATATCTGTGTGATAGCTCTGTGATATCCCTGTAATAGCTCTGAGATATGACTCTAATATTTCTGTGATAGCTCTGTAATAGCTCTGTGATAGCTCTGTGATATATCTGTGATAGCTATGTGATAGCTCTGTAATATCCCTGTGATAGCTCTGTAATATATCAGTAATAGTTCTGTGATATCTCTTTGATAGCTCTGTAATATCTCTGTGATAGCTCTGTAATATCCCTGTGATAGCTCTGTAATAACTCTGTGATATCTCTGTGATAGCTCTGTGATATATCTGTAATAGCTCTGTGATATCTCTGTGATAGCTCTGTAATATCTCTGTGATAGCTCTTTGATAGCTCTGTGATATCTCTGTGATAGCTCTGTAATATATCTGTAATAGCTCTGTGATATCTCTGTGATAGCTCTGTAATATCTCTGTGATAGCTCTGTAATATCTATGTGTTAGCTCTGTAATATCTCTGTGATATCTGTGTGATAGCTCTGTGATATATCTGTAATAGCTCTGTGATATCTCTGTGATTGCTCTGTGATAGGTCTGTAATATCTCTGATAGCTCAGTAATATCTCTGTGATATCTCTGTGATAGCTCTGTAATATCTCTGTGATAGCTCTGTAAAATCCCTGTTTAAAGCTCTGTAATATCTCTGTGATATCTCTGTGATAGCTCTGTGATATATCTGTAATAGCTCTGTGATATCTCTGTGATAGCTCTGTAATATCTCTGTGATAGCTCTGTAAAATCCCTGTTTAAAGCTCTGTAATATCTCTGTGATATCTCTGTGATAGCTCTGTGATATATCTGTAATAGCTCTGTGATATCTCTGTGATAGCTCTGTAATATCTCTGTGATAGCTCTGTAATATCTCTGTGATAGCTCTGTGATATCTGTGTGATAGCTCTGTGATATCCCTGTAATAGCTCTGTATTATCTGTGATATCTCAGTGATAGCTCTGTGATAGCTCTGTGATATCTCTGTAATATTTCTGTAATATCTCTGTGAAAGCTCTGTAGTATCTCTGTGATTGCTCTGTGATAGGTCTGTAATATCTCTGATATCTCTGTGATAGCTCTGTAATATCTCTGTGATAGCTCTGTGATATCTGTGTGATAGCTCTGTGATATCCCTGTAATAGCTCTGAGATATGACTCTAATATTTCAATTATAGCTCTGTAATAGCTCTGTGATAGCTCTGTGATATTTCTGTGATAGCTATGTGATAGCTCTGTGATATCCCTGTATTTACTCTGTGATAGCTCTGTAATATACCTGTAATAGCTCTGTGATAGCTCTGTGATAGCACTGTGATATATCTGTGATAGCTCTGTGATATCCCTGTAATTATTCTGTGATAGCTCTGTAATATATCTGTAATAGCTCTGTGATATCTCTGTGATAGCCCTGTGATATCTCTGTGATAGCTCTGTAATATCTCTGTGATAGCTCTTTGATAGCTCTGTGATATCTCTGTGATAGCTCTGTAATATATCTGTAATAGCTCTGTGATATCTCTGTGATACCTCTGTAATATCTCTGTGATAGCTCTGTAATATCTATGTGATAGCTCTGTAATATCCCTGTGATATCTGTGTGATAGCTCTGTGATATATCTGTAATAGCTCTGTGACGTCTCTGTGATAGCTCTGTAATATCTCTGTGATAGCTCTGTAATATCACTGTGATATCTCTGTAATATCTCTGTGATAGCTCTGTAATATCTCTGTGATAGCTCTGTGATATCTGTGTGATAGCTTTGTGATATCCCTGTAATATCTCTGAGATATGACTCTAATATTTCTGTGATATCTCTGTAATATATCTGTTATAGCTCTAATATCTATGTGATAGCTCTGTAATATCTCTGTAATAGCTCTGTGATAGCTGTGTGATATCTCTGTGATATATCTCTAATATTTCTGTAATATCCCTGTAATATCTCTGTGATAGCTCTGTAATATCTCTGTGATAGCTCTGTGATAGCTCAGTAATATCTCTGTGATAGCTCTGTATTATCTGTGATATCTCTGTGATAGCTCTGTGATAGCTCTGTGATATCTCTGTAATATTTCTGTAATATCTCTGTGAAAGCTCTGTAGTATCTCTGTGATTGCTCTGTGATAGGTCTGTAATATCTCTGATAGCTCAGTAATATCTCTGTGATATCTCTGTGATAGCTCTGTAATATCTCTGTGATAGCTCTGTAAAATCCCTGTTTAAAGCTCTGTAATATCTCTGTGATATCTCTGTGATAGCTCTGTGATATATCTGTAATAGCTCTGTGATATCTCTGTGATAGCTCTGTAATATCTCTGTGATAGCTCTGTAATATCTCTGTGATAGCTCTGTGATATCTGTGTGATAGCTCTGTGATATCCCTGTAATAGCTCTGAGATATGACTCTAATATTTCTGTGATAGCTCTGTAATAGCTCTGTGATAGCTCTGTGATATATCTGTGATAGCTATGTGATAGCTCTGTAATATCCCTGTGATAGCTCTGTAATATCCCTGTGATAGCTCTGTAATATATCAGTAATAGTTCTGTGATATCTCTTTGATAGCTCTGTAATATCTCTGTGATAGCTCTGTAATATCCCTGTGATAGCTCTGTAATAACTCTGTGATATCTCTGTGATAGCTCTGTGATATATCTGTAATAGCTCTGTGATATCTCTGTGATAGCTCTGTAATATCTCTGTGATAGCTCTTTGATAGCTCTGTGATATCTCTGTGATAGCTCTGTAATATATCTGTAATAGCTCTGTGATATCTCTGTGATAGCTCTGTAATATCTCTGTGATAGCTCTGTAATATCTATGTGTTAGCTCTGTAATATCTCTGTGATATCTGTGTGATAGCTCTGTGATATATCTGTAATAGCTCTGTGATATCTCTGTGATAGCTCTGTAATATCTCTGTGATAGCTCTGTAATATCTCTGTGATAGCTCTGTAATATCTCTGTGATAGCTCTGTGATATCTGTGTGATAGCTTTGTGATATCCCTGTAATATCTCTGAGATATGACTCTAATATTTCAATTATAGCTCTGTAATAGCTCTGTGATAGCTCTGTGATATTTCTGTGATAGCTATGTGATAGCTCTGTGATATCCCTGTATTTACTCTGTGATAGCTCTGTAATATACCTGTAATAGCTCTGTGATAGCTCTGTGATAGCACTGTGATATATCTGTGATAGCTCTGTGATATCCCTGTAATTATTCTGTGATAGCTCTGTAATATATCTGTAATAGCTCTGTGATATCTCTGTGATAGCCCTGTGATATCTCTGTGATAGCTCTGTAATATCTCTGTGATAGCTCTTTGATAGCTCTGTGATATCTCTGTGATAGCTCTGTAATATATCTGTAATAGCTCTGTGATATCTCTGTGATACCTCTGTAATATCTCTGTGATAGCTCTGTAATATCTATGTGATAGCTCTGTAATATCCCTGTGATATCTGTGTGATAGCTCTGTGATATATCTGTAATAGCTCTGTGACGTCTCTGTGATAGCTCTGTAATATCTCTGTGATAGCTCTGTAATATCTCTGTGATAGCTCTGTAATATCACTGTGATATCTCTGTAATATCTCTGTGATAGCTCTGTAATATCTCTGTGATAGCTCTGTGATATCTGTGTGATAGCTTTGTGATATCCCTGTAATATCTCTGAGATATGACTCTAATATTTCTGTGATATCTCTGTAATATATCTGTTATAGCTCTAATATCTATGTGATAGCTCTGTAATATCTCTGTAATAGCTCTGTGATAGCTGTGTGATATCTCTGTGATATATCTCTAATATTTCTGTAATATCCCTGTAATATCTCTGTGATAGCTCTGTAATATCTCTGTGATAGCTCTGTGATAGCTCAGTAATATCTCTGTGATAGCTCTGTATTATCTGTGATATCTCTGTGATAGCTCTGTGATAGCTCTGTGATATCTCTGTAATATTTCTGTAATATCTCTGTGAAAGCTCTGTAGTATCTCTGTGATTGCTCTGTGATAGGTCTGTAATATCTCTGATAGCTCAGTAATATCTCTGTGATATCTCTGTGATAGCTCTGTAATATCTCTGTGATAGCTCTGTAAAATCCCTGTTTAAAGCTCTGTAATATCTCTGTGATATCTCTGTGATAGCTCTGTGATATATCTGTAATAGCTCTGTGATATCTCTGTGATAGCTCTGTAATATCTCTGTGATAGCTCTGTAATATCTCTGTGATAGCTCTGTGATATCTGTGTGATAGCTCTGTGATATCCCTGTAATAGCTCTGAGATATGACTCTAATATTTCTGTGATAGCTCTGTAATAGCTCTGTGATAGCTCTGTGATATATCTGTGATAGCTATGTGATAGCTCTGTAATATCCCTGTGATAGCTCTGTAATATCCCTGTGATAGCTCTGTAATATATCAGTAATAGTTCTGTGATATCTCTTTGATAGCTCTGTAATATCTCTGTGATAGCTCTGTAATATCCCTGTGATAGCTCTGTAATAACTCTGTGATATCTCTGTGATAGCTCTGTGATATATCTGTAATAGCTCTGTGATATCTCTGTGATAGCTCTGTAATATCTCTGTGATAGCTCTTTGATAGCTCTGTGATATCTCTGTGATAGCTCTGTAATATATCTGTAATAGCTCTGTGATATCTCTGTGATAGCTCTGTAATATCTCTGTGATAGCTCTGTAATATCTATGTGTTAGCTCTGTAATATCTCTGTGATATCTGTGTGATAGCTCTGTGATATATCTGTAATAGCTCTGTGATATATCTGTAATAGCTCTGTGATATCTCTGTGATAGCTCTGTAATATCTCTGTGATAGCTCTGTAATATCTCTGTGATAGCTCTGTAATATCTCTGTGATAGCACTGTGATATATCTGTGATAGCTCTGTGATATCTCTGTAATTATTCTGTGATAGCTCTGTAATATATCTGTAATAGCTCTGTGATATCTCTGTGATAGCCCTGTGATATCTCTGTGATAGCTCTGTAATATATCTGTAATAGCTCTGTGATATCTCTGTGATACCTCTGTAATATCTCTGTGATAGCTCTGTAATATCTATGTGATAGCTCTGTAATATCCCTGTGATATCTGTGTGATAGCTCTGTGATATATCTGTAATAGCTCTGTGACGTCTCTGTGATAGCTCTGTAATATCTCTGTGATAGCTCTGTAATATCTCTGTGATAGCTCTGTAATATCTCTGTGATAGCTCTGTGATATCTGTGTGATAGCTTTGTGATATCCCTGTAATATCTCTGAGATATGACTCTAATATTTCTGTGATATCTCTGTAATATATCTGTTATAGCTCTAATATCTATGTGATAGCTCTGTAATATCTCTGTAATAGCTCTGTGATAGCTGTGTGATATCTCTGTGATATATCTCTAATATTTCTGTAATATCCCTGTAATATCTCTGTGATAGCTCTGTAATATCTCTGTGATAGCTCTGTGATAGCTCAGTAATATCTCTGTGATAGCTCTGTATTATCTGTGATATCTCAGTGATAGCTCTGTGATAGCTCTGTGATATCTCTGTAATATTTCTGTAATATCTCTGTGAAAGCTCTGTAGTATCTCTGTGATTGCTCTGTGATAGGTCTGTAATATCTCTGTTATCTCTGTGATAGCTCTGTAATATCTCTGTGATAGCTCTGTGATATCTGTGTGATAGCTCTGTGATATCCCTGTAATAGCTCTGAGATATGACTCTAATATTTCAATTATAGCTCTGTAATAGCTCTGTGATAGCTCTGTGATATTTCTGTGATAGCTATGTGATAGCTCTGTGATATCCCTGTATTTACTCTGTGATAGCTCTGTAATATACCTGTAATAGCTCTGTGATAGCTCTGTGATAGCACTGTGATATATCTGTGATAGCTCTGTGATATCCCTGTAATTATTCTGTGATAGCTCTGTAATATATCTGTAATAGCTCTGTGATATCTCTGTGATAGCCCTGTGATATCTCTGTGATAGCTCTGTAATATCTCTGTGATAGCTCTTTGATAGCTCTGTGATATCTCTGTGATAGCTCTGTAATATATCTGTAATAGCTCTGTGATATCTCTGTGATACCTCTGTAATATCTCTGTGATAGCTCTGTAATATCTATGTGATAGCTCTGTAATATCCCTGTGATATCTGTGTGATAGCTCTGTGATATATCTGTAATAGCTCTGTGACGTCTCTGTGATAGCTCTGTAATATCTCTGTGATAGCTCTGTAATATCTCTGTGATAGCTCTGTAATATCACTGTGATATCTCTGTAATATCTCTGTGATAGCTCTGTAATATCTCTGTGATAGCTCTGTGATATCTGTGTGATAGCTTTGTGATATCCCTGTAATATCTCTGAGATATGACTCTAATATTTCTGTGATATCTCTGTAATATATCTGTTATAGCTCTAATATCTATGTGATAGCTCTGTAATATCTCTGTAATAGCTCTGTGATAGCTGTGTGATATCTCTGTGATATATCTCTAATATTTCTGTAATATCCCTGTAATATCTCTGTGATAGCTCTGTAATATCTCTGTGATAGCTCTGTGATAGCTCAGTAATATCTCTGTGATAGCTCTGTATTATCTGTGATATCTCTGTGATAGCTCTGTGATAGCTCTGTGATATCTCTGTAACATTTCTGTAATATCTCTGTGAAAGCTCTGTAGTATCTCTGTGATTGCTCTGTGATAGGTCTGTAATATCTCTGATAGCTCAGTAATATCTCTGTGATATCTCTGTGATAGCTCTGTAATATCTCTGTGATAGCTCTGTAAAATCCCTGTTTAAAGCTCTGTAATATCTCTGTGATATCTCTGTGATAGCTCTGTGATATATCTGTAATAGCTCTGTGATATCTCTGTGATAGCTCTGTAATATCTCTGTGATAGCTCTGTAATATCTCTGTGATAGCTCTGTGATATCTGTGTGATAGCTCTGTGATATCCCTGTAATAGCTCTGAGATATGACTCTAATATTTCTGTGATAGCTCTGTAATAGCTCTGTGATAGCTCTGTGATATATCTGTGATAGCTATGTGATAGCTCTGTAATATCCCTGTGATAGCTCTGTAATATATCAGTAATAGTTCTGTGATATCTCTTTGATAGCTCTGTAATATCTCTGTGATAGCTCTGTAATATCCCTGTGATAGCTCTGTAATAACTCTGTGATATCTCTGTGATAGCTCTGTGATATATCTGTAATAGCTCTGTGATATCTCTGTGATAGCTCTGTAATATCTCTGTGATAGCTCTTTGATAGCTCTGTGATATCTCTGTGATAGCTCTGTAATATATCTGTAATAGCTCTGTGATATCTCTGTGATAGCTCTGTAATATCTCTGTGATAGCTCTGTAATATCTATGTGTTAGCTCTGTAATATCTCTGTGATATCTGTGTGATAGCTCTGTGATATATCTGTAATAGCTCTGTGATATCTCTGTGATTGCTCTGTGATAGGTCTGTAATATCTCTGATAGCTCAGTAATATCTCTGTGATATCTCTGTGATAGCTCTGTAATATCTCTGTGATAGCTCTGTAAAATCCCTGTTTAAAGCTCTGTAATATCTCTGTGATATCTCTGTGATAGCTCTGTGATATATCTGTAATAGCTCTGTGATATCTCTGTGATAGCTCTGTAATATCTCTGTGATAGCTCTGTAAAATCCCTGTTTAAAGCTCTGTAATATCTCTGTGATATCTCTGTGATAGCTCTGTGATATATCTGTAATAGCTCTGTGATATCTCTGTGATAGCTCTGTAATATCTCTGTGATAGCTCTGTAATATCTCTGTGATAGCTCTGTGATATCTGTGTGATAGCTCTGTGATATCCCTGTAATAGCTCTGTATTATCTGTGATATCTCAGTGATAGCTCTGTGATAGCTCTGTGATATCTCTGTAATATTTCTGTAATATCTCTGTGAAAGCTCTGTAGTATCTCTGTGATTGCTCTGTGATAGGTCTGTAATATCTCTGATATCTCTGTGATAGCTCTGTAATATCTCTGTGATAGCTCTGTGATATCTGTGTGATAGCTCTGTGATATCCCTGTAATAGCTCTGAGATATGACTCTAATATTTCAATTATAGCTCTGTAATAGCTCTGTGATAGCTCTGTGATATTTCTGTGATAGCTATGTGATAGCTCTGTGATATCCCTGTATTTACTCTGTGATAGCTCTGTAATATACCTGTAATAGCTCTGTGATAGCTCTGTGATAGCACTGTGATATATCTGTGATAGCTCTGTGATATCCCTGTAATTATTCTGTGATAGCTCTGTAATATATCTGTAATAGCTCTGTGATATCTCTGTGATAGCCCTGTGATATCTCTGTGATAGCTCTGTAATATCTCTGTGATAGCTCTTTGATAGCTCTGTGATATCTCTGTGATAGCTCTGTAATATATCTGTAATAGCTCTGTGATATCTCTGTGATACCTCTGTAATATCTCTGTGATAGCTCTGTAATATCTATGTGATAGCTCTGTAATATCCCTGTGATATCTGTGTGATAGCTCTGTGATATATCTGTAATAGCTCTGTGACGTCTCTGTGATAGCTCTGTAATATCTCTGTGATAGCTCTGTAATATCTCTGTGATAGCTCTGTAATATCACTGTGATATCTCTGTAATATCTCTGTGATAGCTCTGTAATATCTCTGTGATAGCTCTGTGATATCTGTGTGATAGCTTTGTGATATCCCTGTAATATCTCTGAGATATGACTCTAATATTTCTGTGATATCTCTGTAATATATCTGTTATAGCTCTAATATCTATGTGATAGCTCTGTAATATCTCTGTAATAGCTCTGTGATAGCTGTGTGATATCTCTGTGATATATCTCTAATATTTCTGTAATATCCCTGTAATATCTCTGTGATAGCTCTGTAATATCTCTGTGATAGCTCTGTGATAGCTCAGTAATATCTCTGTGATAGCTCTGTATTATCTGTGATATCTCTGTGATAGCTCTGTGATAGCTCTGTGATATCTCTGTAATATTTCTGTAATATCTCTGTGAAAGCTCTGTAGTATCTCTGTGATTGCTCTGTGATAGGTCTGTAATATCTCTGATAGCTCAGTAATATCTCTGTGATATCTCTGTGATAGCTCTGTAATATCTCTGTGATAGCTCTGTAAAATCCCTGTTTAAAGCTCTGTAATATCTCTGTGATATCTCTGTGATAGCTCTGTGATATATCTGTAATAGCTCTGTGATATCTCTGTGATAGCTCTGTAATATCTCTGTGATAGCTCTGTAATATCTCTGTGATAGCTCTGTGATATCTGTGTGATAGCTCTGTGATATCCCTGTAATAGCTCTGAGATATGACTCTAATATTTCTGTGATAGCTCTGTAATAGCTCTGTGATAGCTCTGTGATATATCTGTGATAGCTATGTGATAGCTCTGTAATATCCCTGTGATAGCTCTGTAATATCCCTGTGATAGCTCTGTAATATATCAGTAATAGTTCTGTGATATCTCTTTGATAGCTCTGTAATATCTCTGTGATAGCTCTGTAATATCCCTGTGATAGCTCTGTAATAACTCTGTGATATCTCTGTGATAGCTCTGTGATATATCTGTAATAGCTCTGTGATATCTCTGTGATAGCTCTGTAATATCTCTGTGATAGCTCTTTGATAGCTCTGTGATATCTCTGTGATAGCTCTGTAATATATCTGTAATAGCTCTGTGATATCTCTGTGATAGCTCTGTAATATCTCTGTGATAGCTCTGTAATATCTATGTGTTAGCTCTGTAATATCTCTGTGATATCTGTGTGATAGCTCTGTGATATATCTGTAATAGCTCTGTGATATCTCTGTGATAGCTCTGTAATATCTCTGTGATAGCTCTTTGATAGCTCTGTGATATCTATGTGATAGCTCTGTAATATATCTGTAATAGCTCTGTGATATCTCTGTGATACCTCTGTAATATCTCTGTGATAGCTCTGTAATATCTATGTGATAGCTCTGTAATATCCCTGTGATATCTGTGTGATAGCTCTGTGATATATCTGTAATAGCTCTGTGATGTCTCTGTGATAGCTCTGTAATATCTCTGTGATAGCTCTGTAATATCTCTGTGATAGCTCTGTAATATCACTGTGATATCTCTGTAATATCTCTGTGATAGCTCTGTAATATCTCTGTGATAGCTCTGTGATATCTGTGTGATAGCTTTGTGATATCCCTGTAATATCTCTGAGATATGACTCTAATATTTCTGTGATATCTCTGTAATATATCTGTTATAGCTCTAATATCTATGTGATAGCTCTGTAATATCTCTGTAATAGCTCTGTGATAGCTGTGTGATATCTCTGTGATATATCTCTAATATTTCTGTAATATCCCTGTAATATCTCTGTGATAGCTATGTAATATCTCTGTGGTAGCTCTGTGATAGCTCAGTAATATCTCTGTGATAGCTCTGTATTATCTGTGATATCTCAGTGATAGCTCTGTGATAGCTCTGTGATATCTCTGTAATATTTCTGTAATATCTCTGTGAAAGCTCTGTAGTATCTCTGTGATTGCTCTGTGATAGGTCTGTAATATCTCTGATAGCTCAGGAATATCTCTGTGATTTCTCTGTGATAGCTCTGTAATATCTCTGTGATAGCTCTGTAATATCCCTGTTTATAGCTCTGTAATATCTCTGTGATATCTCTGTGATAGCTCTGTGATATATCTGTAATAGCTCTGTGATATCTCTGTGATAGCTCTGTAATATCTCTGTGATAGCTCTGTAATATCTCTGTGATAGCTCTGTGATATCTGTGTGATAGCTCTGTGATATCCCTGTAATAGCTCTGAGATATGACTCTAATATTTCTGTGATAGCTCTGTAATAGCTCTGTGATAGCTCTGTGATATATCTGTGATAGCTATGTGATAGCTCTGTAATATCCCTGTGATAGCTCTGTAATATATCAGTAA
The DNA here is from genome assembly GCA_031769625.1 of Taudactylus pleione. NCBI lineage: Eukaryota > Metazoa > Chordata > Amphibia > Anura > Myobatrachidae > Taudactylus > Taudactylus pleione. Next base: position 1,225,795 of record JAUIMM010000459.1, on the reverse strand, counting down.
TAGTTCTGTGATATCTCTGTGATAGCTCTGTAATATCTCTGTGATAGCTCTGTAATATCCCTGTGATAGCTCTGTAATAACTCTGTGATATCTCTGTGATAGCTCTGTGATTTATCTGTAATAGCTCTGTGATATCTCTGTGATAGCTCTGTAATATCTCTGTGATAGCTCTTTGATAGCTCTGTGATATCTCTGTGATAGCTCTGTAATATATCTGTAATAGCTCTGTGATATCTCTCTGATAGCTCTGTAATATCTCTGTGATAGCTCTGTAATATCTATGTGTTAGCTCTGTAATATCTCTGTGATATCTGTGTGATAGCTCTGTGATATATCTGTAATAGCTCTGTGATGTCTCTGTGATAGCTCTGTAATATCTCTGTGATAGCTCTGTAATATCTCTGTGATAGCTCTGTAATATCACTGTGATAGCTCTGTAATATCCCTGTGATAGCTCTGTGATATCTCTGTGATAGCTCTGTGATATCTCTGTAATAGCTCTGTGATATCTCTGTGATAGCTCTGGAATATCTCTGTGATAGCTCTTTGATAGCTCTGTGATATCTCTGTGAAAGCTCTGTAATATATCTGTAAAAGCTCTGTGATATCTCTGTGATAGCTCTGTAATATCTCAGTGATAGCTCTGTAATATCTATGTGTTAGCTCTGTAATATCTCTGTGATATCTGTATGATAGCTCTGTGATATATCTGTAATAGCTCTGTGATAGCTCTGTAATATCTCTGTGATAGCTCTGTAATATCTCTGTGATAGCTCTGTAATATCACTGTGATAGCTCTGTAATATCCCTGTGATATCTCTATAATATCTCTGTGATAGCTCTGTGATAGCTCTGTGATAGCTCTGTGATATCTCTGTGATAGCTCTGTGATATCTCTGTGATAGCTCTGTAGTATCTCTGTGATAGCTCTGTGATAGGTCTGTAATATCTCTGATGGCTCTGTAATATCTCTGTGATATCTCTGTAATATCACTGTGATACCTCTGTGATATCTCTGTGATAGCTCTGTGATAGCTGTGTAATAGCTCTGTGATAGCTCTGTAATATCTCTGTGATAGCGTTGCAATATCCCTGTGATAGCTCTGTAATATCTCTGTGATAGCTCTGTAATATCTCTATGATAGCTCTGTGATATCTCTGTGATAGCTCTGTAATATCTCTGTGATAGCTCTGTGATATCCCTGTAATAGCTCTGAGATATGACTCTAATATTTCTATGATAGATCTGTAATAGCTCTGTGATAGCTCTGTGATATATCTGTGATAGCTCTGTGATAGCTCTGTGATAGCTCTGTGATAGCTCTGTGATATATCTGTGATAGCTCTGTGATAGCACTGTGATATCCCTGTAATTACTCTGTGATAGCTCTGTAATATATCTGTAATAGCTCTGTGATATCTCTCTGATAGCTCTGTAATATCTCTGTGATAGCTCTGTAATATCTATGTGTTAGTTCTGTAAAATCTCTGTGATATCTGTGTGATAGCTCTGTGATATATCTGTAATAGCTCTGTGATGTCTCTGTGATAGCTCTGTAATATCTCTGTGATAGCTCTGTAATATCTCTGTGATAGCTCTGTAATATCACTGTGATAGCTCTGTAATATCCCTGTGATAGCTCTGTAATATCTCTGTGATATCTCTGTGATAGCTCTGTGATATCTCTGTAATAGCTCTGTGATATCTCTGTGATAGCTCTGTAATATCTCTGTGATAGCTCTTTGATAGCTCTGTGATATCTCTGTGAAAGCTCTGTAATATATCTGTAAAAGCTCTGTGATATCTCTGTGATAGCTCTGTAATATCTCTGTGATAGCTCTGTAATATCTATGTGTTAGCTCTGTAATATCTCTGTGATATCTGTGTGATAGCTCTGTGATATATCTGTAATAGCTCTGTGATGTCTCTGTGATAGCTCTGTAATATCTCTGTGATAGCTCTGTAATATCTCTGTGATAGCTCTGTAATATCACTGTGATAGCTCTGTAATATCCCTGTGATATCTCTATAATATCTCTGTGATAGCTCTGTGATAGCTCTGTGATATCTCTGTGATAGCTCTGTGATAGCTCTGTGATATCTCTGTGATAGCTCTGTGATATCTCTGTGATAGCTCTGTAGTATCTCTGTGATAGCTCTGTGATAGGTCTGTAATATCTCTGATGGCTCTGTAATATCTCTGTGATATCTCTGTAATATCACTGTCATACCTCTGTGATATCTCTGTGATAGCTCTGTGATAGCTGTGTAATAGCTCTGTGATAGCTCTGTAATATCTCTGTGATAGCGTTGCAATATCCCTGTGATAGCTCTGTAATATCTCTGTGATAGCTCTGTAATATCTCTATGATAGCTCTGTGATATCTCTGTGATAGCTCTGTAATATCTCTGTGATAGCTCTGTGATATCCCTGTAATAGCTCTGAGATATGACTCTAATATTTCTATGATAGATCTGTAATAGCTCTGTGATAGCTCTGTGATAGCTCTGTGATAGCTCTGTGATATATCTGTGATAGCTCTGTGATAGCACTGTGATATCCCTGTAATTACTCTGTGATAGCTCTGTAATATATCTGTAATAGCTCTGTGATATCTCTGTGATAGCTCTGTAATATCTCTGTGATAGCTCTGTGATATCCCTGTGATACCCCTGTAATATCTCTGTGATATCTCTGTGATAGCTCTGTGATATATCTGTAATAGCTCTGTGATATCTCTGTGATACCTCTGTAATATCTCTGTAACAGCTCTGTAATATCTATGTGATAGCTCTGTAATATCCCTGTGATATCTGTGTGATAGCTCTGTGATATATCTGTAATAGCTCTGTGATGTCTCTGTGATAGCTCTGTAATATCTCTGTGATAGCTCTGTAATATCTCTGTGATATCTCTGTAATATCACTGTGATATCTCTGTAATATCTCTGTGATAGCTCTGTAATATCTCTGTGATAGCTCTGTGATATCTGTGTGATAGCTTTGTGATATCCCTGTAATATCTCTGAGATATGACTCTAATATTTCTGTGATATCTCTGTAATATATCTGTTATAGCTCTAATATCTATGTGATAGCTCTGTAATATCTCTGTAATAGCTCTGTTATAGCTGTGTGATATCTCTGTGATATATCTCTAATATTTCTGTAATATCCCTGTAATATCTCTGTGATAGCTCTGTAATATCTCTGTGATAGCTCTGTGATAGCTCAGTAATATCTCTGTGATAGTTCTGTATTATCTGTGATATCTCTGTGATAGCTCTGTGATAGCTCTGTGATAGCTCTGTGATAGCTCTGTGATATCTCTGTAATATTTCTGTAATATCTCTGTGAAAGCTCTGTAGTATCTCTGTGATTGCTCTGTGATAGGTCTGTAATATCTCTGATATCTCTGTGAAAGCTCTGTAATATCTCTGTGATAGCTCTGTGATATCTGTGTGATAGCTCTTTGATATCCCTGTAATAGCTCTGAGATATGACTCTAATATTTCAATTATAGCTCTGTAATAGCTCTGTGATAGCTCTGTGATATTTCTGTGATAGCTATGTGATAGCTCTGTGATATCCCTGTATTTACTCTGTGATAGCTCTGTAATATATCTGTAATAGCTCTGTGATAGCTCTGTGATAGCTCTGTGATATATCTGTGATAGCTCTGTGATATCCCTGTAATTATTCTGTGATAGCTCTGTAATATATCTGTAATAGCTCTGTGATATCTCTGTGATAGCCCTGTAATATCTCTGTGATAGCTCTGTAATATCTCTGTGATAGCTCTTTGATAGCTCTGTGATATCTCTGTGATAGCTCTGTAATATATCTGTAATAGCTCTGTGATATCTCTGTGATACCTCTGTAATATCTCTGTGATAGCTCTGTAATATCTATGTGATAGCTCTGTAATATCCCTGTGATATCTGTGTGATAGCTCTGTGATATATCTGTAATAGCTCTGTGATGTCTCTGTGATAGCTCTGTAATATCTCTGTGATAGCTCTGTAATATCTCTGTGATAGCTCTGTAATATCACTGTGATATCTCTGTAATATCTCTGTGATAGCTCTGTAATATCTCTTTGATAGCTCTGTGATATCTGTGTGATAGCTTTGTGATATCCCTGTAATATCTCTGAGATATGACTCTAATATCTATGTGATAGCTCTGTAATATCTCTGTAATAGCTCTGTGATAGCTGTGTGATATCTCTGTGATACATCTCTAATATTTCTGTAATATCCCTGTAATATCTCTGTGATAGCTCTGTAATATCTCTGTGATAGCTCTGTGATAGCTCAGTAATATCTCTGTGATAGCTCTGTATTATCTGTGATATCTCTGTGATAGCTCTGTGATAGCTCTGTGATATCTCTGTAATATTTCTGTAATATCTCTGTGAAAGCTCTGTAGTATCTCTGTGATTGCTCTGTGATAGGTCTGTAATATCTCTGATAGCTCAGTAATATCTCTGTGATATCTCTGTGATAGCTCTGTAATATCTCTGTGATAGCTCTGTAATATCCCTGTTTATAGCTCTGTAATATCTCTGTGATATCTCTGTGATAGCTCTGTGATATATCTGTAATAGCTCTGTGATATCTCTGTGATAGCTCTGTAATATCTCTGTGATAGCTCTGTAATATCTCTGTGATAGCTCTGTGATATCTGTGTGATAGCTCTGTGATATCCCTGTAATAGCTCTGAGATATGACTCTAATATTTCTGTGATAGCTCTGTAATAGCTCTGTGATAGCTCTGTGATATATCTGTGATAGCTATGTGATAGCTCTGTAATATCCCTGTGATAGCTCTGTAATATATCAGTAATAGTTCTGTGATATCTCTGTGATAGCTCTGTAATATCTCTGTGATAGCTCTGTAATATCCCTGTGATAGCTCTGTAATAACTCTGTGATATCTCTGTGATAGCTCTGTGATATATCTTTAATAGCTCTGTGATATCTCTGTGATAGCTCTGTAATATCTCTGTGATAGCTCTTTGATAGCTCTGTGATATCTCTGTGATAGCTCTGTAATATATCTGTAATAGCTCTGTGATATCTCTGTGATAGCTCTGTAATATCTCTGTGATAGCTCTGTAATATCTATGTGTTAGCTCTGTAATATCTCTGTGATATCTGTGTGATAGCGCTGTGATATATCTGTAATAGCTCTGTGATGTCTCTGTGATAGCTCTGTAATATCTCTGTGATAGCTCTGTAATATCTCTGTGATAGCTCTGTAATATCACTGTGATAGCTCTGTAATATCCCTGTGATAGCTCTGTAATATCTCTGTGATATCTCTGTGATAGCTCTGTGATATCTCTGTAATAGCTCTGTGATATCTCTGTGATAGCTCTGTAATATCTCTGTGATAGCTCTTTGATAGCTCTGTGATATCTCTGTGATAGCTCTGTAATATATCTGTAAAAGCTCTGTGATATCTCTGTGATTGCTCTGTAATATCTCTGTGATAGCTCTGTAATATCTATGTGTTAGCTCTGTAATATCTCTGTGATATCTGTGTGATAGCTCTGTGATATATCTGTAATAGCTCTGTGATGTCACTGTGATTGCTCTGTAATATCTCTGTGATAGCTCTGTAATATCTCTGTGATAGCTCTGTAATATCACTGTGATAGCTCTGTAATATCCCTGTGATATCTCTATAATATCTATGTGATAGCTCTGTGATAGCTCTGTGATAGCTCTGTGATATCTCTGTGATAGCTCTGTGATATCTCTGTGATAGCTCTGTAGTATCTCTGTGATAGCTCTGTGATAGGTCTGTAATATCTCTGATGGCTCTGTAATATCTCTGTGATATCTCTGTAATATCACTGTGATACCTCTGTGATATCTCTGTGATAGCTCTGTGATAGCTGTGTAATAGCTCTGTGATAGCTCTGTAATATCTCTGTGATAGCGTTGTAATATCCCTGTGATAGCTCTGTAATATCTCTGTGATAGCTCTGTAATATCTCTATGATAGCTCTGTGATATCTCTGTGATAGCTCTGTAATATCTCTGTGATAGCTCTGTGATATCCCTGTAATAGCTCTGAGATATGACTCTAATATTTCTATGATAGATCTGTAATATCTCTGTGATAGCTCTGTGATATATCTGTGATAGCTCTGTGATAGCTCTGTGATAGCTCTGTGATAGCTCTGTGATAGCTCTGTGATATATCTTTGATAGCTCTGTGATAGCACTGTGATATCCCTGTAATTACTCTGTGATAGCTCTGTAATATATCTGTAATAGCTCTGTGATATCTCTGTGATAGCTCTGTAATATCTCTGTGACAGCTCTGTGATATCCCTGTGATACCCCTGTAATATCTCTGTGATATCTCTGTGATAGCTCTGTGATATATCTGTAATAGCTCTGTGATATCTCTGTGATACCTCTGTAATATCTCTGTGACAGCTCTGTAATATCTATGTGATAGCTCTGTAATATCCCTGTGATATCTGTGTGATAGCTCTGTGATATATCTGTAATAGCTCTGTGATGTCTCTGTGATAGCTCTGTAATATCTCTGTAATAGCTCTGTAATATCTCTGTGATATCTCTGTAATATCACTGTGATATCTCTGTAATATCTCTGTGATAGCTCTGTAATATCTCTGTGATAGCTCTGTGATATCTGTGTGATAGCTTTGTGATATCCCTGTAATATCTCTGAGATATGACTCTAATATTTCTGTGATATCTCTTTAATATATCTGTTATAGCTCTAATATCTATGTGATAGCTCTGTAATATCTCTGTAATAGCTCTGTTATAGCTGTGTGATATCTCTGTGATATATCTCTAATATTTCTGTAATATCCCTGTAATATCTCTGTGATAGTTCTGTAATATCTCTGTGATAGCTCTGTGATAGCTCTGTAATATCTCTGTGATAGCTCTGTAATATCTGTGATATCTCTGTGATAGCTCTGTGATAGCTCTGTGATAGCTCTGTGATATCTCTGTAATATTTCTGTAATATCTCTGTGAAAGCTCTGTAGTATCTCTGTGATAGCTCTGTGATAGGTCTGTAATATCTCTGATAGCTCAGTAATATCTCTGTGATATCTCTGTGATAGCTCTGTAATATCTCTGTGATAGCTCTGTAATATCCCTGTTTATAGCTCTGTAATATCTCTGTGATATCTCTGTGATAGCTCTGTGATATATCTGTAATAGCTCTGTGATATCTCTGTGATAGCTCTGTAATATCTCTGTGATAGCTCTGTAATATCTCTGTGATAGCTCTGTGATATCTGTGTGATAGCTCTGTGATATCCCTGTAATAGCTCTGAGATATGACTCTAATATTTCTGTGATAGCTCTGTAATAGCTCTGTAATAGCTCTGTGATAGCTCTGTGATATATCTGTGATAGCTATGTGATAGCTCTGTAATATCCCTGTGATAGCTCTGTAATACATCAGTAATAGTTCTGTGATATCTCTGTGATAGCTCTGTAATATCTCTGTGATAGCTCTGTAATATCCCTGTGATAGCTCTGTAATATCTCTGTGATATCTCTGTGATAGCTCTGTGATATATCTGTAATAGCTCTGTGATATCTCTGTGATAGCTCTGTAATATCTCTGTGATAGCTCTTTGATAGCTCTGTGATATCTCTGTGATAGCTCTGTAATATATCTGTAATAGCTCTGTGATATCTCTGTGATAGCTCTGTAATATCTCTGTGATAGCTCTGTAATATCTATGTGTTAGCTCTGTAATATCTCTGTGATATCTGTGTGATAGCTCTGTGATATATCTGTAATAGCTCTGTGATGTCTCTGTGATAGCTCTGTAATATCTCTGTGATAGCTCTGTAATATCTCTGTGATATCTCTGTAATATTACTGTGATATCTCTGTAATATCTCTGTGATAGCTCTGTAATATCTCTGTGATAGCTCTGTGATATCTGTGTGATAGCTTTGTGATATCCCTGTAATATCTCTGAGATATGACTCTAATATTTCTGTGATATCTCTGTAATATATCTGTTATAGCTCTAATATCTATGTGATAGCTCTGTAATATCTCTGTAATAGCTCTGTTATAGCTGTGTGATATCTCTGTGATATATCTCTAATATTTCTGTAATATCCCTGTAATATCTCTGTGATAGTTCTGTAATATCTCTGTGATAGCTCTGTGATAGCTCTGTAATATCTCTGTGATAGCTCTGTAATATCTGTGATATCTCTGTGATAGCTCTGTGATAGCTCTGTGATAGCTCTGTGATATCTCTGTAATATTTCTGTAATATCTCTGTGAAAGCTCTGTAGTATCTCTGTGATAGCTCTGTGATAGGTCTGTAATATCTCTGATAGCTCAGTAATATCTCTGTGATATCTCTGTGATAGCTCTGTAATATCTCTGTGATAGCTCTGTAATATCCCTGTTTATAGCTCTGTAATATCTCTGTGATATCTCTGTGATAGCTCTGTGATATATCTGTAATAGCTCTGTGATATCTCTGTGATAGCTCTGTAATATCTCTGTGATAGCTCTGTAATATCTCTGAGATAGCTCTGTGATATCTGTGTGATAGCTCTGTGATATCCCTGTAATAGCTCTGAGATATGACTCTAATATTTCTGTGATAGCTCTGTAATATCTTTGTGATAGCTCTGTAATATCTATGTGTTAGCTCTGTAATATCTCTGTGATATCTGTGTGATAGCTCTGTGATATATCTGTAATAGCTCTGTGATGTCTCTGTGATAGCTCTGTAATATCTCTGTGATAGCTCTGTAATATCTCTGTGATAGCTCTGTAATATCACTGTGATAGCTCTGTAATATTTCTGTGATAGCTCTGTAATATCACTGTGATAGCTCTGTAATATCCCTGTGATAGCTCTGTAATATCTCTGTGATATCTCTGTGATAGCTCTGTGATATATCTGTAATAGCTTTGTGATATCTCTGCGATAGCTCTGTAATATCTCTGTGATAGCTCTTTGATAGCTCTGTGATATCTCTGTGATAGCTCTGTAATATATCTGTAAAAGCTCTGTGATATCTCTGTGATAGCTCTGTAATATCTCTGTGATAGCTCTGTAATATCTATGTGTTAGCTCTGAAATATCTCTGTGATATCTGTGTGATAGCTCTGTGATATATCTGTAATAGCTCTGTGATGTCTCTGTGATAGCTCTGTAATATCTCTGTGATAGCTCTGTAATATCACTGTGATAGCTCTGTAATATCCCTGTGATATCTCTATAATATCTCTGTGATAGCTCTGTGATAGCTCTGTGATATCTCTGTGATAGCTCTGTGATATCTCTGTGATAGCTCTGTAGTATCTCTGTGATAGCTCTGTGATAGGTCTGTAATATCTCTGTGATAGCTCTGTGATATCCCTATAATAGCTCTGAGATATGACTCTAATATTTCTATGATAGATCTGTAATAGCTCTGTGATAGCTCTGTGATATATCTGTGATAGCTCTGTGATAGCTCTGTGATATATCTGTGATAGCTCTGTGATAGCACTGTGATATCCCTGTAATTACTCTGTGATAGCTCTGTAATATATCTGTAATAGCTCTGTGATATCTCTGTGATAGCTCTGTAATATCCCTGTGATAGCTCTGTAATATCTCTGTGATATCTCTGTGATAGCTCTGTGATATATCTGTAATAGCTTTGTGATATCTCTGCGATAGCTCTGTAATATCTCTGTGATAGCTCTTTGATAGCTCTGTGATATCTCTGTGATAGCTCTGTAATATATCTGTAAAAGCTCTGTGATATCTCTGTGATAGCTCTGTAATATCTCTGTGATAGCTCTGTAATATCTATGTGTTAGCTCTGAAATATCTCTGTGATATCTGTGTGATAGCTCTGTGATATATCTGTAATAGCTCTGTGATGTCTCTGTGATAGCTCTGTAATATCTCTGTGATAGCTCTGTAATATCACTGTGATAGCTCTGTAATATCCCTGTGATATCTCTATAATATCTCTGTGATAGCTCTGTGATAGCTCTGTGATATCTCTGTGATAGCTCTGTGATATCTCTGTGATAGCTCTGTAGTATCTCTGTGATAGCTCTGTGATAGGTCTGTAATATCTCTGATGGCTCTGTAATATCTCTGTGATATCTCTGTAATATCACTGTGATAGCTCTGAGATATCTCTGTGATAGCTCTGTGATAGCTGTGTAATAGCTCTGTGATAGCTCTGTAATATCTCTGTGATAGCGTTGTAATATCCCTGTGATAGCTCTGTAATATCTCTGTGATAGCTCTGTAATATCTCTATGATAGATCTGTGATATCTCTGTGATAGCTCTGTAATATCTCTGTGATAGCTCTGTGATATCCCTATAATAGCTCTGAGATATGACTCTAATATTTCTATGATAGATCTGTAATAGCTCTGTGATAGCTCTGTGATATATCTGTGATAGCTCTGTGATAGCTCTGTGATAGCTCTGTGATATATCTGTGATAGCTCTGTGATAGCACTGTGATATCCCTGTAATTACTCTGTGATAGCTCTGTAATATATCTGTAATAGCTCTGTGATATCTCTGTGATAGCTCTGTAATATCTCTGTGATAGCTCTGTGATATCCCTGTGATAGCCCTGTAATATCTCTGTGATATCTCTGTGATAGCTCTGTGATATATCTGTAATAGCTCTGTGATAGCTCTGTAATATCTCTGTGATAGCTCTGTGATATCTGTGTGATAGCTCTGTGATATCCCTGTAATAGCTCTGAGATATGACTCTAATATTTCAATTATAGCTCTGTAATAGCTCTGTGATAGCTCTGTGATATTTCTGTGATAGCTATGTGATAGCTCTGTGATATCCCTGTATTTACTCTGTGATAGCTCTGTAATATATCTGTAATAGCTCTGTGATAGCTCTGTGATATATCTGTGATAGCTCTGTGATATCCCTGTAATTATTCTGTGATAACTCTGTAATATATCTGTAATAGCTCTGTGATATCTCTGTGATAGCCCTGTAATATCTCTGTGATAGCTCTGTAATATCTCTGTGATAGCTCTTTGATAGCTCTGTGATATCTCTGTGATAGCTTTGTAATATATCTGTAATAGCTCTGTGATATCTCTGTGATACCTCTGTAATATCTCTGTGACAGCTCTGTAATATCTATGTGATAGCTCTGTAATATCCCTGTGATATCTGTGTGATAGCTCTGTGATATATCTGTAATAGCTCTGTGATGTCTCTGTGATAGCTCTGTAATATCACTGTGATATCTCTGTAATATCTCTGTGATAGCTCTGTAATATCTCTGTGATAGCTCTGTGATATCTGTGTGATAGCTTTGTGATATCCCTGTAATGTCTCTGAGATATGACTCTAATATTTCTGTGATATCTCAGTAATATATCTGTTATAGCTCTAATATCTATGTGATAGCTCTGTAATATCTCTGTAATAGCTCTGTGATAGCTGTGTGATATCTCTGTGATATATCTCTAATATTTCTGTAATATCCCTGTAATATCTCTGTGATAGCTCTGTAATATCTCTGTGATAACTCTGTGATAGCTCTGTAATATCTCTGTGATAGCTCTGTAATATCTGTGATATCTCTGTGATAGCTCTGTGATAGCTCTGTGATATCTCTGTAATATTTCTGTAATATCTCTGTGAATGCTCTGTAGTATCTCTGTGATAGCTCTGTAATATCTCTGTGATAGCTCTGTGATATCTGTGTGATAGCTCTGTGATATCCCTGTAATAGCTCTGAGATATGACTCTAATATTTCTGTGATAGCTCTGTAATAGCTCTGTGATAGCTCTGTGATATATCTGTGATAGCTATGTGATAGCTCTGTAATATCCCTGTGATAGCTCTGTAATATATCAGTAATAGTTCTGTGATATCTCTGTGATAGCTCTGTAATATCTCTGTGATAGCTCTGTAATATCCCTGTGATAGCTCTGTAATATCTCTGTGATATCTCTGTGATAGCTCTGTGATATATCTGTAATAGCTCTGTGATATCTCTGTGATAGCTCTGTAATATCTCTGTGATAGCTCTTTGATAGCTCTGTGATATCTATGTGATAGCTCTGTAATATATCTGTAATAGCTCTGTGATATCTCTGTGATAGCTCTGTAATATCTCTGTGACAGCTCTGTAATATCTATGTGTTAGCTCTGTAATATCTCTGTGATATCTGTGTGATAGCTCTGTGATATATCTGTAATAGCTCTGTGATGTCTCTGTGATAGCTCTGTAATATCTCTGTGATAGCTCTGTAATATCTCTGTGATAGCTCTGTATTATCACTGTGATAGCTCTGTAATATCCCTGTGATAGCTCTGTAATATCTCTGTGATATCTCTGTGATAGCTCTGTGATATATCTGTAATAGCTCTGTGATATCTCTGTGATAGCTCTGTAATATCTCTGTGATAGCTCTTTGATAGCTCTGTGATATCTCTGTGATAGCTCTGTAATATATCTGTAAAAGCTCTGTGATATCTCTGTGATAGCTCTGTAATATCTCTGTGATAGCTCTGTAATATCTATGTGTTAGCTCTGTAATATCTCTGTGATATCTGTGTGATAGCTCTGTGATATATCTGTAATAGCTCTGTGATGTCTCTGTGATAGCTCTGTAATATCTCTGTGATAGCTGTGTAATATCTCTGTGATAGCTCTGTAATATCACTGTGATAGCTCTGTAATATCCCTGTGATATCTCTATAATATCTCTGTGATAGCTCTGTGATAGCTCTGTGATATCTCTGTGATAGCTCTGTGATATCTCTGTGATAGCTCTGTAGTATCTCTGTGATAGCTCTGTGATAGGTCTGTAATATCTCTGATGGCTCTGTAATATCTCTGTGATATCTCTGTAATATCACTGTGATAGCTCTGTGATATCTCTGTGATAGCTCTGTGATAGCTGTGTAATAGCTCTGTGATAGCTCTGTAATATCTCTGTGATAGCATTGTAATATCCCTGTGATAGCTCTGTAATATCTCTGTGATAGCTCTGTAATATCTCTATGATAGCTCTGTTATATCTCTGTGATATCCCTGTAATTACTCTGTGATAGCTCTGTAATATATCTGTAATAGCTCTGTGATATCTCTGTGATAGCTCTGTAATATCTCTGTGATAGCTCTGTAATATCCCTGTGATAGCTCTATAATATCTCTGTGATAGCTCTGTGATAACTCTGTGATAGCTCTGTGATATCTCTGTGATAGATCTGTGATATCTCTGTGATAGCTCTGTAGTATCTCTGTGATATATCTGTGATAGGTCTGTAATATCTCTGATGGCTCTGTAATATCTCTGTGATATCTCTGTAATATCACTGTGATAGCTCTGTGATATCTCTGTGATAGCTCTGTGATAGCTCTGTAATAGCTCTGTGATAGCTCTGTAATATCTCTGTTATAGCATTGTAATATCCCTGTGATAGCTCTGTATTATCTCTGTGATAGCTCTGTAATATCTCTATGATAGCTCTGTGATATCTCTGTAATAGCTCTGTAATATCTCTGTGATAGCTCTGTAATATCCCTGTGATAGCTCTGTAATATCTCTGTGATATCTCTATGGTAGCTCTGTTATATCTCTGTGATATCTCTGTAATATATCTGTGATAGCTCTCTAATATGTTTGTGATAGCTCTGTGATATATATGTGATATAGCTAATATTTATGTGATAGCTCTGTGATATCTCTCTAATATTTCTGTGATATCGCTGTAATATCTCTGTGATAGCTCTGTAATATCCCTGTGATAGCTCTGTAATATCTCTGTGATAGCTCTGTAATATCTCTGTGATAGCTCTGTGATAGCTCTGTGATATCTCTGTGATAGCTCTGTAATATCTCTGTGATAGCTCTGTAATATTTCTGTGAAATATACCTGTAATATATCTGTGATATCTCTAATATCTCTGTGATAGCTCTGTAATATATCTGTGATATCTCTAATATCTATGTGATAGCTCTGTGATATCTCTCTAATATTTCTGTGATATTCCTGTAATACCTCTGTGATAGCTCTGTGATATCTCTGTGATAGCTCTGTAATATCTCTGTGATAGCTCTGTAATATCTATGTGTTAGCTCTGTAATATCTCTGTGATATCTGTGTGATAGCTCTGTGATATATCTGTAATAGCTCTGTGATGTCTCTGTGATAGCTCTGTAATATCTCTGTGATAGCTCTGTAATATCTCTGTGATAGCTCTGTATTATCACTGTGATAGCTCTGTAATATCCCTGTGATAGCTCTGTAATATCTCTGTGATAGCTCTGTGATATATCTGTAATAGCTCTGTGATATCTCTGTGATAGCTCTGTAATATCTCTGTGATAGCTCTTTGATAGCTCTGTGATATCTCTGTGATAGCTCTGTAATATATCTGTAAAAGCTCTGTGATATCTCTGTGATAGCTCTGTAATATCTCTGTGATAGCTCTGTAATATCTATGTGTTAGCTCTGTAATATCTCTGTGATATCTGTGTGATAGCTCTGTGATATATCTGTAATAGCTCTGTGATGTCTCTGTGATAGCTCTGTAATATCTCTGTGATAGCTCTGTAATATCTCTGTGATAGCTCTGTAATATCACTGTGATAGCTCTGTAATATCCCTGTGATATCTCTATAATATCTCTGTGATAGCTCTGTGATAGCTCTGTGATATCTCTGTGATAGCTCTGTGATATCTCTGTGATAGCTCTGTAGTATCTCTGTGATAGCTCTGTGATAGGTCTGTAATATCTCTGATGGCTCTGTAATATCTCTGTGATATCTCTGTAATATCACTGTGATAGCTCTGTGATATCTCTGTGATAGCTCTGTGATAGCTGTGTAATAGCTCTGTGATAGCTCTGTAATATCTCTGTGATAGCGTTGTAATATCCCTGTGATAGCTCTGTAATATCTCTGTGATAGCTCTGTAATACCTCTATGATAGCTCTGTTATATCTCTGTGATATCCCTGTAATTACTCTGTGATAGCTCTGTAATATATCTGTAATAGCTCTGTGATATCTCTGTGATAGCTCTGTAATATCTCTGTGATAGCTCTGTAATATCCCTGTGATAGCTCTATAATATCTCTGTGATAGCTCTGTGATAACTCTGTGATAGCTCTGTGATATCTCTGTGATAGATCTGTGATATCTCTGTGATAGCTCTGTAGTATCTCTGTGATATATCTGTGATAGGTCTGAAATATCTCTGATGGCTCTGTAATATCTCTGTGATATCTCTGTAATATCACTGTGATAGCTCTGTGATATCTCTGTGATAGCTCTGTGATAGCTCTGTAATAGCTCTGTGATAGCTCTGTAATATCTCTGTGATAGCGTTGTAATATCCCTGTGATAGCTCTGTAATATCTCTGTGATAGCTCTGTAATATCTCTATGATAGCTCTGTGATATCTCTGTAATAGCTCTGTAATATCTCTGTGATAGCTCTGTAATATCCCTGTGATAGCTCTGTAATATCTCTGTGATATCTCTATGGTAGCTCTGTTATATCTCTGTGATATCTCTGTAATATATCTGTGATAGCTCTCTAATATGTTTGTGATAGCTCTGTGATATATATGTGATATAGCTAATATTTATGTGATAGCTCTGTGATATCTCTCTAATATTTCTGTGATATCGCTGTAATATCTCTGTGATAGCTCTGTAATATCCCTGTGATAGCTCTGTAATATCTCTGTGATAGCTCTGTAATTTCTCTGTGATAGCTCTGTGATAGCTCTGTGATATCTCTGTGATAGCTCTGTAATATCTCTGTGATAGCTCTGTAATATTTTTGTGAAATATACCTGTAATATATCTGTGATATCTCTAATATCTCTGTGATAGCTCTGTAATATATCTGTGATATCTCTAATATCTATGTGATAGCTCTGTGATATCTCTCTAATATTTCTGTGATATTCCTGTAATACCTCTGTGATAGCTCTATGATATCTGTGTGATAGCTCTGTGATATCCCTGTAATAGCTCTGAGATATGACTCTAATATTTCTGTGATAGCTCTGTAATAGCTCTGTGATAACTCTGTGATATATCTGTGATAGCTCTGTGATAGCTCTGTGATATCCCTGTAATTACTCTGTGATAGCTCTGTAATATATCTGTAATAGCTCTGTGATATCTCTGTGATAGCTCTGTGACAGCTCTGTGATATCCCTGTAATTACTCTGTGATAGCTCTGTAATATATCTATAATAGCTCTGTGATATCTCTGTGATATCTCTGTACTATCTCTGTGATACCTCTGTAATATCCCTGTGATAGCTCTATAATATCTCTGTGATAGCTCTGTGATAGCTCTGTGATAGCTCTGTGATAGCTCTGTGATATCTCTGTGATAGCTCTGTGATATCTCTGTGATAGCTCTGTAGTATCTCTGTAGTATCTCTGTGATAGCTCTGTGATAGGTCTGTAATATCTCTGATGGCTCTGTAATATCTCTGTGATATCTCTGTAATATCACTGTGATAGCTCTGTGATATCTCTGTGATAGCTCTGTGATAGCTCTGTAATAGCTCTGTGATAGATCTGTAATATCTCTGTGATAGCGTTGTAATATCCCTGTGATAGCTCTGTAATATCTCTGTGATAGCTGTGTAATATCTCTATGATAGCTCTGTGATATCTCTGTGATAGCTCTGTAATATCTCTGTGATAGCTCTGTAATATCCCTGTGATAGCTCTGTAATATCTCTGTGATATCTCTGTAATAACTCTGTTATATCTCTGTGATATCTCTGTAGTATATCTGTGATAGCTCTCTAATATGTCTGTGATAGATCTGTGATATATATGTGATATAGCTAATATTTATGTGATAGCTCTGTGATATCTCTCTAATATTTCTGTGATATCCGTGTAATATCTCTGTGATAGCTCTGTGATATCTGTGTGATAGCTTTGTAATATCTCTGTGATTGCTCTGTGATATCCCTGTAATAGCTCTGAGATATTTCTCTAATATTTCTGTGATAGGTCTGTAATAGCTCTGTGATATCACTGTGATAGCTCTGTGATAGCTCTGTAAAATCTCTGTGATAGCTCTGTAATATTTCTGTGAAATATACCCTTAATATGTCTGTGATATCTCTAATATCTCTGTGATAGCTCTGTAATATATCTGTGATATCTCTAAAATCTATGTGATAGCTCTGTGATATCTCTCTAATATTTCTGTGATATTCCTGTAATATCTCTGTGATATCTGTGTGATTGCTCTGTGATATCCCTGTAATAGCTCTGAGATATGACTCTAATATTTCTGTGATAGCTCTGTAATAGCTCTGTGATAACTCTGTGATATATCTGTGATAGCTCTGTGATAGCTCTGTGATATCCCTGTAATTACTCTGTGATAGCTCTATAATATATCTGTAATAGCTCTGTGATATCTCTGTGATAGCTCTGTAATATCTCTGTGATAGCTCTGTAATATCCTTGTGATAGCTCTGTAATATCTCTGTGATATCTCTTTGATAGCTCTGTGATATATCTGTAATAGCTCTGTGATATCTCTGTGATAGCTCTGTGATAGCTCTGTAATATCTCTGTGATAGCTCTGTAATATCTCTGTGATAGTTCTATGATATCTGTGTGTTAGCTCTGTGATATCCCTGTAATAGCTCTGAGATATGACTCTAATATTTCTGTGATAGCTCTGTAATAGCTCTGTGATATCTCTGTGATAGCTCTGTGATAGCTCTGTTATAGCTCTGTGATATCCCTGTAATTACTCTGTGATAGCTCTGTAATATATCTGTAATAGCTCTGTGATATCTCTGTGATAGCTCTGTAATATCTATGTGATAGCTCTGTAATATCCCTGTGATAGCTCTGTAATATCTCTGTGAAATCTCTGTGATAGCTCTGTAATATTTCTGTGAAATATACCCTTAATATATCTGTGATATCTCTAATATCTCTGTGATAGCTCTGTAATATATCTGTGATATCTCTAATATCTATGTGATAGCTCTGTGATATCTCTCTAATATTTCTGTGATATTCCTGTAATACCTCTGTGATATCTCTGTGATATCTGTGTGATAGCTCTGTGATATCCCTGTAATAGCTCTGAGATATGACTCTAATATTTCTGTGATAGCTCTGTAATAGCTCTGTGATAACTCTGTGATATATCTGTGATAGCTCTGTGATATCCCTGTAATTACTCTGTGATAGCTCTGTAATATATCTGTAATAGCTCTGTAATATCTCTGTGATAGCTCTGTAATATCTCTGTGATAGCTCTATAATATCCTGTGATAGCTCTGTAATATCTCTGTGATATCTCTGTGATAGCTCTGTGATATATCTGTAATAGCTCTGTGATATCTCTGTGATAGCTCTGTGATAGCTCTGTAATATCTCTGTGATAGCTCTGTGATATCTCTGTGATAGCTCTGTAGTATCTCTGTGATAGCTGTGTGATAGGTCAGTAATATCTCTGATGGCTCTGTAATATCTCTGTGATATCTCTGTAATATCATTGTGATAGCTCTGTGATATCTCTGTGATAGCTCTGTGATAGCTCTGTAATAGCTCTGTGATAGCTCTGTAATATCTCTGTGATAGCTCTGTAATATCCCTGTGATAGCTCTGTAATATCTCTGTGATATCTCTGTGATAGCTCTGTGATATATCTGTAATAGCTCTGTGATATCTCTGTGATAGATCTGTAATATCTCTGTGATAGCTCTGTGATAGCTCTGTGATATCTCTGTGATAGCTCTGTAATATAACTGTAATAGCTCTGTGATATCTCTGTGATAGCTCTGTAATATCTCTGTGATAGCTCTGTAATATCTCTGTGATAGCTCTGTAATATCTATGTGATAGCTCTGTAATATCTCTGTGATATCTGTGTGATTGCTCTGTGATATATCTGTAATAGCTCTGTGATGTCTCTGTGATAGCTCTGTAATATCTCTGTGATAGCTCTGTAATATCTCTGTGATAGCTCTGTAATATCACTGTGATAGCTCTGTAATATCTCTGTGATAGCTCTGTAATATCTCTGTGATAGCTCTGTGATATCTGTGTGATAGCTCTGTGATATCCCTGTAATAGCTCTGAGATATGACTCTAAAATTTATGTGATATCTCTGTAATATATCTGTTATAGCTCTAATATCTATGTGATAGCTCTGTAATATCTCTGTAATAGCTCTGTGATAGCTCTGTGATATCTCTGTGATATATCTCTAATATTTCTGTTATATCCCTGTAATATCTCTGTGATAGCTCTGTAATATCTCTGTGATAGCTCTGTAATATCTCTGTTATAGCTCTGTAATATCTGTGATATCTCTGTGATAGCTCTGTGATAGCTCTGTGATATCTCTGTAATATCTCTGTGATATCTCTGTGATAGCTCTGTAATATCTCTGTGATATCTCTGTAATATATCTGTGATAGCTCTCTAATATGTCTGTGATAGCTCTGTGATATATCTGTGATATAGCTAATATTGATGTGATAGCTCTGTGATATCTCTCTAATATCTCTGTGATAGCTCTTTGATATCTGTGTGATAGCTTTGTAATATATCTGTGATAGCTCTGTGATAGCTCTGTGATAGCTCTGTGATATCCCTGTAATTACTCTGTGATAGCTCTGTAATATATCTGTAATAGCTCTGTGATATCTCTGTGATAGCTCTGTAATATCTATGTGATAGCTCTGTAATATCCCTGTGATAGCTCTGTAATATCTCTGTGAAATCTCTGTGATAGCTCTGTAATATTTCTGTGAAATATACCCTTAATATATCTGTGATATCTCTAATATCTCTGTGATAGCTCTGTAATATATCTGTGATATCTCTAATATCTATGTGATAGCTCTGTGATATCTCTCTAATATTTCTGTGATATTCCTGTAATACCTCTGTGATATCTCTGTGATATCTGTGTGATAGCTCTGTGATATCCCTGTAATAGCTCTGAGATATGACTCTAATATTTCTGTGATAGCTCTGTAATAGCTCTGTGATAACTCTGTGATATATCTGTGATAGCTCTGTGATATCCCTGTAATTACTCTGTGATAGCTCTGTAATATATCTGTAATAGCTCTGTAATATCTCTGTGATAGCTCTGTAATATCTCTGTGATAGCTCTATAATATCCCTGTGATAGCTCTGTAATATCTCTGTGATATCTCTGTGATAGCTCTGTGATATATCTGTAATAGCTCTGTGATATCTCTGTGATAGCTCTGTGATAGCTCTGTAATATCTCTGTGATAGCTCTGTGATATCTCTGTGATAGCTCTGTAGTATCTCTGTGATAGCTCTGTGATAGGTCAGTAATATCTCTGATGGCTCTGTAATATCTCTGTGATATCTCTGTAATATCATTGTGATAGCTCTGTGATATCTCTGTGATAGCTCTGTGATAGCTCTGTAATAGCTCTGTGATAGCTCTGTAATATCTCTGTGATAGCTCTGTAATATCCCTGTGATAGCTCTGTAATATCTCTGTGATATCTCTGTGATAGCTCTGTGATATATCTGTAATAGCTCTGTGATATCTCTGTGATAGATCTGTAATATCTCTGTGATAGCTCTGTGATAGCTCTGTGATATCTCTGTGATAGCTCTGTCATATAACTGTAATAGCTCTGTGATATCTCTGTGATAGCTCTGTAATATCTCTGTGATAGCTCTGTAATATCTCTGTGATAGCTCTGTAATATCTATGTGATAGCTCTGTAATATCTCTGTGATATCTGTGTGATAGCTCTGTGATATATCTGTAATAGCTCTGTGATGTCTCTGTGATAGCTCTGTAATATCTCTGTGATAGCTCTGTAATATCTCTGTGATAGCTCTGTAATATCACTGTGATAGCTCTGTAATATCTCTGTGATAGCTCTGTAATATCTCTGTGATAGCTCTGTGATATCTGTGTGATAGCTCTGTGATATCCCTGTAATAGCTCTGAGATATGACTCTAAAATTTATGTGATATCTCTGTAATATATCTGTTATAGCTCTAATATCTATGTGATAGCTCTGTAATATCTCTGTAATAGCTCTGTGATAGCTCTGTGATATCTCTGTGATATATCTCTAATATTTCTGTTATATCCCTGTAATATCTCTGTGATAGCTCTGTAATATCTCTGTGATAGCTCTGTAATATCTCTGTTATAGCTCTGTAATATCTGTGATATCTCTGTGATAGCTCTGTGATAGCTCTGTGATATCTCTGTAATATCTCTGTGATATCTCTGTGATAGCTCTGTAATATCTCTGTGATATCTCTGTAATATATCTGTGATAGCTCTCTAATATGTCTGTGATAGCTCTGTGATATATCTGTGATATAGCTAATATTGATGTGATAGCTCTGTGATATCTCTCTAATATCTCTGTGATAGCTCTTTGATATCTGTGTGATAGCTTTGTAATATATCTGTGATAGCTCTGTGATATACCTGTAATAGCTCTGAGATATTTCTCTAATATTTCAGTGATAGGTCTGTAATAGCTCTGTGATAGCTCTGTGATAGCTCTGTAATATCTCTGTGATAGCTCTGTAATATCTCTGTGATAGCTCTGTAATATCCCTGTGATAGCTCTGTAATATCTCTGTGATATCTCTGTGATAGCTCTTTAATATCTTTGTGATAACTCTGTAATATCTCTGTGATAGCTCTGTAAAATCTCTGTGATAGCTCTGTAATATTTCTGTGAAATATACCTGTAATATATCTGTGATATCTCTAATATCTCTGTGATAGCTCTGTGATATCTGTTTGATAGCTCTGTGATATCCCTGTAATAGCTCTGAGATATGATTCTTATATTTCTGTGATAGCTCTGTGATAGCTCTGTGATAGCTCTGTGATATCCGTGTAATTACTCTGTGATAGCTCTGTAATATATCTGTAATAGCTCTGTGATATCTCTGTGATAGCTCTGTAATATCTCTGTGATAGCACTATAATATCCCTGTGATAGCTCTATAATATCTCTGTGATAGCTCTGTGATAGCTGTGTGATAGCTCTGTGATATCTCTGTGATAGCTCTGTGATATCTCTGTGATAGCTCTGTAGTATCTCTGTGATAGCTCTGTGATAGGTCTGTAATATCTCTGATGGCTCTGTAATATCTCTGTGATATCTCTGTTTTATCACTGTGATAGCTCTGTGATATCTCTGTGATAGCTCTGTGATAGCTCTGTAATAGCTCTGTGATAGATCTGTAATATCTCTGTGATAGCGTTGTAATATCCCTGTGATAGCTCTGTAATATCTCTGTGATAGCTGTGTAATATCTCTATGATAGCTCTGTGATATCTCTGTGATAGCTCTGTAATATCTCTGTGATAGCTCTATGATATCTGTGTGTTAGCTCTGTGAGATCCCTGTAATAGCTCTGAGATATGACTCTAATATTTCTGTGATAGCTCTGTAATAGCTCTGTGATATCTCTGTGATAGCTCTGTGATAGCTCTGTGATAGCTCTGTGATATCCCTGTAATTACTCTTTGATAGCTCTGTAATATATCTGTAATAGCTCTGTGATATCTCTGTGATAGCTCTGTAATATCTATGTGATAGCTCTGTAATATCCCTGTGATAGCTCTGTAATATCTCTGTGAAATCTCTGTGATAGCTCTGTAATATTTCTGTGAAATATACCCTTAATATATCTGTGATATCTCTAATATCTCTGTGATAGCTCTGTAATATATCTGTGATATCTCTAATATCTATGTGATAGCTCTGTGATATCTCTCTAATATTTCTGTGATATTCCTGTAATACCTCTGTGATATCTCTGTGATATCTGTGTGATAGCTCTGTGATATCCCTGTAATAGCTCTGAGATATGACTCTAATATTTCTGTGATAGCTCTGTAATAGCTCTGTGATAACTCTGTGATATATCTGTGATAGCTCTGTGATATCCCTGTAATTACTCTGTGATAGCTCTGTAATATATCTGTAATAGCTCTGTAATATCTCTGTGATAGCTCTGTAATATCTCTGTGATAGCTCTATAATATCCCTGTGATAGCTCTGTAATATCTCTGTGATATCTCTGTGATAGCTCTGTGATATATCTGTAATAGCTCTGTGATATCTCTGTGATAGCTCTGTGATAGCTCTGTAATATCTCTGTGATAGCTCTGTGATATCTCTGTGATAGCTCTGTAGTATCTCTGTGATAGCTCTGTGATAGGTCAGTAATATCTCTGATGGCTCTGTAATATCTCTGTGATATCTCTGTAATATCATTGTGATAGCTCTGTGATATCTCTGTGATAGCTCTGTGATAGCTCTGTAATAGCTCTGTGATAGCTCTGTAATATCTCTGTGATAGCTCTGTAATATCCCTGTGATAGCTCTGTAATATCTCTGTGATATCTCTGTGATAGCTCTGTGATATATCTGTAATAGCTCTGTGATATCTCTGTGATAGATCTGTAATATCTCTGTGATAGCTCTGTGATAGCTCTGTGATATCTCTGTGATAGCTCTGTAATATAACTGTAATAGCTCTGTGATATCTCTGTGATAGCTCTGTAATATCTCTGTGATAGCTCTGTAATATCTCTGTGATAGCTCTGTAATATCTATGTGATAGCTCTGTAATATCTCTGTGATATCTGTGTGATAGCTCTGTGATATATCTGTAATAGCTCTGTGATGTCTCTGTGATAGCTCTGTAATATCTCTGTGATAGCTCTGTAATATCTCTGTGATAGCTCTGTAATATCACTGTGATAGCTCTGTAATATCTCTGTGATAGCTCTGTAATATCTCTGTGATAGCTCTGTGATATCTGTGTGATAGCTCTGTGATATCCCTGTAATAGCTCTGAGATATGACTCTAAAATTTATGTGATATCTCTGTAATATATCTGTTATAGCTCTAATATCTATGTGATAGCTCTGTAATATCTCTGTAATAGCTCTGTGATAGCTCTGTGATATCTCTGTGATATATCTCTAATATTTCTGTTATATCCCTGTAATATCTCTGTGATAGCTCTGTAATATCTCTGTGATAGCTCTGTAATATCTCTGTTATAGCTCTGTAATCTCTGTGATATCTCTGTGATAGCTCTGTGATAGCTCTGTGATATCTCTGTAATATCTCTGTGATATCTCTGTGATAGCTCTGTAATATCTCTGTGATATCTCTGTAATATATCTGTGATAGCTCTCTAATATGTCTGTGATAGCTCTGTGATATATCTGTGATATAGCTAATATTGATGTGATAGCTCTGTGATATCTCTCTAATATCTCTGTGATAGCTCTTTGATATCTGTGTGATAGCTTTGTAATATATCTGTGATAGCTCTGTGATATACCTGTAATAGCTCTGAGATATTTCTCTAATATTTCAGTGATAGGTCTGTAATAGCTCTGTGATAGCTCTGTGATAGCTCTGTAATATCTCTGTGATAGCTCTGTAATATCTCTGTGATAGCTCTGTAATATCCCTGTGATAGCTCTGTAATATCTCTGTGATATCTCTGTGATAGCTCTTTAATAACTTTGTGATAACTCTGTAATATCTCTGTGATAGCTCTGTAAAATCTCTGTGATAGCTCTGTAATATTTCTGTGAAATATACCTGTAATATATCTGTGATATCTCTAATATCTCTGTGATAGCTCTGTGATATCTGTTTGATAGCTCTGTGATATCCCTGTAATAGCTCTGAGATATGATTCTTATATTTCTGTGATAGCTCTGTGATAGCTCTGTGATAGCTCTGTGATATCCGTGTAATTACTCTGTGATAGCTCTGTAATATATCTGTAATAGCTCTGTGATATCTCTGTGATAGCTCTGTAATATCTCTGTGATAGCACTATAATATCCCTGTGATAGCTCTATAATATCTCTGTGATAGCTCTGTGATAGCTGTGTGATAGCTCTGTGATATCTCTGTGATAGCTCTGTGATATCTCTGTGATAGCTCTGTAGTATCTCTGTGATAGCTCTGTGATAGGTCTGTAAATATCTCTGATGGCTCTGTAATATCTCTGTGATATCTCTGTTTTATCACTGTGATAGCTCTGTGATATCTCTGTGATAGCTCTGTGATAGCTCTGTAATAGCTCTGTGATAGATCTGTAATATCTCTGTGATAGCGTTGTAATATCCCTGTGATAGCTCTGTAATATCTCTGTGATAGCTGTGTAATATCTCTATGATAGCTCTATGATATCTCTGTGATAGCTCTGTAATATCTCTGTGATAGCTCTGTAATATCCCTGTGATAGCTCTGTAATATCTCTGTGATATCTCTGTGATAGCTCTGTTATATCTCTGTGATATCTCTGTAATATATCTGTGATAGCTCTCTAATATGTCTGTGATAGCTCTGTGATATATATGTGATATAGCTAATATTTACCTGATAGCTCTGTGATATCTCTCTAATATTTCTGTGATATCGCTGTAATATCTCTGTGATAGCTCTGTGATATCTGTGTGATAGCTTTGTAATATCTCTGTGATAGCACTGTGATATCCCTGTAATAGCTCTGAAATATTTCTCTAATATTTCTGTGATAGGTCTGTAATAGCTCTGTGATATCACTGTGATAGCTCTGTGATAGCTCTGTAAAATCTCTGTGATAGCTCTGTAATATTTCTGTGAAATATACCCTTAATATATCTGTGATATCTCTAATATCTCTGTGATAGCTCTGTGATATCTCTCTAATATTTCTGTGATATTCCTGTAATACCTCTGTGATATCTGTGTGATAGCTTTGTATTATCTCTGTGATAGCTCTGTGATATCCCTGTAATAGCTCTGAGATATTTCTCTAATATTTCTGTGATAGGTCTGTAATAGCTCTGTGATATCACTGTGATAGCTCTGTGATAGCTCTGTAAAATCTCTGTGATAGCTCTGTAATATTTCTGTGAAATATACCCTTAATATATCTGTGATATCTCTAATATCTCTGTGATAGCTCTGTAATATATCTGTGATATCTCTAATATCTATGTGATAGCTCTGTGATATCTCTCTAATATTTCTGTGATATTCCTGTAATACCTCTGTGATATCTCTGTGATATCTGTGTGATAGCTCTGTGATATCCCTGTAATAGCTCTGAGATATGACTCTAATATTTCTGTGATAGCTCTGTAATAGCTCTGTGATAACTCTGTGATATATCTGTGATAGCTCTGTGATAGCTCTGTGATATCCCTGTAATTACTCTGTGATAGCTCTGTAATATATCTGTAATAGCTCTGTGATATCTCTGTGATAGCTCTGTAATATCTCTGTGATAGCTCTATAATATCCCTGTGATAGCTCTGTAATATCTCTGTGATAGCTCTGTGATAGCTCTGTGATAGCTCTGTAATATCTCTGTGATAGCTCTGTAATATCTCTGTGATAGTTCTGTGATATCTGGGTGTTAGCTCTGTGATATCCCTGTAATAGCTCTGAGATATGACTCTAAAATTTCTCTGATAGCTCTGTAATAGCTCTGTGATATCTCTGTGATAGCTCTGTGATAGCTCTGTGATATCCCTGTAATTACTCTGTGATAGCTCTGTAATATATCTGTAATAGCTCTGTGATATCTCTTTGATAGCTCTGTAAAATCTCTGTGATAGCTCTGTAATATCCCTGTGATAGCTCTATAATATCTCTGTGATAGCTCTGTGACTGCACTGTGATATCTCTGTGATAGCTCTGTGATATCTCTGTGATAGCTCTGTAGTATCTCTGTGATAGCTCTGTGATAGGTCAGTAATATCTCTGATGGCTCTGTAATATCTCTGTCATATCTCTGTAATATCACTGTGATAGCTCTGTGATATCTCTGTGATAGCTCTGTGATAGCTCTGTAATAGCTCTGTGATAGCTCTGTAATATCTCTGTGATAGCTCTGTAATATCCCTGTGATAGCTCTGTAATATCTCTGTGATATCTCTGTGATAGCTCTGTGATATGTCTGTAATAGCTCTGTGATATCTCTGTGATAGATCTGTAATATCTCTGTGATAGCTCTGTGATAGCTCTGTGATATCTCTGTGATAGCTCTGTAATATAACTGTAATAGCTCTGTGATATCTCTGTGATAGCTCTGTAATATCTCTGTGATAGCTCTGTAATATCTATGTGATAGCTCTGTAATATCTCTGTGATATCTGTGTGATAGCTCTGTGATATATCTGTAATAGCTCTGTGATGTCTCTGTGATAGCTCTGTAATATCTCTGTGATAGCTCTGTAATATCTCTGTGATAGCTCTGTAATATCACTGTGATAGCTCTGTAATATCTCTGTGATAGCTCTGTAATATCTCTGTGATAGCTCTGTGATATCTGTGTGATAGCTCTGTGATATCCCTGTAATAGCTCTGAGATATGACTCTAAAATTTATGTGATATCTCTGTAATATATCTGTTATAGCTCTAATATCTATGTGATAGCTCTGTAATATCTCTGTAATAGCTCTGTGATAGCTCTGTGATATCTCTGTGATATATCTCTAATATTTCTGTGATATCCCTGTAATATCTCTGTGATAGCTCTGTAATATCTTTGAGATAGCTCTGTGATAGCTCTATAATATCCCTGTGATAGCTCTATAATATCTCTGTGATAGCTCTGTGATAGATCTGTGATAGCTCTGTGATAGCTCTGTGATATCTCTGTGATAGCTCTGTGATATCTCTGTGATAGCTCTGTAGTATCTCTGTGATAGCTCTGTGATAGGTCTGTAATATCTCTGATGGCTCTGTAATTTTTCTGTGATATCTCTGTAATATCACTGTGATAGCTGTGTGATATCTCTGTGATAGCTCTGTGATAGCTCTGTAATAGCTCTGTGATAGCTCTGTAATATCTCTGTGAAAGCGTTGTAATATCCCTGTGATAGCTTTGTAATATCTCTGTGATAGCTCTGTAATATCTCTATGATAGCTCTGTGATATCTCTGTGATAGCTCTGTAATATCTCTGTGATAGCTCTGTAATATCCCTGTGATAGCTCTGTAATATCTCTGTGATATCTCTGTGATAGCTCTGTTATATCTCTGTGATATCTCTGTACTATATCTGTGATAGCTCTCTAATATGTCTGTGATAGCTCTGTGATATATATGTGATATAGCTAATATTTCTGTGATAGCTCTGTGATATCTCTCTAATATTTATGTGATATCCCTGTAATACCTCTGTGATAGCTCTGTGATATCTGTGTGATAGCTTTGTAATATCTCTGTGATAGCTTTGTGATATCCCTGTAGTAGCTCTGAGATATTTCTCTAATATTTATGTGATAGGTCTGTAATAGCTCTGTGATAGCTCTGTGATATCTCTGTAATATCTCTGTGATATCTCTATGGTAGCTCTGTTATATCTCTGTGATATCTCTGTAATATATCTGTGATAGCTCTCTAATATGTTTGTGATAGCTCTGTGATATATATGTGATATAGCTAATATTTATGTGATAGCTCTGTGATATCTCTCTAATATTTCTGTGATATTCCCGTAATATCTCTGTGATAGCTCTATGATATCTGTGTGATAGCTTTGTAATATCTCTGTGATAGCTATGTGATATCCCTGTAATAGCTCTGAGATATTTCTCTAATATTTCTGTGATAGGTCTGTAATAGCTCTTTGATAGTTCTGTAATATCTCTGTGATAGCTCTGTGATATCTCTGTGATAGCTCTGTAATATCTCTGTGATAGCTCTGTAATATTTCTGTGAAATATACCTGTAATATATCTGTGATATCTCTAATATTTCTGTGATAGCTCTGTAATATATCTGTGATATCTCTAATATATATGTGATAGCTCTGTGATATCTCTCTAATATTTCTGTGATATTCCTGTAATACCTCTGTGATAGCTCTATGATATCTGTCTGATAGCTCTGTGATATCCCTGTAATAGCTCTGAGATATGACTCTAATATTTCTGTGATAGCTCTGTAATAGCTCTGTGATAACTCTGTGATATATCTGTGATAGCTCTGTGATAGCTCTGTGATATCCCTGTAATTACTCTGTGATAGCTCTGTAATATATCTGTAATAGCTCTGTGATATCTCTGTGATAGCTCTGTGATAGCTCTGTGATATCCCTGTAATTACTCTGTGATAGCTCTGTAATATATCTATAATAGCTCTGTGATATCTCTGTGATATCTCTGTAATATCTCTGTGATACCTCTGTAATATCCCTGTGATAGCTCTATAATATCTCTGTGATAGCTCTGTGATAGCTCTGTGATAGCTCTGTGATATCTCTGTGATAGCTCTGTGATATCTCTGTGATAGCTCTGTAGTATCTCTGTGATAGCTCTGTGATAGGTCTGTAATAACTCTGATGGCTCTGTAATATCTCTGTGATAGCGTTGTAATATCCCTGTGATAGCTCTGTAATATCTCTGTGATAGCTGTGTAATATCTCTATGATAGCTCTGTGATATCTCTGTGATAGCTCTGTAATATCTCTGTGATAGCTCTGTAATATCCCTGTGATAGCTCTGTAATATCTCTGTGATATCTCTGTAATAACTCTGTTATATCTCTGTGATATCTCTGTAATATATCTGTGATAGCTCTCTAATATGTCTGTGATAGATCGTTGATATATATGTGATATAGCTAATATTTATGTGATAGCTCTGTGATATCTCTCTAATATTTCTGTGATATCCCTGTAATATCTCTGTGATAGCTCTGTGATATCTGTGTGATAGCTTTGTAATATCTCTGTGATAGCTCTGTGATATCCCTGTAATAGCTCTGAGATATTTCTCTAATATTTCTGTGATAGGTCTGTAATAGCTCTGTGATATCACTGTGATAGCTCTGTGATAGCTCTGTAAAATCTCTGTGATAGCTCTGTAATATTTCTGTGAAATATACCCTTAATATATCTGTGATATCTCTAATATCTCTGTGATAGCTCTGTAATATATCTGTGATATCTCTAAAATCTATGTGATAGCTCTGTGATATCTCTCTAATATTTCTGTGATATTCCTATAATACCTCTGTGATATCTCTGTGATATCTGTGTGATAGCTCTGTGATATCCCTGTAATAGCTCTGAGATATGACTCTAATATTTCTGTGATAGCTCTGTAATAGCTCTGTGATAACTCTGTGATATATCTGTGATAGCTCTGTGATAGCTCTTTGATATCCCTGTAATTACTCTGTGATAGCTCTGTAATATATCTGTAATAGCTCTGTGATATATCTGTGATAGCTCTGTAATATCTCTGTGATAGCTCTGTAATATCCCTGTGATAGCTCTGTAATATCTCTGTGATATCTCTGTGATAGCTCTGTGATATATCTGTAATAGCTCTGTGATATCTCTGTGATAGCTCTGTGATAGCTCTGTGATAGCTCTGTAATATCTCTGTGATAGCTCTGTAATATCTCTGTGATAGTTCTGTGATATCTGTGTGTTAGCTCTGTGATATCCCTGTAATAGCTCTGAGATATGACTCTAATATTTCTGTGATAGCTCTGTAATAGCTCTGTGATATCTCTGTGATAGCTCTGTGATAGCTCTGTGATATCGCTGTAATTACTCTGTGATAGATCTGTAATATATCTGTAATAGCTCTGTGATATCTCTGTGATAGCTCTGTAATATCTCTGTGATAGCTCTGTAATATCCCTGTAATAGCTCTATAATATCTCTGTGATAGCTCTGTGATTGCACTGTGATATCTCTGTGATAGCTCTGTGATATCTCTGTGATAGCTCTGTAGTATCTCTGTGATAGCTCTGTGATAGGTCAGTAATATCTCTGATGGCTCTGTAATATCTCTGTGATATCTCTGTAATATCACTGTGATAGCTCTGTGATATCTCTGTGATAGCTCTGTGATAGCTCTGTAATAGCTCTGTGATAGCTCTGTAATATCTCTGTGATAGCTCTGTAATATCCCTGTGATAGCTCTGTAATATATCTGTAATAGCTCTGTGATATCTCTGTGATAGCTCTGTGATAGCTCTGTGATAGCTCTGTGATAGCTCTGTGATAGCTCTGTGATATCCCTGTAATTACTCTGTGATAGCTCTGTAATATATCTATGATATCTCTGTGATAGCTCTGTGATAGCTCTGTGATAGCTCTGTGATATATCTGTAATAGCTCTGTGATATCTCTGTGATAGCTCTGTGATAGCTCAGTGATAGTTCTGTAATATCTCTGTGATAGCTCTGTAATATCCCTGTGATAGCTCTGTAATATATCTGTAATAGCTCTGTGATATCTCTGTGATAGCTCTGTGATAGCTCTGTGATATCCCTGTAATTACTCTGTGATAGCTCTGTAATATATCTATAATAGCTCTGTGATATCTCTGTGATATCTCTGTAATATCTCTGTGATACCTCTGTAATATCCCTGTGATAGCTCTATAATATCTCTGTGATAGCTCTGTGATAGCTCTGTGATAGCTCTGTGATATCTCTGTGATAGCTCTGTGATATCTCTGTGATAGCTCTGTAGTATCTCTGTGATAGCTCTGTGATAGGTCTGTAATATCTCTGATGGCTCTGTAATATCTCTGTGATAGCTCTGTAATATTTCTGTGAAATATACCTGTAATATATCTGTGATATCTCTAATATTTCTGTGATAGCTCTGTAATATATCTGTGATATCTCTAATATCTATGTGATAGCTCTGTGATATCTCTCTAATATTTCTGTGATATTCCTGTAATACCTCTGTGATAGCTCTATGATATCTGTCTGATAGCTCTGTGATATCCCTGTAATAGCTCTGAGATATGACTCTAATATTTCTGTGACAGCTCTGTAATAGCTCTGTGATAACTTTGTGATATATCTGTGATAGCTCTGTGATAGCTCTGTGATATCCCTGTAATTACTCTGTGATAGCTCTGTAATATATCTGTAATAGCTCTGTGATATCTCTGTGATAGCTCTGTGATAGCTCTGTGATATCCCTGTAATTACTCTGTGATAGCTCTGTAATATATCTATAATAGCTCTGTGATATCTCTGTGATATCTCTGTAATATCTCTGTGATACCTCTGTAATATCCCTGTGATAGCTCTATAATATCTCTGTGATAGCTCTGTGATAGCTCTGTGATAGCTCTGTGATATCTCTGTGATAGCTCTGTGATATCTCTGTGATAGCTCTGTAGTATCTCTGTGATAGCTCTGTGATAGGTCTGTAATAACTCTGATGGCTCTGTAATATCTCTGTGATATCTCTGTAATATCACTGTGATAGCTCTGTGATATCGCTGTGATAGCTATGTGATAGCTCTGTAATAGCTCTGTGATAGATCTGTAATATCTCTGTGATAGCGTTGTAATATCCCTGTGATAGCTCTGTAATATCTCTGTGATAGCTGTGTAATATCTCTATGATAGCTCTGTGATATCTCTGTGATAGCTCTGTAATATCTCTGTGATAGCTCTGTAATATCCCTGTGATAGCTCTGTAATATCTCTGTGATATCTCTGTAATAACTCTGTTATATCTCTGTGATATCTCTGTAATATATCTGTGATAGCTCTCTAATATGTCTGTGATAGATCGTTGATATATATGTGATATAGCTAATATTTATGTGATAGCTCTGTGATATCTCTCTAATATTTCTGTGATATCCCGGTAATATCTCTGTGATAGCTCTGTGATATCTGTGTGATAGCTTTGTAATATCTCTGTGATAGCTCTGTGATATCCCTGTAATAGCTCTGAGATATTTCTCTAATATTTCTGTGATAGGTCTGTAATAGCTCTGTGATAACACTGTGATAGCTCTGTGATAGCTCTGTAAAATCTCTGTGATAGCTCTGTAATATTTCTGTGAAATATACCCTTAAAATATCTGTGATATCTCTAATATCTCTGTGATAGCTCTGTAATATATCTGTGATATCTCTAAAATCTATGTGATAGCTCTGTGATATCTCTCTAATATTTCTGTGATATTCCTATAATACCTCTGTGATATCTCTGTGATATCTGTGTGATAGCTCTGTGATATCCCTGTAATAGCTCTGAGATATGACTCTAATATTTCTGTGATAGCTCTGTAATAGCTCTGTGATAACTCTGTGATATATCTGTGATAGCTCTGTGATAGCTCTTTGATATCCCTGTAATTACTCTGTGATAGCTCTGTAATATATCTGTAATAGCTCTGTGATATCTCTGTGATAGCTCTGTAATATCTCTGTGATAGCTCTGTAATATCCCTGTGATAGCTCTGTAATATGTCTGTGATATCTCTGTGATAGCTCTGTGATATATCTGTAATAGCTCTGTGATATCTCTGTGATAGCTCTGTGATAGCTCTGTGATAGCTCTGTAATATCTCTGTGATAGCTCTGTAATATCTCTGTGATAGTTCTGTGATATCTGTGTGTTAGCTCTGTGATATCCCTGTAATAGCTCTGAGATATGACTCTAATATTTCTGTGATAGCTCTGTAATAGCTCTGTGATATCTCTGTGATAGCTCTGTGATAGCTCTGTGATATCGCTGTAATTACTCTGTGATAGATCTGTAATATATCTGTAATAGCTCTGTGATATCTCTGTGATAGCTCTGTAATATCTCTGTGATAGCTCTGTAATATCCCTGTGATAGCTCTATAATATCTCTGTGATAGCTCTGTGATTGCACTGTGATATCTCTGTGATACCTCTGTGATTGCACTGTGATATCTCTGTGATAGCTCTGTGATATCTCTGTGATAGCTCTGTAGTATCTCTGTGATAGCTCTGTGATAGGTCAGTAATATCTCTGATGGCTCTGTAATATCTCTGTGATATCTCTGTAATATCACTGTGATAGCTCTGTGATATCTCTGTGATAGCTCTGTGATAGCTCTGTAATAGCTCTGTGATAGCTCTGTAATATCTCTGTGATAGCTCTGTAATATCCCTGTGATAGCTCTGTAATATATCTGTAATAGCTCTGTGATATCTCTGTGATAGCTCTGTGATAGCTCTGTGATAGCTCTGTGATAGCTCTGTGATAGCTCTGTGATATCCCTGTAATTACTCTGTGATAGCTCTGTAATATATCTATGATATCTCTGTGATAGCTCTGTGATAGCTCTGTGATATATCTGTAATAGCTCTGTGATATCTCTGTGATAGCTCTGTGATAGCTCAGTGATAGCTCTGTAATATCTCTGTGATAGCTCTGTAATATCCCTGTGATAGCTCTGTAATATATCTGTAATAGCTCTGTGATATCTCTGTGATAGCTCTGTGATAGCTCTGTGATAGCTCTGTGATATCCCTGTAATTACTCTGTGATAGCTCTGTAATATATCTATAATAGCTCTGTGATATCTCTGTGATATCTCTGTAATATCTCTGTGATACCTCTGTAATATCCCTGTGATAGCTCTATAATATCTCTGTGATAGCTCTGTGATAGCTCTGTGATAGCTCTGTGATATCTCTGTGATAGCTCTGTGATATCTCTGTGATAGCTCTGTAGTATCTCTGTGATAGCTCTGTGATAGGTCTGTAATATCTCTGATGGCTCTGTAATATCTCTGTGATATCTCTGTAATATCACTGTGATAGCTCTGTGATATCTCTGTGATAGCTCTGTGATAGCTCTGTAATAGCTCTGTGATAGATCTGTAATATCTCTGTGATTGCGTTGTAATATCCCTGTGATAGCTCTGTAATATCTCTGTGATAGCTGTTTAATATCTCTATGATAGCTCTGTGATATCTCTGTGATAGCTCTGTAATATCTCTGTGATAGCTCTGTAATATCCCTGTGATAGCTCTGTAATATCTCTGTGATATCTCTGTGATAACTCTGTTATATCTCTGTGATATCTCTGTAATATATCTGTGATAGCTCTCTAATATGTCTGTGATAGCTCTGTGATATATATGTGATATAGCTAATATTTATGTGATAGCTCTGTGATATCTCTCTAATATTTCTGTGATATCGCTGTAGTATCTCTGTGATAGCTCTGTGATATCTGTGTGATAGCTTTGTAATATCTCTGTGATAGCTCTGTGATATCCCTGTAATAGCTCTGAGATATTTCTCTAATTTTTCTGTGATAGGTCTGTAATAGCTCTGTGATATCACTGTGATAGCTCTGTGATAGCACTGTAAAATCTCTGTGATAGCTCTGTAATATTTCTGTGAAATATACCCTTAATATATCTGTGATATCTCTAATATCTCTGTGATAGCTCTGTAATATATCTGTGATATCTCTAATATCTATGTGATAGCTCTGTGATATCTCTCTAATATTTCTGTGATATTCCTGTAATACCTCTGTGATATCTCTGTGATATCTGTGTGATAGCTCTGTGATATCCCTGTAATAGCTCGGAGATATGACTCTAATATTTCTGTGATAGCTCTGTAATAGCTCTGTGATAACTCTGTGATATATCTGTGATAGCTGTGTGATAGCTCTGTGATATCCCTGTTATTACTCTGTGATAGCTCTGTAATATATCTGTAATAGCTCTGTGATATCTCTGTTATAGCTCTGTAATATTTCTGTGATAGCTCTGTAATATCCCTGTGATAGCTCTGTAATATCTCTGTGATATCTCTGTGATAGCTCTGTGATATATCTGTAATAGCTCTGTGATATCTCTGTGATAGCTCTGTGATAGCTCTGTAATATCTCTGTGATAGCTCTGTAATATCTCTGTGATAGTTCTGTGATATCTGTGTGTTAGCTCTGTGATATCCCTGTAATAGCTCTGAGATATGACTCTAATATTTCTGTGATAGCTCTGTAATAGCTCTGTGATATCTCTATGATAGCTCTGTGATAGCTCTGTGATATCCCTGTAATTACTCTGTGATAGCTCTGTAATATATCTGTAATAGCTCTGTGATATCTCTGTGATAGCTCTGTAATATCTCTGTGATAGCTCTGTAATATCCCTGTGATAGCTCTATAATATCTCTGTGATAGCTCTGTGACTGCACTGTGATATCTCTGTGATAGCTCTGTGATATCTCTGTGATAGCTCTGTAGTATCTGTGATAGCTCTGTGATAGGTCAGTTATATCTCTGATGGCT
Source organism: Taudactylus pleione (assembly GCA_031769625.1). Taxonomy (NCBI): domain Eukaryota; kingdom Metazoa; phylum Chordata; class Amphibia; order Anura; family Myobatrachidae; genus Taudactylus; species Taudactylus pleione. Next base: position 1,189,656 of record JAUIMM010000459.1, on the reverse strand, counting down.
CTGTAATATCTCTGTGATATCTCTGTAATATCACTGTGATAGCTCTGTGATATCTCTGTGATAGCTCTGTGATAGCTCTGTAATAGCTCTGTGATAGCTCTGTAATAACTCTGTGATAGCTCTGTAATATCCCGTGTGATAGCTCTGTAATATCTCTGTGATATCTCTGTGATAGCTCTGTGATATATCTGTAATAGCTCTGTGATATCTCTGTGATAGATCTGTAATATCTCTGTGATAGCTCTGTGATAGCTCTGTGATATCTCTGTGATAGCTCTGTAATATATCTGTAATAGCTCTGTGATATCTCTGTGATAGCTCTGTAATATCTCTGTGATAGCTCTGTAATATCTATGTGATAGCTCTGTAATATCTCTGTGATATCTGTGTGATAGCTCTGTGAAATATCTGTAATAGCTCTGTGATGTCTCTGTGATAGCTCTGTAATATCTCTGTGATAGCTCTGTAATATCTCTGTGATAGCTCTGTAATATCACTGTGATAGCTCTGTAATATCTCTGTGATAGCTCTGTAATATCTCTGTGATAGCTCTGTGATATCTGTGTGATAGCTCTGTGATATCCCTTTAATAGCTCTGAGATATGACTCTAAAATTTATGTGATATCTCTGTAATATATCTGTTATAGCTCTAATATCTATGTGATAGCTCTGTAATATCTCTGTAATAGCTCTGTGATAGCTCTGTGATATCTCTGTGATATATCTCTAATATTTCTGTGATATCCCTGTAATATCTCTGTGATAGCTCTGTAATATCTTTGAGATAGCTCTGTGATAGCTCTATAAAATCCCTGTGATAGCTCTATAATATCTCTGTGATAGCTCTGTGATAGCTCTGTGATATCTCTGTGATAGCTCTGTGATATCTCTGTGATAGCTCTATAGTATCTCTGTGATAGCTCTGTGATAGGTCTGTAATATCTCTGATGGCTCTGTAATATCTCTGTGATATCTCTGTAATATCACTGTGATAGCTGTGTGATATCTCTGTGATAGCTCTGTGATAGCTCTGTAATAGCTCTGTGATAGCTCTGTAATATCTCTGTAAATAGCGTTGTAATATCCCTGTGATAGCTCTGTAATATCTCTGTGATAGCTCTGTAATATCTCTATGATAGCTCTGTGATATCTCTGTGATAGCTCTGTAATATCTCTGTGATAGCTCTGTAATATCCCTGTGATAGCTCTGTAATATCTCTGTGATATCTCTGTGATAGCTCTGTGATATCTCTGTGATAGCTCTGTTATATCTCTGTGATAGCTCTCTAATATGTCTGTGATAGCTCTGTGATATATATGTGATATAGCTAATATTTCTGTGATAGCTCTGTGATATCTCTCTAATATTTATGTGATATCCCTGTAATACCTCTGTGATAGCTCTGTGATATCTGTGTGATAGCTTTGTAATATCTCTGTGATAGCTTTGTGATATCCCTGTAGTAGCTCTGAGATATTTCTCTAATATTTATGTGATAGGTCTGTAATAGCTCTGTGATAGCTCTGTGATAGCTCTGTAATATCTCTGTGATATCTCTATGGTAGCTCTGTTATATCTCTCTGATATCTCTGTAATATATCTGTGATAGCTCTCTAATATGTTTGTGATAGCTCTGTGATATATATGTGATATAGCTAATATTTATGTGATAGCTCTGTGATATCTCTCTAATATTTCTGTGATATCCCCGTAATATCTCTGTGATAGCTCTGTTATATCCCTGTGATAGCTCTGTAATATCTCTATGATAGCTCTGTAATATCTCTGTGATAGCTCTGTGATATCTCTGTGATAGCTCTGTAATATCTCTGTGATAGCTCTGTAATATTTCTGTGAAATATACCTGTAATATATCTGTGATATCTCTAATATTTCTGTGATAGCTCTGTAATATATCTGTGATATCTCTAATATCTATGTGATAGCTCTGTGATATCTCTCTAATATTTCTGTGATATTCCTGTAATACCTCTGTGATAGCTCTATGATATCTGTGTGATAGCTCTGTGATATCCCTGTAATAGCTCTGAGATATGACTCTAATATTTTTGTGATAGCTCTGTAATAGCTCTGTGATAACTCTGTGATATATCTGTGATAGCTCTGTGATAGCTCTGTGATATCCCTGTAATTACTCTGTGATAGCTCTGTAATATATCTGTAATAGCTCTGTGATATCTCTGTGATAGCTCTGTGATAGCTCTGTGATTTCAATGTAATAACTCTGTGATAGCTCTGAAATATATCTATAATAGCTCTGTGATATCTCTGTGATATCTCTGTAATATCTCTGTGATACCTCTGTAATATCCCTGTGATAGCTCTATAATATCTCTGTGATAGCTCTGTGATAGCTCTGTGATATCTCTGTGATAGCTCTGTGATATCTCTGTGATAGCTCTGTAGTATCTCTGTGATAGCTCTGTGATAGGTCAATAATATCTCTGATGGCTCTGTAATAGCTCTGTGATATCTCTGTGATATCTCTGTAATATCTCTGTGATACCTCTGTAATATCCCTGTGATAGCTCTATAATATCTCTGTGATAGCTCTGTGATATCTCTGTGATAGCTCTGTGATATCCCTGTAATAACTCTGTGATAGCTCTGTAATATATCTATAATAGCTCTGTGATATCTCTGTGATATCTCTGTAATATCTCTGTGATATCTCTGTAATATCCCTGTGATAGCTCTATAATATCTCTGTGATAGCTCTGTGATTGCACTGTGATATCTCTGTGATAGCTCTGTGATATCTCTGTGATAGCTCTGTAGTATCTCTGTGATAGCTCTGTGATAGGTCAGTAATATCTCTGATGGCTCTGTAATATCTCTGTGATATCTCTGTAATATCACTGTTATAGCTCTGTGATATCTCTGTGATAGCTCTGTGATAGCTCTGTAATAGCTCTGTGATAGCTCTGTAATATCTCTGTGATAGCTCTGTAATATCCCTGTGATAGCTCTGTAATATATCTGTAATAGCTCTGTGATATCTCTGTGATAGCTCTGTGATAGCTCTGTGATAGCTCTGTGATATCCCTGTAATTACTCTGTGATAGCTCTGTAATATATCTATAATAGCTCTGTGAAATCTCTGTGATATCTCTGTAATATCTCTGTGATACCTCTGTAATATCCCTGTGATAGCTCTATAATATCTCTGTGATAGCTCTGTGATAGCTCTGTGATATCTCTGTGATAGCTCTGTTATATCTCTGTGATAGCTCTGTAGTATCTCTGTGATAGCTCTGGGATAGGTCTGTAATATCTCTGATGGCTCTGTAATATCTCTGTGATATCTCTGTAATATCACTGTGATAGCTCTGTGATATCTCTGTGATAGCTCTGTGATATCTCTGTAATAGCTCTGTGATAGATCTGTAATATCTCTGTGATTGCGTTGTAATATCCCTGTGATAGCTCTGTAATATCTCTGTGATAGCTGTGTAATATCTCTATGATAGCTCTTTGATATCTCTGTGATAGCTCTGTAATATCTCTGTGATAGCTCTGTAATATCCCTGTGATAGCTCTGTAATATCTCTGTGATATCTCTGTGATAGCTCTGTTATATCTCTGTGATATCTCTGTAGAATATCTGTGATAGCTCTCTAATATGTCTGTGATAGCTCTGTGATATATATGTGATATAGCTAATATTTATGTGATAGCTCTGTGATATCTCTCTAATATTTCTGTGATATCGCTGTAATATCTCTGTGATAGCTCTGTGATATCTGTGTGATAGCTTTGTAATATCTCAGTCATAGCTCTGTGATATCCCTGTAATAGCTCTGAGATATTTCTCTAATATTTCTGTGATAGGTCTGTAATAGCTCTGTGATATCACTGTGATAGCTCTGTGATAGCTCTGTAAAATCTCTGTGATAGCTCTGTAATATTTCTGTGAAATATACCCTTAAAATATCTGTGATATCTCTAATATCTCTGTGATAGCTCTGTAATATATCTGTGATATCTCTAATATCTATGTGATAGCTCTGTGATATCTCTCTAATATTTCTGTGATATTCCTGTAATACCTCTGTGATATCTCTGTGATATCTGTGTGATAGCTCTGTGATATCCCAGTAATAGCTCGGAGATATGACTCTAATATTTCTGTGATAGCTCTGTGATAGCTCTGTAATAGCTCTGTGATAACTCTGTGATATATCTGTGATAGCTGTGTGATAGCTCTGTGATATCCCTGTAATTACTCTGTGATAACTCTGTAATATATCTGTAATAGCTCTGTGATATCTCTGTGATAGCTCTGTAATATTTTTGTGATAGCTCTGTAATATCCCTGTGATAGCTCTGTAATATCTCTGTGATATCTCTGTGATAGCTCTGTGATATATCTGTAATAGCTCTGTGATATCTCTGTGATAGCTCTGTGATAGCTCTGCGATAGCTCTGTAATATCTCTGTGATAGCTCTGTAATATCTCTGTGATAGTTCTGTGATATCTGTGTGTTAGCTCTGTGATATCCCTGTAATAGCTCTGAGATATGACTCTAATATTTCTGTGATAGCTCTGTAATAGCTCTGTGATATCTCTGTGATAGCTCTGTGATAGCTCTGTGATATCCCTGTAATTACTCTGTGATAGCTCTGTAATATATCTGTAATAGCTCTGTGATATCTCTGTGATAGCTCTGTAATATCTCTGTGATAGCTCTGTAATATCCCTGTGATAGCTCTATAATATCTCTGTGATAGCTCTGTGACTGCACTGTGATATCTCTGTGATAGCTCTGTGATATCTCTGTGATAGCTCTGTAGTATCTCTGTGATAGCTCTGTGATAGGTCAGTAATATCTCTGATGGCTCTGTAATATCTCTGTGATATCTCTGTAATATCACTGTGATAGCTCTGTGATATCTCTGTGATAGCTCTGTGATAGCTCTGTAATAGCTCTGTGATAGCTCTGTAATATCTCTGTGATAGCTCTGTAATATCCCTGTGATAGCTCTGTAATATCTCTGTGATATCTCTGTGATAGCTCTGTGATATATCTGTAATAGCTCTGTGATATCTCTGTGATAGATCTGTAATATCTCTGTGATAGCTCTGTGATAGATCTGTGATATCTCTGTGATAGCTCTGTAATATATCTGTAATAGCTCTGTGATATCTCTGTGATAGCTCTGTAATATCTCTGTGATAGCTCTGTAATATCTATGTGATAGCTCTGTAATATCTCTGTGATATCTGTGTGATAGCTCTGTGATATATCTGTAATAGCTCTGTGATGTCTCTGTGATAGCTCTGTAATATCTCTGTGATAGCTCTGTAATATCTCTGTGATAGCTCTGTAATATCACTGTGATAGCTCTGTAATATCTCTGTGATAGCTCTGTAATATATCTGTGATAGCTCTGTGATATCTGTGTGATAGCTCTGTGATATCCCTGTAATAGCTCTGAGATATGACTCTAAAATGTATGTGATATCTCTGTAATATATCTGTTATAGCTCTAATATCTATGTGATAGCTCTGTAATATCTCTGTAATAGCTCTGTGATAGCTCTGTGATATCTCTGTAATATATCTTTAATATTTCTGTGATATCCCTGTAATATCTCTGTGATAGCTCTGTAATATCTCTATGATAGCTCTGTGATAGCTCTGTAATATCTCTGTTATAGCCCTGTAATATCTGTGATATCTCTGTGATAGCTCTGTGATAGCTCTGTGATATCTCTGTAATATCTCTGTGATATCTCTGTGATAGCTCTGTAATATCTCTGTGATTTCTCTGTAATCTATCTGTGATAGCTCTCTAATATGTCTGTGATAGCTCTGTGATATATCTGTGATATAGCTAATATTGATGTGATAGCTCTGTGATATCTCTCTAATATCTTTGTGATAGCTTTGTAATATATCTGTGATAGCTCTGTGATATACCTGTAATAGCTCTGAGATATTTCTCTAATATTTCTGTGATAGGTCTGTAATAGCTCTGTGATAGCTCTGTGACAGCTCTGTAATATCTCTGTGATAGCTCTGTAATATCTCTGTGATAGCTCTGTAATATTACTGTGATAGCTCTGTAATATCTCTGTGATATCTCTGTGATAGCTCTGTAATATCTCTGTGATAGCTCTGTAATATTTCTGTGAAATATACCTGTAATATATCTGTGATATCTCTAATATTTCTGTGATAGCTCTGTAATATATCTGTGATATCTCTAATATCTATGTGATAGCTCTGTGATATCTCTCTAATATTTCTGTGATATTCCTGTAATACCTCTGTGATATCTCTATGATATCTGTGTGATAACTCTGTAATATCTCTGTGATAGCTCTGTAATATCTATGTGATAACTCTGTAATATCTCTGTGATATCTGTGTGATAGCTCTGTGATATATCTGTAATAGCTCTGTGATGTCTCTGTGATAGCTCTGTAATATCTCTGTGATAGCTCTGTAATATCTCTGTGATAGCTCTGTAATATCACTGTGATAGCTCTGTAATATCTCTGTGATAGCTCTGTAATATATCTGTGATAGCTCTGTGATATCTGTGTGATAGCTCTGTGATATCCCTGTAATAGCTCTGAGATATGACTCTAAAATGCATGTGATATCTCTGTAATATATCTGTTATAGCTCTAATATCTATGTGATAGCTCTGTAATATATCTGTAATAGCTCTGTGATAGCTCTGTGATATCTCTGTAATATATCTTTAATATTTCTGTGATATCCCTGTAATATCTCTGTGATAGCTCTGTAATATCTCTATGATAGCTCTGTGATAGCTCTGTAATATCTCTGTTATAGCCCTGTAATATCTGTGATATCTCTGTGATAGCTCTGTGATAGCTCTGTGATATCTCTGTAATATCTCTGTGATATCTCTGTGATAGCTCTGTAATATCTCTGTGATTTCTCTGTAATCTATCTGTGATAGCTCTCTAATATGTCTGTGATAGCTCTGTGATATATCTGTGATATAGCTAATATTGATGTGATAGCTCTGTGATATCTCTCTAATATCTGTGTGATAGCTTTGTAATATATCTGTGATAGCTCTGTGATATACCTGTAATAGCTCTGAGATATTTCTCTAATATTTCTGTGATAGGTCTGTAATAGCTCTGTGATAGCTCTGTGACAGCTCTGTAGTATCTCTGTGATAGCTCTGTAATATCTCTGTGATAGCTCTGTAATATTACTGTGATAGCTCTGTAATATCTCTGTGATATCTCTGTGATAGCTCTGTAATATCTCTGTGATAGCTCTGTAATATTTCTGTGAAATATACCTGTAATATATCTGTGATATCTCTAATATCTATGTGATAGCTCTGTGATATCTCTCTAATATTTCTGTGATATTCCTGTAATACCTCTGTGATAGCTCTATGATATCTGTGTGATAGCTCTGTGATATCCCTGTAATAGCTCTGAGATATGACTCTAATATTTCTGTGATAGCTCTGTAATAGCTCTGTGATAACTCTGTGATAGCTCTGTGATATCCCTGTAATTACTCTGTGATAGCTCTGTAATATATCTGTAATAGCTCTGTGATATCTCTGTGATAGCTCTGTGATAGCTCTGTGATATCCCTGTAATTACTCTGTGATAGCTCTGTAATATATCTATAATAGCTCTGTGATATCTCTGTGATATCTCTGTAATATCTCTGTGATACCTCTGTAATATCCCTGTGATAGCTCTATAATATCTCTGTGATAGCTCTGTGATAGCTCTGTGATAGCTCTGTGATAGCTCTGTGATATCTCTGTGATAGCTCTGTGATATCTCTGTGATAGCTCTGTAGTATCTCTGTGATAGCTCTGTGATAGGTCTGTAATATCTCTGATGGCTCTGTAATATCTCTGTGATATCTCTGTAATATCACTGTGATAGCTCTGTGATATCGCTGTGATAGCTCTGTGATAGCTCTGTAATAGCTCTGTGATAGATCTGTAATATCTCTGTGATAGCGTTGTAATATCCCTGTGATAGCTCTGTAATATCTCTGTGATAGCTGTGTAATATCTCTATGATAGCTCAGTGATATCTCTGTGATAGCTCTGTAATATCTCTGTGATAGCTCTGTAATATCCCTGTGATAGCTCTGTAATATCTCTGTGATATCTCTGTAATAACTCTGTTATATCTCTGTGATATCTCTGTAATATATCTGTGATAACTCTCTAATATGACTGTGATAGATCGGTGATATATATGTGATATAGCTAATATTTATGTGATAGCTCTGTGATATCTCTCTAATATTTCTGTGATATCCCTGTAATATCTCTGTGATAGCTCTGTGATTTCTGTGTGATAGCTTTGTAATATCTCTGTGATAGCTCTGTGATATCCCTGTAATAGCTCTGAGATATTTCTCTAATTTTTCTGTGATAGGTCTGTAATAGCTCTGTGATATCACTGTGATAGCTCTGTGATAGCTCTGTAAAATCTCTGTGATAGCTCTGTAATATTTCTGTGAAATATTCCCTTAATATATCTGTGATATCTCTAATATCTCTGTGATAGCTCTGTAATATATCTGTGATATCTCTAAAATCTATGTGATAGCTCTGTGATATCTCTCTAATATTTCTGTGATATTCCTATAATACCTCTGTGATATCTCTGTGATATCTGTGTGATAGCTCTGTGATATCCCTGTAATAGCTCTGAGATATGACACTAATATTTCTGTGATAGCTCTGTAAAAGCTCTGTGATAACTCTGTGATATATCTGTGATAGCTCTTTGATATCCCTGTAATTACTCTGTGATAGCTCTGTAATATATCTGTAATAGCTCTGTGATATCTGTGTGATAGCTCTGTAATATCACTGTGATAGCTCTGTAATATCCATGTGATAGCTCTGTAATATCTCTGTGATATCTCTGTGATAGCTCTGTGATATATCTGTAATAGCTCTGTGATATCTCTGTGATAGCTCTGTGATAGCTCTGTGATAGCTCTGTGATAGCTCTGTAATATCTCTGTGATAGCTCTGTAATATCTCTGTGATAGTTCTGTGATATCTGTGTGTTAGCTCTGTGATATCCCTTTAATAGCTCTGAGATATGACTCTAATATTTCTGTGATAGCTCTGTAATAGCTCTGTGATATCTCTGTGATAGCTCTGTGATCGCTCTGTGATATCCCTGTAATTACTCTGTGATAGCTCTGTAATATATCTGTAATAGCTCTGTGATATCTCTGTGATAGCTCTGTAATATCTCTGTGATAGCTCTGTAATATCCCTGTGATAGCTCTATAATATCTCTGTGATAGCTCTGTGATTGCACTGTGATATCTCTGTGATAGCTCTGTGATATCTCTGTGATAGCACTGTAGTATCTCTGTGATAGCTCTGTGATAGGTCAGTAATATCTCTGATGGCTCTGTAATATCTCTGTGATATCTCTGTAATATCACTGTGATAGCTCTGTGATATCTCTGTGATATCTCTGTGATAGCTCTGTGATAGCTCTGTAATAGCTCTGTGATAGCTCTGTAATATCTCTGTGATAGCTCTGTAATATCCCTGTGATAGCTCTGTAATATATCTGTAATAGCTCTGTGATATCTCTGTGATAGCTCTGTGATAGCTCTGTGATAGCTCTGTGATAGCTCTGTGATATCCCTGTAATTACTCTGTGATAGCTCTGTAATATATCTATAATAGCTCTGTGATATCTCTGTGATATCTCTGTAATATCTCTGTGATACCTCTGTAATATCCCTGTGATAGCTCTATAATATCTCTGTGATAGCTCTGTGATAGCTCTGTGATAGCTCTGTGATATCTCTGTGATAGCTCTGTGATATCTCTGTGATAGCTCTGTAGTATCTCTGTGATAGCTCTGTGATAGGTCTGTAATATCTCTGATGGCTCTGTAATATCTCTGTGATATCTTTGTAATATCACTGTGATAGCTCTGTGATATCTCTGTGATAGCTCTGTGATAGCTCTGTAATAGCTCTGTGATAGATCTGTAATATCTCTGTGATAGCGTTGTAATATCCATGTGATAGCTCTGTAATATCTCTGTGATAGCTGTGTAATATCTCTATGATAGCTCTGTGATATCTCTGTGATAGCTCTGTAATATCTCTGTGATAGCTCTGTAATATCCCTGTGATAGCTCTGTAATATCTCTGTGATATCTCTGTGATAGCTCTGTTATATCTCTGTGATATCTCTGTAATATATCTGTGATAGCTCTCTAATATGTCTGTGATAGCTCTGTGATATATATGTGATATAGCTAATATTTATGTGATAGCTCTGTGATATCTCTCTAATATTTCTGTGATATCGCTGTAATATCTCTGTGATAGCTCTGTGATATCTGTGTGATAGCTTTGTAATATCTCTGTGATAGCTCTGTGATATCCCTGTAATAGCTCTGAGATATTTCTCTAATATTTCTGTGATAGGTCTGTAATAGCTCTGTGATATCACTGTCATAGCTCTGAGATAGCTCTGTAAAATCTCTGTGATAGCTCTGTAATATTTCTGTGAAATATACCCTTAATATATCTGTGATATCTCTAATATCTCTGTGATAGCTCTGTAATATATCTGTGATATCTCTAATATCTATGTGATAGCTCTGTGATATCTCTCTAATATTTCTGTGATATTCCTGTAATACCTCTGTGATATCTCTGTGATATCTGTGTGATAGCTCTGTGATATCCCTGTAATAGCTCTGAGATATGACTCTAATATTTCTGTGATAGCTCTGTAATAGCTCTGTGATATCCCTGTAATTACTCTGTGATAGCTCTGTAATATATCTGTAATAGCTCTGTGATATCTCTGTGAAAGCTCTGTAATATTTCTGTGATAGCTCTGTAATATCCCTGTGATAGCTCTGTAATATCTCTGTGATATCTCTGTGATAGCTCTGTGATATATCTGTAATAGGTCTGTGATATCTCTGTGATAGCTCTGTGATAGCTCTGTGATAGCTCTGTAATATCTCTGTGATAGCTCTGTAATATCTCTGTGATAGTTCTGTGATATCTGTGTGTTAGCTCTGTGATATCCCTGTAATAGTTTTGAGATATGACTCTAATATTTCTGTGATAGCTCTGTAATAGCTCTGTGATATCTCTGTGATAGCTCTGTGATAGCTCTGTGATATCCCTGTAATTACTCTGTGATAGCTCTGTAATATATCTGTAATAGCTCTGTGATATCTCTGTGATAGCTCTGTAATATCTCTGTGATAGCTCTGTAATATCCCTGTGATAGCTCTATAATATCTCTGTGATAGCTCTGTGACTGCACTGTGATATCTCTGTGATAGCTCTGTGATATCTCTGTGATAGCTCTGTAGTATCTCTGTGATAGCTCTGTGATAGGTCAGTAATATCTCTGATGGCTCTGTAATATCTCTGTGATATCTCTGTAATATCACTGTGATAGCTCTGTGATATCTCTGTGATAGCTCTGTGATAGCTCTGTAATAGCTCTGTGATAGCTCTGTAACTTCTCTGTGATAGCTCTGTAATATCCCTGTGATAGCTCTATAATATCTCTGTGATATCTCTGTGATATCTCTCTGATATATCTGTAATAGCTCTGTGATATCTCTGTGATAGATCTGTAATATCTCTGTGATAGCTCTGTGATAGATCTGTGATATCTCTGTGATAGCTCTGTAATATATCTGTAATAGCTCTGTGATATCTCTTTGATAGCTCTGTAATATCTCTGTGATAGCTCTGTAATATCTATGTGATAGCTCTGTAATATCTCTGTGATATCTGTGTGATAGCTCTGTGATATATCTGTAATAGCTCTGTGATGTCTCTGTGATAGCTCTGTAATATCTCTGTGATAGCTCTGTAATATCTCTGTGATAGCTCTGTAATATCACTGTGATAGCTCTGTAATATCTCTGTGATAGCTCTGTAATATCTCTGTGATAGCTCTGTGATATCTGTGTGATAGCTCTGTGATATCCCTGTAATAGCTCTGAGATATGACTCTAAAATTTATGTGATATCTCTGTAATATATCTGTTATAGCTCTAATATCTATGTGATAGCTCTGTAATATCTCTGTAATAGCTCTGTGATAGCTCTGTGATATCTCTGTGATATATCTCTATTTCTGTGATATACCTGTAATATCTCTGTGATAGCTCTGTAATATCTCTGTGATAGCTCTGTAATATCTCGGTGATAGCTCTGTGATATCTCTGTGATAGCTCTGTAATAACTCTGTGATAGCTCTGTAATATTTCTGTGAAATATACCTGTAATATATCTGTGATATCTCTAATATCTCTGTGATACCTCTGTAATATATCTGTGATATCTCTAATATCTATGTGATAGCTCTGTGAAATCTCTCTAATATTTCTGTGATATTCCTGTTATATCTCTGTGATAGCTCTGTGATATCTGTGTGATAGCTCTGTGATATCCCTGTAATAGCTCTGAGATATGAATATAATATTTCTGTGATAGCTCTGCAATAGCTCTGTGATAGCTCTGTGATATCTCTGTGATAGCTCTGTGATAGCTCTGTGATAGCTCTGTGATATCCCTGTAATTACTCTGTGATAGCTCTGTAATATATCTGTAATAGCTCTGTGATATCTCTGTGATAGCTCTGTAATATCTCTGTGATAGCTCTGTAATATCCCTGTGATAGCTCTATAATATCTCTGTGATAGCTCTGTGATAGCTCTGTGATATCTCTGTGATAGCTCTGTGATATCTCTGTGATAGCTCTGTAGTATCTCTGTGATAGCTCTGTGATAGGTCTGTAATATCTCTGATGGCTCTGTAATATCTCTGTGATATCTCTGTAATATCACTGTGATAGCTGTGTGATATCTCTGTGATAGCTCTGTGATAGCTCTGTAATAGCTCTGTGATAGCTCTGTAATATCTCTGTGATAGCGTTGTAATATCCCTGTGATAGCTCTGTAATATCTCTGTGATAGCTCTGTAATATCTCTATGATAGCTCTGTGATATCTCTGTGATAGCTCTGTAATATCTCTGTGATAGCTCTGTAATATCCCTGTGATAGCTCTGTAATATCTCTGTGATATCTCTGTGATAGCTCTGTTATATTTCTGTGATATCTCTGTAATATATCTGTGATAGCTCTCTAATATGTCTGTGATAGCTCTGTGATATATATGTGATATAGCTAATATTTCTGTGATAGCTCTGTGATATCTCTCTAATATTTATGTGATATCCCTGTAATACCTCTGTGATAGCTCTGTGATATCTGTGTGATAGCTTTGTAATATCTCTGTGATAGCTTTGTGATATCCCTGTAGTAGCTCTGAGATATTTCTCTAATATTTATGTGATAGGTCTGTAATAGCTCTGTGATAGCTCTGTGATAGCTCTGTAAAATCTCTGTGATAGCTCTGTAATATTTCTGTGAAATATACCTTTAATATATCTGTGATATCTCTAATATCTCTGTGATAGCTCTGTAATATATCTGTGATATCTCTAATATCTATGTGATAGCTCTGTGATATCTCTCTAATATTTCTGTGATATTCCTGTAATATCTCTGTGATAGCTCTGTGATATCGGTGTGATAGCTCTGTGATATTCCTGTAATAGCTCTGAGATATGACTCTAATATTTCTGTGATAGCTCTGTAATAGCTCTGTGATAACTCTGTGAAATATCTGTGATAGCTCTGAGATAGCTCTGTGATAGCTCTGTGATATCCCTGTAATTAATCTGTGATAGCTCTGTAATATATCTGTATTAGCTCTGTGATATCTCTGTGATAGCTCTGTGATATCTATGTGATAGCTCTGTAATATCCCTGTGATAGCTCTGTAATATCTCTGTGATATCTCTGTGATAGCTCTGTGATATATCTGTAATAGCTCTGTGATATCTCTGTGATAGCTCTGTGATAGCTCTGTAATATCTCTGTGATAGCTCTGTAATATCTCTGTGATAGTTCTGTGATATCTGTGTGTTAGCTCTGTGATATCCCTGTAATAGCTCTGAGATATGACTCTAATATTTCTGTGATAGCTCTGTAATAGCTCTGTGATATCTCTGTGATAGCTCTGTGATAGCTCTGTGATATCCCTGTAATTACTATGTGATAGCTCTGTAATATATCTGTAATAGTTATGTGATATCTCTGTGATAGCTCTGTAATATCTCTGTGATAGCTCTGTTATATCTCTGTGATAGCTCTATAATATCTCTGTGTTCGCTGTGTGATAGCTCTGTGATATCTCTGTGATAGCTCTGTGATATCTCTGTGATAGCTCTGTAGTATCTCTGTGATAGCTCTGTGATAGGTCTGTAATATCTCTGATGGCTCTGTAATATCTCTGTGATATCTCTGTAATATCACTGTGATAGCTCTGTGATATCTCTGTGATAGCTCTGTGATAGCTCTGTAATAGCTCTGTGATAGATCTGTAATATCTCTGTGATAGCTCTGTAATATCCCTGTGATAGCTCTGTAATATCTCTGTGATATCTCTGTGATAGCTCTGTGACTTATCTGTAATAGCTCTGTGATATCTCTGTAATATATCTGTAATAGCTCTGTGAAATCTCTGTGATTGCTCTGTAATATCTCTGTGATAGCTCTGTAATATCTATGTGATAGCTCTGTAATATCTCTGTGAAATCTATGTGATAGCTCTGTGATATATCTGTAATAGCTCTGTTATGTCTCTGTGATAGCTCTGTAATATCTCTGTGATAGCTCTGTATTATCTCTGTGATAGCTCTGTAATATCACTGTGATAGCTCTGTAATATCTCTGTGATAGCTCTGTAATATCTCTGTGATAGCTTTGTGATATCTGTGTGATAGATCTGTGATATCCCTGTAATAGCTCTGAGATATGACTCTAAAATTTCTGTGATATCTCTGTAATATATCTGTTATAGCTCTTATATCTATGTGATAGCTCTGTAATATCTCTGTAATAGCTCTGTGATAGCTCTGTGATATCTCTGTGATATATCTCTAATATTTCTGTGATATACCTGTAATATCTCTGTGATAGCTCTGTAATATCTCTGTGATAGCTCTGTGATAGCTCTGTAATATCTCTGTTATAGCTCTGTAATATCTGTGATATCTCTGTGATAGCTCTGTGATAGCTCTGTGATATCTCTGTAATATCTCTGTGATATCTCTGTGATAGCTCTGTAATATCTCTGTGATATCTCTGTAATATATCTGTGATAGCTCTCTAATATGTCTGTGATAGCTCTGTGATATATCTGTGATATAGCTAATATTGATGTGATAGCTCTGTGATATCTCTCTAATATCTCTGTGGCAGCGCTGTGATATCTGTGTGATAGCTTTGTAATATATCTGTGATAGCTCTGTGATATACCTGTAATAGCTCTGAGATATTTCTCTAATATTTCTGTGATAGGTCTGTAATAGCTCTGTGATAGCTCTGTGATAGCTCTGTAATATCTCTGTGATAGCTCTGTAATATCTCTGTGATAGCTCTGTAATATCCCTGTGATAGCTCTGTAATATCTCTGTGATATCTCTGTGATAGCTCTTTAATATCTTTGTGATAACTCTGTAATATCTCTGTGATAGCTCTGTAAAATCTCTGTGATAGCTCTGTAATATTTCTGTGAAATATACCTGTAATATATCTGTGATATCTCTAAAATCTCTGTGATAGCTCTGTGATATCTGTGTGATAGCTCTGTGATATCCCTGTATTAGCTCTGAGATATGATTCTTACATTTCTGTGATAGCTCTGTGATAGCTCTGTGATAGCTCTGTGATAGCTCTGTGATATCCGTGTAATTACTCTGTGATAGCTCTGTAATATATCTGTAATAGCTCTGTGATATCTCTGTGATAGCTCTGTAATATCTCTGTGATAGCTCTATAATATCCCTGTGATAGCTCTATAATATCTCTGTGATAGCTCTGTGATAGCTGTGTGATAGCTCTGTGATATCTCTGTGATAGCTCTGTGATATCTCTGTGATAGCTCTGTAGTATCTCTGTGATAGCTCTGTGATAGGTCTGTAATATATCTGATGGCTCTGTAATATCTCTGTGATATCTCTGTAATATCACTGTGATAGCTCTGTGATATCTCTGTGATAGCTCTGTGATAGCTCTGTAATAGCTCTGTGATAGCTCTGTAATATCTCTGTGATAGCGTTGTAATATCCCTGTGATAGCTCTGTAATATCTCTATGATAGCTCTGTGAAATCTCTGTGATAGCTCTGCAATATCTCTGTGATAGCTCTGCAATATCTCTGTGATAGCTCTGTAATATTCCTGTGATAGCTCTGTAATATCTCTGTGATATCTCTGTGATAGCTCTGTTATATCTCTGTGATATCTCTGTAATATATCTGTGATAGCTGTCTAATATGTCTGTGATAGCTCTGTGATATATATGTGATATAGCTAATATTTATGTGGTAGCTCTGTGATATCTCTCTAATATTTCAGTGATATCCCTGTAATATCTCTGTGATAGCTCTGTAATTTCCCTGTGATAGCTCTGTAGTATCTCTGTGATAGCTCTGTAATATCTCGGTGATAGCTTTGTGATATCTCTGTGATAGCTCTGTAATAACTCTGTGATAGCTCTGTAATATTTCTGTGAAATATACCTGTAATATATCTGTGATATCTCTAATATCTCTGTGATACCTCTGTAATATATCTGTGATATCTCTAATATCTATGTGATAGCTCTGTGATATCTCTCTAATATTTCTGTGATATTCCTGTTATATCTCTGTGATAGCTCTGTGATATCTTTGTGATAGCTCTGTGATATCCCTGTAATAGCTCTGAGATATGAATATAATATTTCTGTGATAGCTCTGTAATAGCTCTGTGATAGCTCTGTGATATCTCTGTGATAGCTCTGTGATAGCTCTGTGATAGCTCTGTGATAGCTCTGTGATATCCCTGTAATTACTCTGTGATAGCTCTGTAATATATCTGTAATAGCTCTGTGATATCTCTGTGATAGCTCTGTAATATCTCTGTGATAGCTCTGTGATAGCTCTGTGATAGCTCTGTGATAGCTCTGTGATATCTCTGTGATAGCTCTGTGATATCTCTGTGATAGCTCTGTAGTATCTCTGTGATAGCTCTGTGATAGGTCTGTAATATCTCTGATGGCTCTGTAATATCTCTGTGATATCTCTGTAATATCACTGTGATAGCTGTGTGATATCTCTGTGATAGCTCTGTGATAGCTCTGTAATAGCTCTGTGATAGCTCTGTAATATCTCTGTGATAGCGTTGTAATATCCCTGTGATAGCTCTGTAATATCTCTGTGATAGCTCTGTAATATCTCTATGATAGCTCTGTGATATCTCTGTGATAGCTCTGTAATATCTCTGTGATAGCTCTGTAATATCCCTGTGATAGCTCTGTAATATCTCTGTGATATCTCTGTGATAGCTCTGTTATATCTCTGTGATATCTCTGTAATATATCTGTGATAGCTCTCTAATATGTCTGTGATAGCTCTGTGATATATATGTGATATAGCTAATATTTCTGTGATAGCTCTGTGATATCTCTCTAATATTTATGTGATATCCCTGTAATACCTCTGTGATAGCTCTGTGATATCTGTGTGATAGCTTTGTAATATCTCTGTGATAGCTTTGTGATATCCCTGTAGTAGCTCTGAGATATTTCTCTAATATTTATGTGATAGGTCTGTAATAGCTCTGTGATAGCTCTGTGATAGCTCTGTAAAATCTCTGTGATAGCTCTGTAATATTTCTGTGAAATATACCTTTAATATATCTGTGATATCTCTAATATCTCTGTGATAGCTCTGTAATATATCTGTGATATCTCTAATATCTATGTGATAGCTCTGTGATATCTCTCTAATATTTCTGTGATATTCCTGTAATATCTCTGTGATAGCTCTTTGATATCGGTGTGATAGCTCTGTGATATTCCTGTAATAGCTCTGAGATATGACTCTAATATTTCTGTGATAGCTCTGTAATAGCTCTGTGATAACTCTGTGAAATATCTGTGATAGCTCTGTGATAGCTCTGTGATATCCCTGTAATTAATCTGTGATAGCTCTGTAATATATCTGTATTAGCTCTGTGATATCTCTGTGATAGCTCTGTAATATCTATGTGATAGCTCTGTAATATCCCTGTGATAGCTCTGTAATATCTCTGTGATATCTCTGTGATAGCTCTGTGATATATCTGTAATAGCTCTGTGATATCTCTGTGATAGCTCTGTGATAGCTCTGTGATAGCTCTGTAATATCTCTGTGATAGCTCTGTAATATCTCTCTGATAGTTCTGTGATATCTGTGTGTTAGCTCTGTGATATCCCTGTAATAGCTCTGAGATATGACTCTAATATTTCTGTGATAGCTCTGTAATAGCTCTGTGATATCTTTGTGATAGCTCTGTGATAGCTCTGTGATATCCCTTTAATTACTATGTGATAGCTCTGTAATATATCTGTAATAGTTCTGTGATATCTCTGTGATAGCTCTGTAATATCGCTGTGATAGCTCTGTTATATCTCTGTGATAGCTCTATAATATCTCTGTGTTCGCTGTGTGATAGCTCTGTGATATCTCTGTGATAGCTCTGTGATATCTCTGTGATAGCTCTGTAGTATCTCTGTGATAGCTCTGTGATAGGTCTGTAATATCTCTGATGGCTCTGTAATATCTCTGTGATATCTCTGTAATATCACTGTGATAGCTCTGTGATATCTCTGTGATAGCTCTGTGATAGCTCTGTAATAGCTCTGTGATAGATCTGTAATATCTCTGTGATAGCTCTGTAATATCCCTGTGATAGCTCTGTAATATCTCTGTGATATCTCTGTGATAGCTCTGTGACTTATCTGTAATAGCTCTGTGATATCTCTGTAATATATCTGTAATAGCTCTGTGAAATCTCTGTGATTGCTCTGTAATATCTCTGTGATAGCTCTGTAATATCTATGTGATAGCTCTGTAATATCTCTGTGAAATCTATGTGATAGCTCTGTGATATATCTGTAATAGCTCTGTTATGTCTCTGTGATAGCTCTGTAATATCTCTGTGATATCCCTGTAATTACTATGTGATAGCTCTGTAATATATCTGTAATAGTTCTGTGATATCTCTGTGATAGCTCTGTAATATCTCTGTGATAGCTCTGTTATATCTCTGTGATAGCTCTATAATATCTCTGTGTTCGCTGTGTGATAGCTCTGTGATATCTCTGTGATAGCTCTGTGATATCTCTGTGATAGCTCTGTAGTATCTCTGTGATAGCTCTGTGATAGGTCTGTAATATCTCTGATGGCTCTGTAATATCTCTGTGATATCTCTGTAATATCACTGTGATAGCTCTGTGATATCTCTGTGATAGCTCTGTGATAGCTCTGTAATAGCTCTGTGATAGATCTGTAATATCTCTGTGATAGCTCTGTAATATCCCTGTGATAGCTCTGTAATATCTCTGTGATATCTCTGTGATAGCTCTGTGACTTATCTGTAATAGCTCTGTGATATCTCTGTAATATATCTGTAATAGCTCTGTGAAATCTCTGTGATTGCTCTGTAATATCTCTGTGATAGCTCTGTAATATCTATGTGATAGCTCTGTAATATCTCTGTGAAATCTATGTGATAGCTCTGTGATATATCTGTAATAGCTCTGTTATGTCTCTGTGAAAGCTCTGTAATATCACTGTGATAGCTCTGTAATATCTCTGTGATAGCTCTGTAATATCTCTGTGATAGCTTTGTGATATCTGTGTGATAGATCTGTGATATCCCTGTAATAGCTCTGAGATATGACTCTAAAATTTCTGTGATATCTCTGTAATATATCTGTTATAGCTCTTATATCTATGTGATAGCTCTGTAATATCTCTGTAATAGCTCTGTGATAGCTCTGTGATATCTCTGTGATATATCTCTAATATTTCTGTGATATCCCTGTAATATCTCAGTGATAGCTCTGTAATATCTCTGTGATAGCTCTGTGATAGCTCTGTAATATCTCTGTGATAGCTCTGTAATATCTGTGATATCTCTGTGATAGCTCTGTGATAGCTCTGTGATAGCTCTGTGATATCTCTGTAATATCTCTGTGATATCTCTGTGATAGCTCTGTAATATCTCTGTGATGTCTCTGTAATATATCTGTGATAGCTCTCTAATATGTCTGTGATAGCTCTGTGATATATCTGTGATATAGCTAATATTGATGTGATAGCTCTGTGATATCTCTCTAATATCTCTGTGATAGCTCGGTGATATCTGTGTGATAGCTTTGTAATATATCTGTGATAGCTCTGTGATATACCTGTAATAGCTCTGAGATATTTCTCTAATATTTCTGTGATAGGTCTGTAATAGCTCTCTGATAGCTCTGTGATAGCTCTGTAATATCTCTGTGATAGCTCTGTAATATCTCTGTGATAGCTCTGTAATATCCCTGTGATAGCTCTGTAATATCTCTTTGATATCTCTGTGATAGCTCTGTAATATCTCTGTGATAACTCTGTAATATCTCTGTGATAGCTCTGTAAAATCTCTGTGATAGCTCTGTAATATTTCTGTGAAATATACCTGTAATATATCTGTGATATCTCTAATATCTCTGTGATAGCACTGTAATATATCTGTGATATCTCTAATATCTATGTGATAGCTCTGTGATATCTCTCTAATATTTCTGTGATATTCCTGTAATATCTCTGTGATAGCTCTGTGATATCTGTGTGATAGCTCTGTGATATCCCTGTAATAGCTCTGAGATATGACTCTAATATTTCTGTGATAGCTCTGTAATAGCTCTGTGATAGCTCTGTGATAGCTCTGTGATATATCTGTGATAGCTCTGTGATAGCTCTGTGATATCCCTGTAATTTCTCTGTGATAGCTCTGTAATATATCTGTAATAGCTCTGTGATATCTCTGTGATAGGTCTGAAATATTTCTGTGATAGCTCTGTAATATCCCTGTGATAGCTCTGTAATATCTCTGTGATATCTCTGTGATAGCTCTGTGATATATCTGTAATAGCTCTGTGATATCTCTGTGATAGCTCTGTGATAGCTCTGTGATATCCCTGTAATAGCTCTGAGATATGACTCTAATATTTCTATGATAGCTCTGTAAAAGCTCTGTGATAGCTCTGTGATATATCTGTGATAGCTCTGTGATATCTCTGTGATAGCTCTGTGAAATCTCTGTGATAGATCTCTGATAGCTCTGTAATAGCTCTGTGATAGCTCTGTAATATCTCTGTGATAGCTCTGTAATATCCCTGTGATAGCGCTGTAATATCTCTGTGATATCTCTGTGATAGCTCTGTTATATCTCTGTGATATCTCTGTAATATATCTGTGATAGCTCTCTAATATGTCTGTGATAGCTCTGTGATATATATGTGATATAGCTAATATTTATGTGATAGCTCTGTGATATCTCTCTAATATTTCTGTGATATCCCTGTAATATCTCTGTGATAGCTCTGTGATATCTGTGTGATAGCTTTGTAATATCTCTGTGATAGCTCTGTGATATCCCTGTAATAGCTCTGAGATATTTCTCTAATATTTCTGTGATAGGTCTGTAATAGCTCTGTGATATCACTGTGATAGCTCTGTGATAGCTCTGTAACATCTCTGTGATAGCTCTGTAATATTTCTGTGAAATATACCCTTAATATATCTGTGATATCTCTAATATCTCTGTTAGCTCTGTAATATATCTGTGATATTTCTAATATCTATGTGATAGCTCTGTGATATCTCTCTAATATTTCTGTGATATTCCTGTAATACCTCTGTGATATCTCTGTGATATCTGTGTGATAGCTCTGTGATATCCAAGTAATAGCTCTGAGATATGACTCTAATATTTCTGTGATAGCTCTGTAATAGCTCTGTGATAACTCTGTGATATATCTGTGATAGCTCTGTGATAGCTCTGTGATATCCCTGTAATTACTCTGTGATAGCTCTGTAATATATCTGTAATAGCTCTGTGATATCTGTGTGATAGCTCTGTGATATATCTGTAATAGCTCTGTGATGTCTCTTTGATAGCTCTGTAATATCTCTGTGAGAGCTCTGTATTATCACTGTGATAGCTCTGTAATATCTCTGTGATAGCTCTGTAATATCTCTGTGATAGCTCTGTGATATCTGTGTGATAGCTCTGTGATATCCCTGTAATAGCTCTGGGATATGACTCTAAAATTTCTGTGATATCTCTGTAATATATCTGTTATAGCTCTGTGATAGCTCTGTGAAAACTCTGTGATATATCTGTGATAGCTCTTTGATATCCCTGTAATTACTCTGTGATAGCTCTGTAATATATATGTAATAGCTCTGTGATATCTCTGTGATAGCTCTGTAATATCTCTGTGATAGCTCTGTAATATCCCTGTGATAGCTCTGTAATATCTCTGTGATATCTCTGTGATAGCTCTGTGATATATCTGTAATAGCTCTGTGATATCTCTGTGATAGCTCTGTGATAGCTCTGTGATAGCTCTGTGATAGCTCTGTGATAGCTCTGTGATAGCTCTGTAATATCTCTGTGATAGCTCTGTAATATCTCTGTGATAGTTCTGTGATATCTGTGTGTTAGCTCTGTGATATCCCTGTAATAGCTCTGAGATATGACTCTAATATTTCTGTGATAGCTCTGTAATAGCTCTGTGATATCTCTGTGATAGCTCTGTGATAGCTCTGTGATATCCCTGTAATTACTCTGTGATAGCTCTGTAATATATCTGTGATAGCTCTGTAATATCCCTGTGATAGCTCTATAATATCTCTGTGATAGCTCTGTGATTGCACTGTGATATCTCTGTGATAGCTCTGTGATATCTCTGTGATAGCTCTGTAGTATCTCTGTGATAGCTCTGTGATAGGTCAGTAATATCTCTGATGGCTCTGTAATAGCTCTGTGATATCTCTGTGATAGCTCTGTAATATCTCTGTGATAGCTCTGTAATATCCCTGTGATAGCTCTATAATATCTCTGTGATAGCTCTGTGATTGCACTGTGATATCTCTGTGATAGCTCTGTGATATCTCTGTGATAGCTCTGTAGTATCTCTGTGATAGCTCTGTGATAGGTCAGTAATATCTCTGATGGCTCTGTAATATCTCTGTGATATCTCTGTAATATCACTGTGATAGCTCTGTGATATCTCTGTGATAGCTCTGTGATAGCTCTGTAATAGCTCTGTGATAGCTCTGTAATTTTTCTTTGATAGCTCTGTAATATCCCTGGGATAGCTCTGTAATATATCTGTAATAGCTCTGTGATATCTCTGTGATAGCTCTGTGATAGCTCTGTGATAGCTCTGTGATATCCCTGTAATTACTCTGTGATAGCTCTGTAATATATCTATAATAGCTCTGTGATATCTCTGTGATATCTCTGGAATATCTCTGTGATACCTCTGTAATATCCCTGTGATAGCTCTATAATATCTCTGTGATAGCTCTGTGATAGCTCTGTGATAGCTCTGTGATATCTCTGTGATAGCTCTGTGATATCTCTGTGATAGCTCTGTAGTATCTCTGTGATAGCTCTGTGATAGGTCTGTAATATCTCTGATGGCTCTGTAATATCTCTGTGATATCTCTGTAATATCACTGTGATAGCTCTGTGATATCTCTGTGATAGCTCTGTGATAGCTCTGTGATAGCTCTGTGATAGCTCTGTAATAGCTCTGTGATAGATCTGTAATATCTCTGTGATAGCGTTGTAATATCCCTGTGATAGCTCTGTAATATCTCTGTGATAGCTGTGTAATATCTCTATGATAGCTCTGTGATATCTCTGTGATAGCTCTGTAATATCTCTGTGATAGCTCTGTAATATCCCTGTGATAGCTCTGTAATATCTCTGTGATATCTCTGTGATAGCTCTGTTATATCTCTGTGATATCTCTGTAATATATCTGTGATAGCTCTCTAATATGTCTGTGATAGCTCTGTGATATATATGTGATATAGCTAATATTTATGTGATAGCTCTGAGATATCTCTCTAATATTTCTGTGATATCGCTGTAATATCTCTGTGATAGCTCTGTGATATCTGTGTGATAGCTTTGTAATATCTCTGTGATAGCTCTGTGATATCCCTGTAATAGCTCTGAGATATTTCTCTAATATTTCTGTGATAGGTCTGTAATAGCTCTGTGATATCACTGTGATAGCTCTGTGATAGCTCTGTAAAATCTCTGTGATAGCTCTGAAATATTTCTGTGAAATATACCCTTAATATATCTGTGATA
This sequence comes from Taudactylus pleione, assembly GCA_031769625.1. Taxonomy (NCBI): domain Eukaryota; kingdom Metazoa; phylum Chordata; class Amphibia; order Anura; family Myobatrachidae; genus Taudactylus; species Taudactylus pleione. Next base: position 1,165,324 of record JAUIMM010000459.1, on the reverse strand, counting down.
TCTCTAATATCTCTGTGATAGCTCTGTAATATATCTGTGATATCTCTAATATCTATGTGATAGCTCTGTGATATCTCTCTAATATTTCTGTGATATTCCTGTAATACCTCTCTGATATCTCTGTGATATCTGTGTGATAGCTCTGTGATATCCCTGTAATAGCTCTGAGATATGACTCTAATATTTCTGTGATAGCTCTGTAATAGCTCTGTGATAACTCTGTGATATATCTGTGATAGCTGTGTGATAGCTCTGTGATATCCCTGTAATTACTCTGTGATAGCTCTGTAATATATCTGTAATAGCTCTGTGATATCTCTGTGATAGCTCTGTAATATTTCTGTGATAGCTCTGTAATATCCCTGTGATAGCTCTGTAATATCTCTGTGATATCTCTGTGACAGCTCTGTGATATATCTGTAATAGGTCTGTGATATCTCTGTGATAGCTCTGTGATAGCTCTGTGATAGCTCTGTAATATCTCTGTGATAGCTCTGTAATATCTCTGTGATAGTTCTGTGATATCTGTGTGTTAGCTCTGTGATATCCCTGTAATAGCTCTGAGATATGACTCTAATATTTCTGTGATAGCTCTGTAATAGCTCTGTGATATCTCTGTGATAGCTCTGTGATAGCTCTGTGATATCCCTGTAATTACTCTGTGATAGCTCTGTAATATATCTGTAATAGATCTGTGATATCTCTGTGATAGCTCTGTAATATCTCTGTGATAGCTCTGTAATATCCCTGTGATAGCTCTATAATATCTCTGTGATAGCTCTGTGATAGCTCTGTAATAGCTCTGTGATAGCTCTGTAATATCTCTGTGATAGCTCTGTAATATCCCTGTGATAGCTCTGTAATATCTCTGTGATATCTCTGTGATAGCTCTGTGATATATCTGTAATAGCTCTATGATATCTCTGTGATAGATCTGTAATATCTCTGTGATAGCTCTGTGATAGATCTGTGATATCTCTGTGATAGCTCTGTAATATCTATGTGATAACTCTGTAATATCTATGTGATAGCTCTGTAATATCTCTGTGATATCTGTGTGATAGCTCTGTGATATATCTGTAATAGCTCTGTGATGTCTCTGTGATAGCCCTGTAATATCTCTGTGATAGCTCTGTAATATCTCTGTGATAGCTCTGTAATATCACTGTGATAGCTCTGTAATATCTCTGTGATAGCTCTGTAATATCTCTGTGATAGCTCTGTGATATCTGTGTGATAGCTCTGTGATATCCCTGTAATAGCTCTGAGATATGACTCTAAAATTTATGTGATATCTCTGTAATATATCTGTTATAGCTCTAATATCTATGTGATAGCTCTGTAATATCTCTGTAATAGCTCTGTGATAGCTCTGTGATATCTCTTTGATATATCTCTAATATTTCTGTGATATCCCTGTAATATCTCTGTGATAGCTCTGTAATATCTCTGTGATAGCTCTGTGATAGCTCTGTAATATCTCTGTTATAGCTCTGTAATATCTGTGATATCTCTGTGATAGCTCTGTGATAGCTCTGTGATATCTCTGTAATATCTCTGTGATATCTCTGTGATAGCTCTGTAATATCTCTGTGATATCTCTGTAATATATCTGTGATAGCTCTCTAATATGTCTGTGATAGCTCTGTGATATATCTGTGATATAGCTAATACTGATGTGATAGCTCTGTGATATCTCTCTAATATCTCTGTGATAGCGCTGTGATATCTGTGTGATAGCTTTGTAATATATCTGTGATAGCTCTGTGATATACCTGTAATAGCTCTGAGATATTTCTCTAATATTTCTGTGATAGGTCTGTAATAGCTCTGTGATAGCTCTGTGATAGCTCTGTAATATCTCTGTGATAGCTCTGTAATATCTCTGTGATAGCTCTGTAATATCCCTGTGATAGCTCTGTAATATCTCTGTGATATCTTTGTGATAGCTCTTTAATATCTTTGTGATAACTCTGTAATATCTCTGTGATAGCTCTGTAAAATCTCTGTGATAGCTCTGTAATATTTCTGTGAAATATACCTGTAATATATCTGTGATATCTCTAAAATCTCTGTGATAGCTCTGTGATATCTTTGTGATAGCTCTGTGATATCCCTGTAATAGCTCTGAGATATGACTGTGATATTTCTGTGATAGCTCTGTAATAGCTCTGTGATAGCTCTGTGATATATCTGTGATAGCTATGTGATAGCTCTGTAATATCTCTGTGATAGCTCTGTAATATCTCTGTGATAGTTCTGTGATATCTGTGTGTTAGCTCTGTGATATCCCTTTAATAGCTCTGAGATATGACTCTAATATTTCTGTGATAGCTCTGTAATAGCTCTGTGATATCTCTGTGATAGCTCTGTGATAGCTCTGTGATATCCCTGTAATTACTATGTGATAGCTCTGTAATATATCTGTAATAGCTCTGTGATATCTCTGTGATAGCTCTGTAATATCTCTGTGATAGCTCTGTTATATCCCTGTGATAGCTCTATAATATCTCTGTGTTCGCTGTGTGATAGCTCTGTGATATCTCTGTGATAGCTCTGTGATATCTCTGTGATAGCTCTGTAGTATCTCTGTGATAGCTCTGTGATAGGTCTGTAATATCTCTGATGGCTCTATAATATCTCTGTGATATCTCTGTAATATCACTGTGATAACTCTGTGATATCTCTGTGATAGCTCTGGGATAGCTCTGTAATAGCTCTGTGATAGCTCTGTAATATCTCTGTGATAGCTCTGTAATATCCCTGTGATAGCTCTGTAATATCTCTGTGATATTTCTGTGATAGCTCTGAGACATATCTGTAATAGCTCTGTGATATCATTGTGATAGCTCTGTAATATATCTGTAATAGCTCTGTGATATCTCTGTGATTGCTCTGTAATATCTCTGTGATAGCTCTGTAATATCTATGTGATAGCTCTGTAAAATATATGTGAAAACTATGTGATAGCTTGGTGATATATCTGTAATAGCTCTGTGATGTCTCTGTGATAGCTCTGTATTATCTCTGTGATAGCTCTGTAATATCTCTGTGATAGCTCTGTAATATCACTGTGATAGCTCTGTAATATCTCTGTGATAGCTCTGTAATATCTCTGTGATAGCTTTGTGATATCTGTGTGATAGCTCTGTGATATCCCTGTAATAGCTCTGAGATATGACTCTAAAATTTCTGTGATATCTCTGTAATATATCTGTTATAGCTCTAATATCTATGTGATAGCTCTGTAATATCTCTGTAATAGCTCTGTGATAGCTCTGTGATATCTCTGTGATATATCTCTAATATTTCTGTGATATCCCTGTAATATCTCTGTGATAGCTCTGTAATATCTCTGTGATAGCTCTGTGATAGCTCTGTAATATCTCTGTGATAGCTCTGTAATATCTGTGATATCTCTGTGATAGCTCTGTGATAGCTCTTTGATATCTCTGTAATATCTCTGTGATATCTCTGTGATAGCTCTGTAATATCTCTGTGATGTCTCTGTAATATATCTGTGATAGCTCTCTAATATGTCTGTGATAGCTCTGTGATATATCTGTGATATAGCTAATATTGATGTGATAGCTCTGTGATATCTCTCTAATATCTCTGTGATAGCTCTGTGATATCTGTGTGATAGCTTTGTAATATATCTGTGATAGCTCTGTGATATACCTGTAATAGCTCTGAGATATTTCTCTAATATTTCTGTGATAGGTCTGTAATAGCTCTGTGATAGCTCTGTGATAGCTCTGTAATATATCTGTGATAGCTCTGTAATATCTCTGTGATAGCTCTGTAATATCCCTGTGATAGCTCTGTAATATCTCTGTGATATCTCTGTGTTAGCTCTGTAATATCTCTGTGATAACTCTGTAATATCTCTGAGATAGCTCTGTAAAATCTCTGTGATAGCTCTGTAATATTTCTGTGAAATATACCTGTAATATATCTGTGATATCTCTAATATCTATGTGATAGCTCTGTGATATCTCTCTAATATTTCTGTGATATTCCTGTAATATCTCTGTGATAGCTCTGTGATATCTGTGTGATAGCTCTGTGATATCCCTGTAATAGCTCTGAGATATGACTCTAATATTTCTGTGATAGCTCTGTGATAGCTCTGTAATAGCTCTGTGATAGCTCTGTGATAGCTCTGTGATAGCTCTGTAATATCCCTGTGATAGCTCTGTAATATCTCTGTGATATCTCTGTGATAGCTCTGTGATATATCTGTAATAGCTCTGTGATATCTCTGTGATAGCTCTGTGATAGCTCTGTGATAGCTCTGTGATATCCCTGTAATAGCTCTGAGATATGACTCTAATATTTCTATGATAGCTCTGTAAAACTCTGTGATAGCTCTGTGATATATCTGTGATAGCTCTGTGATATCTCTGTGATAGCTCTGTGATAGCTCTGTAATAGCTCTGTGATAGGTCTGTAATATCTCTGTGATAGCTCTGTAATATCCCTGTGATAGCTCTGTAATTTCTCTGTGATATCTCTGTGATAGCTCTGTGATATATCTGTAATAGCTCTGTGACATCTCTGTGATAGATCTGTAATATCTCCGTGATAGCTCTGTGATAGCTCTGTGATATCTCTGTGATAGCTCTGTAATATATTTGTAATAGCTCTGTGATATCTCTGTGATAGCTCAGTAATATCTCTGTGATAGCTCTGTAATATCTATGTGATAGCTCTGTAATATCTCTGTGATATCTGTGTGATAGCTCTGTGATATATCTGTAATAGCTCTGTGATGTCTCTGTGATAGCTCTGTAATATCTCTGTGATAGCTCTGTATTATCACTGTGATAGCTCTGTAATATCTCTGTGATAGCTCTGTAATATCTCTGTGATAGCTCTGTGATATCTGTGTGATAGCTCTGTGATATCCCTGTAATAGCTCTGGGATATGACTCTAAAATTTCTGTGATATCTCTGTAATATATCTGTTATAGCTCCGTGATAGCTCTGTGATATCTCTGTGATATATCTCTAATATTTCTGTGATATCCCTGTAATATCTCTGTGATAGCTCTTTAATATCTCGGTGATAGCTCTGTGATAGCTCTGTAATATCTCTGTGATAGCTCTGTAATATCTGTGATATCTCTGTGATAGCTCTGTGATAGCTCTGTGATATCTCTGTAATATCTCTGTGATATCTCTGTGATAGCTCTGTAATATCTCTGTGATATCTCTGTAATATATCTGTGATAGCTCTGTGATATCCCTGTAATAGCTCTGAGATATGACTGTGATATTTCTGTGATAGCTCTGTAATAGCTCTGTGATAGCTCTGTTATATATCTGTGATAGCTATGTGATAGCTCTGTGATATCCCTGCAATTACTCTGTGATAGCTCTGTAATATATCTGTAATTGCTCTGTGATATCTCTGTGATAGCTCTGTAATATCTCTGTGATAGCTCTTTAATATCCCTGTGATAGCTCTGTAATATCTCTGCGATATCTCTGTGATTGCTCTGTGATATATCTGTTATAGCTCTGTGATATCTCTGTGATATCTGTGTGATAGCTTTGTAATATATCTGTGATAGCTCTGTGATATCCCTGTGATAGCTCTGTAATATCTCTGTGATATCTCTGTGATAGATCTGTAATATCTCTGTGATATCTCTGTGATAGCTCTGTAATATCTCTGTGATAGCTCTGTAATATCTCTGTGATAGCTCTGTGATATCTTTGTGATAGCTCTGTGATATCCCTGTAATAGCTCTGAGATATGACTGTGATATTTCTGTGATAGCTCTGTAATAGCTCTGTGATAGCTCTGTTATATATCTGTGATAGCTATGTGATAGCTCTGTGATATCCCTGCAAATACTCTGTGATAGCTCTGTAATATATCTGTAATTGCTCTGTGATATCTCTGTGATAGCTCTGTAATATCTCTGTGATAGCTCTTTAATATCCCTGTGATAGCTCTGTAATATCTCTGCGATATCTCTGTGATTGCTCTGTGATATATCTGTTATAGCTCTGTGATATCTCTGTGATAGCTCTGTAATATCTCTGTGATAGCTCTGTAATATCTCTGTGATAGCTCTGTAATATCACTGTGATAGCTCTGTAATATGTCTGTGATAGCTCTGTAATATCTCCGTGATAGCTTTGTGATATCTGTGTGATAGCTCTGTGATATCCCTGTAATAGCTCTGAGATATGACTCTAATATTTCTGTGATATCTCTGTAATATATCTGTTATAGCTCTAATATCTCTGTGATAGCTCTGTGATATATCTGTGATAGCTCTGTGATATCTCTGTGATAGCTCTGTGATAGCTCTGTAATAGCTCTGTGATAGGTCTGTAATATCTCTGTGATAGCTCTCTAATATCCCTGTGATAGCTCTGTAATATCTCTGTGATATCTCTGTGATAGCTCTGTGATATATCTGTAATAGCTCTGTAATAGCTCTGTGATATCTCTGTGATAGATCTGTAATATCTCTGTGATAGCTCTGTAATATCTCTGTGAAAGCTCTGTAATATCCCTGTGATAGCTCTGTGATATCTCTGTAATAGCTCTGTAATATTTCTGTAATAGCTCTGTAATATCTCTGTGATAGCTCTGTAATATCCATGTGATAGCTCTGTAATATCTCTGTGATATCTCTGTGATAGCTCTGTGATATCTCTGTAATATCTCTGTAATATCTCTGTAATAGCTTTGTAGTATCTCTGTGATAGCTCTGTGATAGGTTTGTAATATCTCTGATAGCTCTGTAATATCTCTGTGATATCTCTGTGATAGCTCTGTAGTATCACTGTGACAGCTCTGTGATATCTCTATGATAGCTCTGTGATAGCTCTGTAATAGGTCTGTGATAGCTCTGTAATATCTCTGTGATAGCTCTGTAATATCTATGTGATAGCTCAGTAATATCTCTGTGATATCTGTGTGATAGCTCTGTGATATATCTGTAATAGCTCTGTGATGTCTCTGTGATAGCTCTGTAATATCTCTCTGATAGCTCTGTAATATCTCTGTGATAGCTCTGTAATATCACCGTGATAGCTCTGTAATATCTCTGTGATATCTCTGTGATAGCTCTGTAATATCTCTGTGATAACTCTGTAATATCTCTGTGATAGCTCTGTAAAATCTCTGTGATAGCTCTGTAATATTTCTGTGAAATATACCTGTAATATATCTGTGATATCTCTAATATCTCTGTGATAGCACTGTAATATATCTGTGATATCTCTAATATCTATGTGATAGCTCTGTGATATCTCTCTAATATTTCTGTGATATTCCTGTAATATCTCTGTGATAGCTCTGTGATATCTGTGTGATAGCTCTGTGATATCCCTGTAATAGCTCTGAGATATGACTCTAATATTTCTGTGATAGCTCTGTAATAGCTCTGTGATAGCTCTGTGATAGCTCTGTGATATATCTGTGATAGCTCTGTGATAGCTCTGTGATATCCCTGTAATTTCTCTGTGATAGCTCTGTAATATATCTGTAATAGCTCTGTGATATCTCTGTGATAGGTCTGAAATATTTCTGTGATAGCTCTGTAATATCCCTGTGATAGCTCTGTAATATCTCTGTGATATCTCTGTGATAGCTCTGTGATATATCTGTAATAGCTCTGTGATATCTCTGTGATAGCTCTGTGATAGCTCTGTGATATCCCTGTAATAGCTCTGAGATATGACTCTAATATTTCTATGATAGCTCTGTAAAAGCTCTGTGATAGCTCTGTGATATATCTGTGATAGCTCTGTGATATCTCTGTGATAGCTCTGTGAAATCTCTGTGATAGATCTCTGATAGCTCTGTAATAGCTCTGTGATAGCTCTGTAATATCTCTGTGATAGCTCTGTAATATCCCTGTGATAGCGCTGTAATATCTCTGTGATATCTCTGTGATAGCTCTGTTATATCTCTGTGATATCTCTGTAATATATCTGTGATAGCTCTCTAATATGTCTGTGATAGCTCTGTGATATATATGTGATATAGCTAATATTTATGTGATAGCTCTGTGATATCTCTCTAATATTTCTGTGATATCCCTGTAATATCTCTGTGATAGCTCTGTGATATCTGTGTGATAGCTTTGTAATATCTCTGTGATAGCTCTGTGATATCCCTGTAATAGCTCTGAGATATTTCTCTAATATTTCTGTGATAGGTCTGTAATAGCTCTGTGATATCACTGTGATAGCTCTGTGATAGCTCTGTAACATCTCTGTGATAGCTCTGTAATATTTCTGTGAAATATACCCTTAATATATCTGTGATATCTCTAATATCTCTGTGATAGCTCTGTAATATATCTGTGATATCTCTAATATCTATGTGATAGCTCTGTGATATCTCTCTAATATTTCTGTGATATTGATGTAATACCTCTGTGATATCTGTGTGATAGCTCTGTGATATCCCTGTAATAGCTCTGAGATATGACTCTAATATTTCTGTGATAGCTCTGTAATAGCTCTGTGATAACTCTGTGATATATCTGTGATAGCTCTGTGATAGCTCTGTGATATCCCTGTAATTACTCTGTGATAGCTCTGTAATATATCTGTAATAGCTCTGTGATATCTGTGTGATAGCTCTGTGATATATCTGTAATAGCTCTGTGATGTCTCTGTGATAGCTCTGTAATATCTCTGTGATAGCTCTGTATTATCACTGTGATAGCTCTGTAATATCTCTGTGATAGCTCTGTAATATCTCTGTGATAGCTCTCTGATATCTGTGTGATAGCTCTGTGATATCCCTGTAATAGCTCTGGGATATGACTCTAAAATTTCTGTGATATCTCTGTAATATATCTGTTATAGCTCTGTGATAGCTCTGTGATAACTCTGTGATATATCTGTGATAGCTCTTTGATATCCCTGTAATTACTCTGTGATAGCTCTGTAATATATCTGTAATAGCTCTGTGATATCTCTGTGATAGCTCTGTAATATCTCTGTGATAGCTCTGTAATATCCCTGTGATAGCTCTGTAATATCTCTGTGATATCTCTGTGATAGCTCTGTGATATATCTGTAATAGCTCTGTGATATCTCTGTGATAGCTCTGTGATAGCTCTGTGATAGCTCTGTGATAGCTCTGTAATATCTCTGTGATAGCTCTGTAATATCTCTGTGATAGTTCTGTGATATCTGTGTGTTAGCTCTGTGATATCCCTGTAATAGCTCTGAGATATGACTCTAATATTTCTGTGATAGCTCTGTAATAGCTCTGTGATATCTCTGTGATAGCTCTGTGATATCCCTGTAATTACTCTGTGATAGCTCTGTAATATATCTGTAATAGCTCTGTGATATCTCTGTGATAGCTCTGTAATATCTCTGTGATAGCTCTGTAATATCCCTGTGATAGCTCTATAATATCTCTGTGATAGCTCTGTGATTGCACTGTGATATCTCTGTGATAGCTCTGTGATATCTCTGTGATAGCTCTGTAGTATCTCTGTGATAGCTCTGTGATAGGTCAGTAATATCTCTGATGGCTCTGTAATATCTCTGTGATATCTCTGTAATATCACTGTGATAGCTCTGTGATATCTCTGTGATAGCTCTGTGATAGCTCTGTAATAGCTCTGTGATAGCTCTGTAATTTCTCTGTGATAGCTCTGTAATATCCCTGGGATAGCTCTGTAATATATCTGTAATAGCTCTGTGATATCTCTGTGATAGCTCTGTGATAGCTCTGTGATAGCTCTGTGATATCCCTGTAATTACTCTGTGATAGCTCTGTAATATATCTATAATAGCTCTGTGATATCTCTGTGATATCTCTGTAATATCTCTGTGATACCTCTGTAATATCCCTGTGATAGCTCTATAATATCTCTGTGATAGCTCTGTGATAGCTCTGTGATAGCTCTGTGATATCTCTGTGATAGCTCTGTGATATCTCTGTGATAGCTCTGTAGTATCTCTGTGATAGCTCTGTGATAGGTCTGTAATATCTCTGATGGCTCTGTAATATCTCTGTGATATCTCTGTAATATCACTGTGATAGCTCTGTGATAGCTCTGTGATAGCTCTGTGATAGCTCTGTAATAGCTCTGTGATAGATCTGTAATATCTCTGTGATAGCGTTGTAATATCCCTGTGATAGCTATGTAATATCTCTGTGATAGCTGTGTAATATCTCTATGATAGCTCTGTGATATCTCTGTGATAGCTCTGTAATATCTCTGTGATAGCTCTGTAATATCCCTGTGATAGCTCTGTAATATCTCTGTGATATCTCTGTGATAGCTCTGTTATATCTCTGTGATATCTCTGTAATATATCTGTGATAGCTCTCTAATATGTCTGTGATAGCTCTGTGATATATATGTGATATAGCTAATATTTATGTGATAGCTCTGAGATATCTCTCTAATATTTCTGTGATATCGCTGTAATATCTCTGTGATAGCTCTGTGATATCTGTGTGATAGCTTTGTAATATCTCTGTGATAGCTCTGTGATATCCCTGTAATAGCTCTGAGATATTTCTCTAATATTTCTGTGATAGGTCTGTAATAGCTCTGTGATATCACTGTGATAGCTCTGTGATAGCTCTGTAAAATCTCTGTGATAGCTCTGTAATATTTCTGTGAAATATACCCTTAATATATCTGTGATATCTCTAATATCTCTGTGATAGCTCTGTAATATATCTGTGATATCTCTAATATCTATGTGATAGCTCTGTGATATCTCTCAAATATTTCTGTGATATTCCTGTAATACCTCTCTGATATCTCTGTGATATCTGTGTGATAGCTCTGTGATATCCCTGTAATAGCTCTGAGATATGACTCTAATATTTCTGTGATAGCTCTGTAATAGCTCTGTGTTAACTCTGTGATATATCTGTGATAGCTGTGTGATAGCTCTGTGATATCCCTGTAATTACTCTGTGATAGCTCTGTAATATATCTGTAATAGCTCTGTGATATCTCTGTGATAGTTCTGTAATATTTCTGTGATAGCTCTGTAATATCCCTGTGATAGCTCTGTAATATCTCTGTGATATCTCTGTGATAGCTCTGTGATATATCTGTAATAGGTCTGTGATATCTCTGTGATAGCTCTGTGATAGCTCTGTAATATCTCTGTGATAGCTCTGTAATATCTCTGTGATATTTCTGTGATATCTGTGTGTTAGCTCTGTGATATCCCTGTAATAGCTCTGAGATATGACTCTAATATTTCTGTGATAGCTCTGTAATAGCTCTGTGATATCTCTGTGATAGCTCTGTGATAGCTCTGTGATATCCCTGTAATTACTCTGTGATAGCTCTGTAATATATCTGTAATATATCTGTGATATCTCTGTGATAGCTCTGTAATATCTCTGTGATAGCTCTGTAATATCCCTGTGATAGCTCTATAATATCTCTGTGATAGCTCTGTGATAGCTCTGTAATAGCTCTGTGATAGTTCTGTAATATCTCTGTGATAGCTCTGTAATATCCCTGTGATAGCTCTGTAATATCTCTGTGATATCTCTGTGATAGCTCTGTGATATATCTGTAATAGCTCTGTGATATCTCTGTGATAGATCTGTAATATCTCTGTGATAGCTTTGTGATAGATCTGTGATATCTCTGTGATAGCTCTGTAATATATCTGTAATAGCTCTGTGATATCTCTGTGATAGCTCTGTAATATCTCTGTGATAGCTCTGTAATATCTATGTGATAGCTCTGTAATATCTCTGTGATATCTGTGTGATAGCTCTGTGATATATCTGTAATAGCTCTGTGATGTCTCTGTGATAGCCCTGTAATATCTCTGTGATAGCTCTGTAATATCTCTGTGATAGCTCTGTAATATCACTGTGATAGCTCTGTAATATCTCTGTGATAGCTCTGTAATATCTCTGTGATAGCTCTGTGATATCTGTGTGATAGCTCTGTGATATCCCAGTAATAGCTCTGAGATATGACTCTAAAATTTATGTGATATCTCTGTAATATATCTGTTATAGCTCTAATATCTATGTGATAGCTCTGTAATATCTCTGTAATAGCTCTGTGATAGCTCTGTGATATCTCTTTGATATATCTCTAATATTTCTGTGATATCCCTGTAATATCTCTGTGATAGCTCTGTAATATCTCTGTGATAGCTCTGTGATAGCTCTGTAATATCTCTGTTATAGCTCTGTAATATCTGTGATATCTCTGTGATAGCTCTGTGATAGCTCTGTGATAGCTCTGTGATAGCTCTGTGATATCTCTGTAATATCTCTGTGATATCTCTGTGATAGCTCTGTAATATCTCTGTGATATCTCTGTAATATATCTGTGATAGCTCTCTAATATGTCTGTGATAGCTCTGTGATATATCTGTGATATAGCTAATATTGATGTGATAGCTCTGTGATATCTCTCTAATATCTCTGTGATAGCGCTGTGATATCTGTGTGATAGCTTTGTAATATATCTGTGATAGCTCTGTGATATCCCTGTAATAGCTCTGAGATATTTCTCTAATATTTCTGTGATAGGTCTGTAATAGCTCTGTGATAGCTCTGTGATAGCTCTGTAATATCTCTGTGATAGCTCTGTAATATCTCTGTGATAGCTCTGTAATATCCCTGTGATAGCTCTGTAATATCTCTGTGATATCTTTGTGATAGCTCTTTAATATCATTGTGATAACTCTGTAATATCTCTGTGATAGCTCTGTAAAATCTCTGTGATAGCTCTGTAATATTTCTGTGAAATATACCTGTAATATATCTGTGATATCTCTAAAATCTCTGTGATAGCTCTGTAATATCTTTGTGATAGCTCTGTGATATCCCTGTAATAGCTCTGAGATATGACTGTGATATTTCTGTGATAGCTCTGTAATAGCTCTGTGATAGCTCTGTGATATATCTGTGATAGCTATGTGATAGCTCTGTAATATCTCTGTGATAGCTCTGTAATATCTCTGTGATAGTTCTGTGATATCTGTGTGTTAGCTCTGTGATATCCCTGTAATAGCTCTGAGATATGACTCTAATATTTCTGTGATAGCTCTGTAATAGCTCTGTGATAGCTCTGTGATAGCTCTGTGATAGCTCTGTGATATCCCTGTAATTACTATGTGATAGCTCTGTAATATATCTGTAAAAGCTCTGTGATATCTCTGTGATAGCTCTGTAATATCTCTGTGATAGCTCTGTTATATCCCTGTGATAGCTCTATAATATCTCTGTGTTCGCTGTGTGATAGCTCTGTGATATCTCTGTGATAGCTCTGTGATAGCTCTGTGATATCTCTGTGATAGCTCTGTAGTATCTCTGTGATAGCTCTGTGATATCTGTGTGATAGCTTTGTAATATATCTGTGATAGCTCTGTGATATACCTGTAATAGCTCTGAGATATTTCTCTAATATTTCTGTGATAGGTCTGTAATAGCTCTGTGATATCTCTGTGATAGCTCTGTAATATCTCTGTGATAGCTCTGTAATATCTCTGTGATAGCTCTGTAATATCCCTGTGATAGCTCTGTAATATCTCTGTGATATCTCTGTGATAGCTCTTTAATATCTTTGTGATAACTCTGTAATATCTCTGTGATAGCTCTGTAAAATCTCTGTGATAGCTCTGTAATATTTCTGTGAAATATACCTGTAATATATCTGTGATATCTCTAATATCTCTGTGATAGCTCTGTGATATCTGTGTGATAGCTCTGTGATATCCCTGTAATAGCTCTGAGATATGATTCTTATATTTCTGTGATAGCTCTGTGATAGCTCTGTGATAGCTCTGTGATATCCCTGTAATTACTCTGTGATTGCTCTGTAATATATCTGTAATAGCTCTGTGATATCTCTGTCATAGCTCTGTAATATCTCTGTGATAGCTCTATAATATCCCTGTGATAGCTCTATAATATCTCTGTGATAGCTGTGTGATAGCTGTGTGATAGCTCTGTGATATCTCTGTGATAGCTCTGAGATATCTCTGTGATAGCTCTGTAGTATCTCTGTGATAGCTCTGTGATAGGTCTGTAATATCTCTGATGGCTCTGTATTATCTCTGTGATATCTCTGTAATATCACTGTGATAGCTCTGTGATATCTCTGTGATAGCTCTGTGATAGCTCTGTAATAGCTCTGTGAAAGCTCTGTAATATCTCTGTGATAGCGTTGTAATATCCCTGTGATAGCTCTGTAATATCTCTATGATAGCTCTGTGATATCTGTGATAGCTCTGTAATATCTCTGTGATAGCTCTGTAATATCCCTGTGATAGCTCTGTAATATCTCTGTGATAGCTCTGTTATATCTCTGATATCTCTGTAATATATCTGTGATAGCTCTCTAATATGTCTGTGATAGCTCTGTGATATATATGTGATATAGCTAATATTTATGTGATAGCTCTGTGATATCTCTCTAATATTTCTGTGATATCCCTGTAATATCTCTGTGATAGCTCTGTAATATCCCTGTGATAGCTCTGTAGTATCTCTGTGATAGCTCTGTAATATCTCTGTGATAGCTCTGTGATATCTCTGTGATAGCTCTGTATTATCTCTGTGATAGCTCTGTAATATTTCTGTGAAAAATACCTGTAATATATCTGTGATATCTCTAATATCTCTGTGATACCTCTGTAATATATCTGTGATATCTCTAATATCTATGTGATAGCTCTGTGATATCTCTCTAATATTTCTGTGATATTCCTGTTATATCTCTGTGATAGCTCTGTGATATCTGTGTGATAGCTCTGTGATATCCCAGTAATAGCTCTGAGATATGACTATAATATTTCTGTGATAGCTCTGTAATAGTTCTGTGATAGCTCTGTGATATCTCTGTGATAGCTCTGTGATAGCTCTGTGATAGCTCTGTGATATCCCTGTAATTACTCTGTGATATCTCTGTAATATATCTGTAATAGCTCTGTGATATCTCTGTGATAGCTCTGTAATATCTCTGTGATATCTCTGTGATAGCTCTGTAATATCCCTGTGATAGCTCTATAATATCTCTGTGATAGCTCTGTGATAGCTCTGTAGTATCTCTGTGATAGCTCTGTGATAGGTCTGTAATATCTCTGATGGCTCTGTATTATCTCTGTGATATCTCTGTAATATCACTGTGATAGCTCTGTGATATCTCTGTGATAGCTCTGTGATAGCTCTGTAATAGCTCTGTGATAGCTCTGTAATATCTCTGTGATAGCGTTGTAATATCCCTGTGATAGCTCTGTAATATCTCTGTGATAGCTCTGTAATATCTCTATGATAGCTCTGTGATATCTCTGTGATAGCTCTGTAATATCTCTGTGATAGCTCTGTAATATCCCTGTGATAGCTCTGTAATATCTCTGTGATATCTCTGTGATAGCTCTGTTATATCTCTGTGATATCTCTGTAATATATCTGTGATAGCTCTTTAATATGTCTGTGATAGCTCTGTGATATATATGTGATATAGCTAATATTTCTGTGATAGCTCTGTGATATCTCTCTAATATTTCTGTGATATCCCTGTAATACCTCTGTGATAGCTCTGTGATATCTGTGTGATAGCTTTGTAATATCTTTGTGATAGCTTTGTGATATCCCTGTAATAGCTCTGAGATATTTTTCTAATATTTCTGTGATAGGTCTGTAATAGCTCTGTGATAGCTCTGTGATAGCTCTGTAAAATCTCTGTGATAGCTCTGTAAAATTTCTGTGAAATATACCTTTAATATACCTGTGATATCTCTAATATCTCTGTGATAGCTCTGTAATATATCTGTGATATCTCTAATATCTATGTGATAGCTCTGTGATATCTCACTAATATTTCTGTGATATTCCTGTAATATCTCTGTGATCGCTCTGTGATATCTGTGTGATAGTTCTGTGATATTCCTGTAATAGCTCTGAGATATGACTCTAATATTTCTGTGATAGCTCTGTAATAGCTCTGTGATATCTCTGTGATAGCTCTGTGATAGATCTGTGATATCCCTGTAATCTATGTGAAAGCTCTGTAATATATCTGTAATAGCTCTGTGATATCTCTGTGATAGCTCTGTAATATCTCTGTGATAGCTCTGTTATATCCCTGTGATAGCTCTATAATATCTCTGTGATAGCTCTGTGATTGCTCTGTGATATCTCTGTGATAGCTCTGTGATATCTCTGTGATAGCTCTGTAGTATCTCTGTGATAGCTCTGTGATAGGTCTGTAATATCTCTGATGGCTCTGTAATATCTCTGTGATATCTCTGTAATATCACTGTGATAGCTCTGTGATATCTCTGTGATATCTCTGTGATAGCTCTGTGATAGCTCTGTAATAGCTCTGTGATAGCTGTGTAATATCTCTGTGATAGCTCTGTAATATCCCTGTGATAGCTCTGTAATATCTCTGTGATATCTCTGTGATAGCTCTGTGACATATCTGTAATAGCTCTGTGATATCTCTGTGATAGCTCTGTAATATATCTGTAAAAGCTCTGTGATATCTCTGTGATTGCTCTGTAATATCTCTGTGATAGCTCTGTAATATATATGTGATGGCTCTGTAAAATCTTTGTGAAATCTGTGTGATAGCTCTGTGATATATCTGTAATACCTCTGTGATGTCTCTGTGATAGCTCTGTAATATTTCTGTGATAGCTCTGTAATATCTCTGTGATAGCTCTGTAATATCTCTGTGATAGCTCTGTAATATCTCTGTGATAGCTTTGTGATATCTGGGTGATAGCTCTGTGATATCCCTGTAATAGCTCTGAGATATGACTCTAAAATTTCTGTGATATCTCTGTAATATATCTGTTATAGCTCTAATATCTCTGTAATAGCTCTGTGATAGCTCTGTGATATCTCTGTGATATATCTCTAATATTTCTGTGATATCCCTGTAATATCTCTGTGATTGCTCTGTAATATCTCTGTGATAGCTCTGTGATAGCTCTGTAATATCTCTGTGATAGCTCTGTAATATCTGTGATATCTCTGTGATAGCTCTGTGATAGCTCTGTGATATCTCTGTAATATCTCTGTGATATCTCTGTGATAGCTCTGTAATATCTCTGTGATGTCTCTGTAATATATCTGTGATAGCTCTCTAATATGTCTGTGATAGCTCTGTGATATATCTGTGATATAGCTAATATTGATGTGATAGCTCTGTGATATCTCTCTAATATCTCTGTGATAGCTCTGTGATATCTGTGTGATAGCTTTGTAATATATCTGTGATAGCTCTGTGATATCCCTGTAATAGATCTGAGATATTTCTCTAATATTTCTGTGATAGCTCTGTGATAGCTCTGTGATAGCTCTGTAATATCTCTGTGATAGCTCTGTAATATCTCTGTGATAGCTCTGTAATATCCCTGTGATAGCTCTGTAATATCTCTGTGATATCTCTGTGATAGCTCTGTAATATCTCTGTGATAACTCTGTAATATCACTGTGATAGCCCTGTAAAATCTCTGTGATAGCTCTGTAATATTTCTGTGAAATATACCTGTAATATATCAGTGATATCTCTAATATCTCTGTGATAGCTCTGTAATATATCTGTGATATCTCTAATATCTATGTTATAGCTCTGTGATATCTCTCTAATATTTCTGTGATATTCCTGTAATATCTCTGTGATAGCTCTGTGATATCTGTGTGATAGCTCTGTGATATCCCTGTAATAGCTCTGAGATATGACTCTAATATTTCTGTGATAGCTCTGTAATAGCTCTGTGATAGCTCTGTGATAGCTCTATGATATATCTGTGATAGCTCTGTGATAGCTCTGTGATATCCCTGTAATTTCTCTGTGATAGCTCTGTAATATATCTGTAATAGCTCTGTGATATCTCTGTGATAGGTCTGTAATATTTCTGTGATAGCTCTGTAATATCCCTGTGATAGCTCTGTAATATCTCTGTGATATCTCTGTGATAGCTCTGTGATAGCTCTGTGATATATCTGTAATAGCTCTGTGATATCTCTGTGATAGCTCTGTGATAGCTCTGTGATATCCCTGTAATAGCTCAGAGATATGACTCTAATATTTCTATGATAGCTCTGTAATGCATTTGTGATAGCTCTGTGATATATCTGTGATAGCTCTGTGATAGCTCTGTGATATCTCTGTGATAGCTCTGTGATAGCTCTGTAATACCTCTGTGATAGGTCTGTAATATCTCTGTGATATCTCTGTAATATCCCTGTGATAGCTCTGTAATATCTCTGTGATATCTCTGTGATAGCTCTGTGATATATCTGTAATAGCTCTGTGATATCTCTGTAATAGATCTGTAATATCTCTGTGATAGCTCTGTGATAGCTCTGTGATATCTCTGTGATAGCTCTGTAATATATCTGTAATAGCTCTGTGATATCTCTGTGATAGCTCTGTAATATCTATGTGATAGCTCTGTAATATCTCTGTGATAGCTCTGTAATATCTTTGTGATAGCTCTGTAATATCTCTGTGATATCTGTGTGATAGCTAAGTGATATATCTGTAATAGCTCTGTGATATCTCTGTAATATCACTGTGATAGCTCTGTAATGTCTCTGTGATAGCTCTGTAATATCACTGTGATAGCTCTGTAATATGTCTGTGATAGCTCTGTAATATCTCTGTGATAGCTTTGTGATATCTGTGTGATAGCTCTGTGATAACCCTGTAATAGCTCTTAGATATGACTCTAATATTTCTGTGATATCTCTGTAATATATCTGTTATAGCTCTAATATCTATGTGATAGCTCTGTAATATCTCTGTAATAGCTCTGTGATAGCTCTGTGATATCTCTGTGATATATCTCTATTATTTCTGTGATATCCCTGTAATATCTCTGTGATAGCTCTGTAATATCTCTATGATAGCTCTGTGATAGCTCTGTAATATCTCTGTGATAGCTCTGTAATATCTGTGATATCTCTGTGATTGCTCTGTGATAGCTCTGTAATAGCTCTGTGATATCTCTGTAATACTTCTGTAATATCTCTGTGAAAGCTCTGTAGTATCTCTGTTATAGCTCTGTGATAGGTCTGTAATATCTCTGATAGCTCTGTAATATCTCTGTGATATCTCTGTGATAGCTGTGTAATATCACTGTGATAGCTCTGTGATATCTCTGTGATAGCTCTGTAATATCTCTGTGATAGCTCTGTGATATCTCTGTGATAGCTCTGTAATATCTCTGTGAAAGCTCTGTAATATCCCTGTGATAGCTCTGTGATATCTCTGTAATAGCTCTGTAATATTTCTGTGATAGCTCTGTAATATCTCTGTGATAGCTCTGTAATATCCATGTGATACCTCTGTAATATCTCTGTGATATCTCTGTGATAGCTCTGTGATATCTCTGTAATATCTCTGTAATATCTCTGTGATAGCTTTGTAGTATCTCTGTGATAGCTCTATGATAGGTCTGTAATATCTCTGATAGCTCTGTAATATCTCTGTGATATCTCTGTGATAGCTCTGTAGTATCACTGTGACAGCTCTGTGATATATCTGTGATAGCTCTGTGATAGGTCTGTAATAGCTCTGTGATAGCTCTGTAATAACTCTGTGATAGCTCTTTAATATCCCTGTGATAGCTCTGTAATATCTCTGTGATAGCTCTGTAATATCTCTGTGATAGCTCTGTTATATCTCTGTGATAGCTCTGTAATATCTCTGTGATAGCTCTGTAATATCCCTGTGATAGCTCTGTAATATCTCTGTGATATCTCTGTGATAGTTCTGTAATATCTCTGTGATATCTCTGTAATGTCTCTGTGATAGTTCTCTAATATGTCTGTGATAGCTCTGTGATATATCTGTGATATAGCTAATCTTTATGTGATAGCTCTGTGATATCTCTAATATTTCTGTGATATCATTGTAATATCTCTGTGATAGCTCTGTGATATCTGTGTGATAGCTTTGTAATATCTCTGTGATAGCTCTGTGATATATCTGTGATAGCTATGTGATAGCTCTGTGATATCCCTGTAATTACTCTGTGATAGCTCTGTAATATATCTGTAATAGCTCTGTGATATCTCTGTGATCGCTCTGTAATATCTCTGCGAAAGCTCTGTAATATCTCTGTAATAGCTCTGTGATAGCTCTGTGATATCTCTGTGATAGCTCTGTAATATATCTGTAATAGCTCTGTGATATCTCTGTGATAGCTCTGTAATATCTCTGTGATAGCTCTGTAATATCTATGTGATAGCTCTGTAATATCTCTGTGATATCTGTGTGATAGCTCTGTGATATATCTGTAATAGCTCTGTGATGTCTCTGTGATAGCTCTGTAATATCGCTGTGATAGCTCTGTAATATCTCTGTGATAGCTCTGTAATATCACTGTGATAGCTCTGTAATATCTCTGTGATAGCTCTGTAATATCTCTGTGATAGCTCTGTGATATCTGTGTGATAGCTATGTGATATCCCAGTAATAGCTCTGAGATATGACTCTAATATTTCTGTGATATCTCTGTAATATATCTGTTATAGCTCTAATATCTATGTGATAGCTCTGTAATATCTCTGTAATAGCTCTGTGATAGCTCTGTGATATCTCTGTGATATCTCTCTAATATTTCTGTGATATCCCTGTAATTTCTCTGTGATAGTTCTGTAATATCTCTGTGATAGCTCTGTGATAGCTCTGTAATATCTCTGTGATAGCTCTGTAATATCTGTGATATCTCTGTGATAGCTCTATGATAGCTCTGTGATATCTCTTTAATATTTCTGTAATATCTCTGTGAAAGATTTGTAGTATCTCTGAGATAGCTCTGTGATAGCTCTGTAATATCTCTGTGATATCTCTGTGATAGCTCTGTAATATCACTGTGATAGCTCTGTGATATTTCTGTGATAGCTCTGTGATAGCTCTGTAATTGCTCTGTAATATCTCTGTGATAGCTCTGTGATATCTCTGTGATAGCTCTGTAATATCTCAGTGAAAGCTCTGTAATATCCCTGTGATAGCTCTGTGATATCTCTGTGATCGCTCTGTAATATTTCAGTGATAGCTCTGTGATATCTCTGTGATAACTCTATAATATCTCTGTGATAGCTCTGTAATATCCATGTGATAGCTCTGTAATATCTCTGTGATATCTCCGTGATAGCTCTGTGATATCTCTGTAATATCTCTGTGATAGCTTTGTAGTATCTCTGTGATAGCTCTGTGGTAGGTCTGTAATATATCTGATAGCTCTGTAATATCTCTGTGATATCTCTGTGATAGCTCTGTAATATCACTGTGATAGCTCTGTGATATCTCTGTGATAGCTCTGTGATAGCTCTGTAATATCTCTGTGATAGCTCTGTAATATCCATGTGATAGCTCTGTAATTTCTCTGTGATAGCTCTGTAATATCTCTGTGTTAGCTCTGTGATAGCTCTGTGATATCTCTGTGATATCTCTGTGGTAGCTCTGTAATATCTCTGTGATAGCTCTATAATATCTCTGTGATAGCTCTGTGATATCTCTGTGATAGCGCTGTAATATCTCTGTGATAGCTCTGTAATATCCCTGTGATAGCTCTGTAATATCTCTGTGATATCTCTGTGATAGTTCTGTAATATCTCTGTGATATCTCTGTAATGTCTCTGTGATAGTTCTCTAATATGTCTGTGATAGCTCTGTGATATATCTGTGATATAGCTCTGTGATATCTCTCTAATATTTCTGGGATATCATTGTAATATCTCTGTGATAGCTCTGTAATATCTGTGTGATAGCTTTGTAATATCTCTGTGATAGCTCTGTGATATCCCTGTAATAGTTCTGAGATATTTCTCTAATATTTCTGTGATAGGTCTGTAATAGCTCTGTGATATCTCTGTGATAGCTCTGTGATAGCTCTGTGATAGCTCTGTAATATCTCTGTGATAGCTCTGTAATATTTCTGTGATAGCTCTGTAATATCTCTGTGATAGCTCTTTAATATCTCTGTGATAGCTCTGTGATATCTCTGTGATAGCTCTGTAATATCTCTGTGATAGCTCTGTAATATTTCTGTGAAATATATCTGTAATATATCTGTGATATCTCTAATATCTCTGTGATAGCTCTGTAATATATCTGTGATATCTTTAATATCTATGTGATAGCTCTGTGATATCTCTAATATTTCTGTGATATTCCTGTTATATCTCTGTGATAGCTCTGTGATATCTGTGTGATAGCTCTGTGATATCCCTGTAATAGCTCTGAGATATGACTCTAATATTTCTGTGATAGCTCTGTAATAGCTCTGTGATAGCTCTGTAATAGCTCTGTGATAGCTCTGTGATAGCTCTGTGATATCCCTGTAATTACTCTGTGATAGCTCTGTAATATATCTGTAATAGCTCTGTGATATCTCTGTGATAGCTCTGTAATATCTCTGTGATAGCTCTGTAATATCCCTGTGATAGCTCTGTAATTTCTCTGTGATAGCTCTGTAATATCTCTGTGATAGCTCTGTGATAGCTCTGTGATATCTCTGTGGTAGCTCTGTAATATCTCTGTGATAGCTCTGTAATATCTCTGTGATAGCTCTCTAATATCTCTGTGATAGCTCTGTGATAGCTCTGTGATATCTCTGTGATAGCTCTGTAATATATCTGTAATAGCTCTGTGATATCTGTGTGATAGCTCTCTAATATCTCTGTGATAGCTCTGTGATAACTTTGTGATAGCTCTGTGATATCTCTGTGATAGCTCTGTAATATATCTGTAATAGCTCTGTGATATCTGTGTGATAGCTCTGTAATATCTCTGTGATAGCTCTGTAATATCTATGTGATAGCTCTGTAATATCTCTGTGATATCTGTGTGATAGCTCTGTGATATATCTGTAATTGCTCTGTGATATCTCTGTGATAGCTCTGTAATATCTCTGTGATAGCTCTGTAATATCTCTGTGATAGCTCTCTAATATCTCTGTGATAGCTCTGTGATATCTCTGTGATAGCTCTGTAATATATCTGTAATAGCTCTGTGATATCTCTGTGATAGCTCTGTAATATCTATGTGATAGCTCTGTAATATCTCTGTGATATCTGTGTGATAGCTCTGTGATATATCTGTAATAGCTCTGTGATTGCTCTGTAATATCTCTGTGATAGCTCTGTAATATCTCTGTGATAGTTCTGTGATAGCTGTGTGTTAGCTCTGTGATATCCCTGTAATAGCTCTGAGATATGACTCTAATATTTCTGTGATAGCTCTGTAATAGCTCTGTGATAGCTCTGTGATATCTCTGTGATAGCTCTATGATAGCTCTGTGATATCTCTGTAATTACTCTGTGATAGCTCTGTAATATATCTGTAATAGCTCTGTGATATCTCTGTGCTAGCTCTGTAATATCTCTGTGATAGCTCTGTAATATCCCTGTGATAGCTCTGTGATTGCTCTGTGATATCTCTGTGATAGCTCTGTGATATCTCTGTGACAGCTCTGTAGTATCTCTGTGATAGCTCTGTGATAGGTCTGTAATATCTCTGATGGCTCTGTAATATCTCTGTGATATCTCTGTAATATCACTGTGATAGCTCTGTGATATCTCTGTGATAGCTCTGTGATAGCTCTGTAATAGCTCTGTGATAGCTCTGTAATATCTCTGAGATAGCTCTGTAATATCCCTGTGATAGCTCTGTAATATCTCTGTGATAGCTCTGTAATATCTCTGTGATAGCTCTGTGATATCTGTGTGATAGCTTTGTTATATCTCTGTGATAGCTCTGTGATATCCCTGTAATAGCTCTGAGATATTTCTCTAATATTTCTGTGATAGGTCTGTAATAGCTCTGTGATATCTCTGTGATAGCTCTCTGATAGCTCTGTAATAGCTCTGTGATAGCTCTGTAATATCTCTGTGATAGCTCTGTAATATCCCTGTGATAGCTCTGTAATATCTGTGATTGCTCTGTAATATCTCTGTGATAGCTCTGTGATATCTCTCTAATATTTCTGTGATATCCCTGTAATATCTCTGTGATAGCTCTGTGATATCTGTGTGATAGCTTTGTAATATCTCTGTGATAGCTCTGTGATATCCCTGTAATAGCTCTGAGATATTTCTCTAATATTTCTGTGATAGGTCTGTAATAGCTCTGTGATATCACTGTGATAGCTATGTGATAGCTCTGTAACATCTCTGTGATAGCTCTGTAATATTTCTGTGAAATATACCCTTAATATATCTGTGATATCTCTAATATCTCTGTGATAGCTCTGTAATATATCTGTGATATCTCTAATATCTATGTGATAGCTCTGTGATATCTCTCTAATATTTCTGTGATATTGATGTAATACCTCTGTGATATCTCTGTGATATCTGTGTGATAGCTCTGTGATATCCCTGTAATAGCTCTGAGATATGACTCTAATATTTCTGTGATAGCTCTGTAATAGCTCTGTGATAACTCTGTGATATATCTGTGATAGCTCTGTGATAGCTCTGTGATATCCCTGTAATTACTCTGTGATAGCTCTGTAATATATCTGTAATAGCTCTGTGATATCTGTGTGATAGCTCTGTGATATATCTGTAATAGCTCTGTGATGTCTCTGTGATAGCTCTGGAATATCTCTGTGATAGCTCTGTATTATCACTGTGATAGCTCTGTAATATCTCTGTGATAGCTCTGTAATATCTCTGTGATAGCTCTGTGATATCTGTGTGATAGCTCTGTGATATCCCTGTAATAGCTCTGGGATATGACTCTAAAATTTCTGTGATATCTCTGTAATATATCTGTTATAGCTCTGTGATAGCTCTGTGATAACTCTGTGATATATCTGTGATAGCTCTTTGATATCCCTGTAATTACTCTGTGATAGCTCTGTAATATATCTGTAATAGCTCTGTGATATCTCTGTGATAGCTCTGTAATATCTCTGTGATAGCTCTGTAATATCCCTGTGATAGCTCTGTAATATCTCTGTGATATCTCTGTGATAGCTCTGTGATATATCTGTAATAGCTCTGTGATATCTCTGTGATAGCTCTGTGATAGCTCTGTGATAGCTCTGTGATAGCTCTGTAATATCTCTGTGATAGCTCTGTAATATCTCTGTGATAGTTCTGTGATATCTGTGTGTTAGCTCTGTGATATCCCTGTAATAGCTCTGAGATATGACTCTAATATTTCTGTGATAGCTCTGTAATAGCTCTGTGATATCTCTGTGATAGCTCTGTGATAGCTCTGTGATATCCCTGTAATTACTCTGTGATAGCTCTGTAATATATCTGTAATAGCTCTGTGATATCTCTGTGATAGCTCTGTAATATCTCTGTGATAGCTCTGTAATATCCCTGTGATAGCTCTATAATATCTCTGTGATAGCTCTGTGATTGCACTGTGATATCTCTGTGATAGCTCTGTGATATCTCTGTGATAGCTCTGTAGTATCTCTGTGATAGCTCTGTGATAGGTCAGTAATATCTCTGATGGCTCTGTAATATCTCTGTGATATCTCTGTAATATCACTGTGATAGCTCTGTGATATCTCTGTGATAGCTCTGTGATAGCTCTGTAATAGCTCTGTGATAGCTCTGTAATTTCTCTGTGATAGCTCTGTAATATCCCTGGGATAGCTCTGTAATATATCTGTAATAGCTCTGTGATATCTCTGTGATAGCTCTGTGATAGCTCTGTGATAGCTCTGTGATATCCCTGTAATTACTCTGTGATAGCTCTGTAATATATCTATAATAGCTCTGTGATATCTCTGTGATATCTCTGTAATATCTCTGTGATACCTCTGTAATATCCCTGTGATAGCTCTATAATATCTCTGTGATAGCTCTGTGATAGCTCTGTGATAGCTCTGTGATATCTCTGTGATAGCTCTGTGATATCTCTGTGATAGCTCTGTAGTATCTCTGTGATAGCTCTGTGATAGGTCTGTAATATCTCTGATGGCTCTGTAATATCTCTGTGATATCTCTGTAATATCACTGTGATAGCTCTGTGATAGCTCTGTGATAGCTCTGTGATAGCTCTGTAATAGCTCTGTGATAGATCTGTAATATCTCTGTGATAGCGTTGTAATATCCCTGTGATAGCTATGTAATATCTCTGTGATAGCTGTGTAATATCTCTATGATAGCTCTGTGATATCTCTGTGATAGCTCTGTAATATCTCTGTGATAGCTCTGTAATATCCCTGTGATAGCTCTGTAATATCTCTGTGATATCTCTGTGATAGCTCTGTTATATCTCTGTGATATCTCTGTAATATATCTGTGATAGCTCTCTAATATGTCTGTGATAGCTCTGTGATATATATGTGATATAGCTAATATTTATGTGATAGCTCTGAGATATCTCTCTAATATTTCTGTGATATCGCTGTAATATCTCTGTGATAGCTCTGTGATATCTGTGTGATAGCTTTGTAATATCTCTGTGATAGCTCTGTGATATCCCTGTAATAGCTCTGAGATATTTCTCTAATATTTCTGTGATAGGTCTGTAATAGCTCTGTGATATCACTGTGATAGCTCTGTGATAGCTCTGTAAAATCTCTGTGATAGCTCTGTAATATTTCTGTGAAATATACCCTTAATATATCTGTGATATCTCTAATATCTCTGTGATAGCTCTGTAATATATCTGTGATATCTCTAATATCTATGTGATAGCTCTGTGATATCTCTCAAATATTTCTGTGATATTCCTGTAATACCTCTCTGATATCTCTGTGATATCTGTGTGATAGCTCTGTGATATCCCTGTAATAGCTCTGAGATATGACTCTAATATTTCTGTGATAGCTCTGTAATAGCTCTGTGATAACTCTGTGATATATCTGTGATAGCTGTGTGATAGCTCTGTGATATCCCTGTAATTACTCTGTCATAGCTCTGTAATATATCTGTAATAGCTCTGTGATATCTCTGTGATAGCTCTGTAATATTTCTGTGATAGCTCTGTAATATCCCTGTGATAGCTCTGTAATATCTCTGTGATATCTCTGTGATAGCTCTGTGATATATCTGTAATAGGTCTGTGATATCTCTGTGATAGCTCTGTGATAGCTCTGTAATATCTCTGTGATAGCTCTGTAATATCTCTGTCATAGTTCTGTGATATCTGTGTGTTAGCTCTGTGATATCCCTGTAATAGCTCTGAGATATGACTCTAATATTTCTGTGATAGCTCTGTAATAGCTCTGTGATATCTCTGTGATAGCTCTGTGATAGCTCTGTGATATCCCTGTAATTACTCTGTGATAGCTCTGTAATATATCTGTAATATATCTGTGATATCTCTGTGATAGCTCTGTAATATCTCTGTGATAGCTCTGTAATATCCCTGTGATAGCTCTATAATATCTCTGTGATAGCTCTGTGATAGCTCTGTAATAGCTCTGTGATAGTTCTGTAATATCTCTGTGATAGCTCTGTAATATCCCTGTGATAGCTCTGTAATATCTCTGTGATATCTCTGTGATAGCTCTGTGATATATCTGTAATAGCTCTGTGATATCTCTGTGATAGATCTGTAATATCTCTGTGATAGCTCTGTGATAGATCTGTGATATCTCTGTGATAGCTCTGTAATATATCTGTAATAGCTCTGTGATATCTCTGTGATAGCTCTGTAATATCTCTGTGATAGCTCTGTAATATCTATGTGATAGCTCTGTAATATCTCTGTGATATCTGTGTGATAGCTCTGTGATATATCTGTAATAGCTCTGTGATGTCTCTGTGATAGCCCTGTAATATCTCTGTGATAGCTCTGTAATATCTCTGTGATAGCTCTGTAATATCACTGTGATAGCTCTGTAATATCTCTGTGATAGCTCTGTAATATCTCTGTGATAGCTCTGTGATATCTGTGTGATAGCTCTGTGATATCCCAGTAATAGCTCTGAGATATGACTCTAAAATTTATGTGATATCTCTGTAATATATCTGTTATAGCTCTAATATCTATGTGATAGCTCTGTAATATCTCTGTAATAGCTCTGTGATAGCTCTGTGATATCTCTTTGATATATCTCTAATATTTCTGTGATATCCCTGTAATATCTCTGTGATAGCTCTGTAATATCTCTGTGATAGCTCTGTGATAGCTCTGTAATATCTCTGTGATAGCTCTGTGATAGCTCTGTAATATCTCTGTTATAGCTCTGTAATATCTGTGATATCTCTGTGATAGCTCTGTGACAGCTCTGTGATAGCTCTGTGATAGCTCTGTGATAGCTCTGTAATATCTCTGTGATAGCTCTGTAATATCTCTGTGATAGTTCTGTGATATCTGTGTGTTAGCTCTGTGATATCCCTGTAATAGCTCTGAGATATGACTCTAATATTTCTGTGATAGCTCTGTAATAGCTCTGTGATATCTCTGTGATAGCTCTGTGATAGCTCTGTGATATCCCTGTAATTACTCTGTGAAAGCTCTGTAATATATCTGTAATAGCTCTGTGATATCTCTGTGATAGCTCTGTAATATCTCTGTGATAGCTCTGTAATATCCCTGTGATAGCTCTATAATATCTCTGTGATAGCTCTGTGATTGCACTGTGATATCTCTGTGATAGCTCTGTGATATCTCTGTGATAGCTCTGTAGTATCTCTGTGATAGCTCTGTGATAGGTCAGTAATATCTCTGATGGCTCTGTAATATCTCTGTGATATCTCTGTAATATCACTGTGATAGCTCTGTGATATCTCTGTGATAGCTCTGTGATAGCTCTGTAATAGCTCTGTGATAGCTCTGTAATTTCTCTGTGATAGCTCTGTAATATCCCTGGGATAGCTCTGTAATATATCTGTAATAGCTCTGTGATATCCCTGTAATTACTCTGTGATAGCTCTGTGATAGCTCTGTGATAGCTCTGTGATATCCCTGTAATTACTCTGTGATAGCTCTGTAATATATCTATAATAGCTCTGTGATATCTCTGTGATATCTCTGTAATATCTCTGTGATACCTCTGTAATATCCCTGTGATAGCTCTATAATATCTCTGTGATAGCTCTGTGATAGCTCTGTGATAGCTCTGTGATATCTCTGTGATAGCTCTGTGATATCTCTGTGATAGCTCTGTAGTATCTCTGTGATAGCTCTGTGATAGGTCTGTAATATCTCTGATGGCTCTGTAATATCTCTGTGATATCTCTGTAATATCACTGTGATAGCTCTGTGATAGCTCTGTGATAGCTCTGTGATAGCTCTGTGATAGCTCTGTAATAGCTCTGTGATAGATCTGTAATATCTCTGTGATAGCGTTGTAATATCCCTGTGATAGCTATGTAATATCTCTGTGATAGCTGTGTAATATCTCTATGATAGCTCTGTGATATCTCTGTGATAGCTCTGTAATATCTCTGTGATAGCTCTGTAATATCCCTGTGATAGCTCTGTAATATCTCTGTGATATCTCTGTGATAGCTCTGTTATATCTCTGTGATATCTCTGTAATATATCTGTGATAGCTCTCTAATATGTCTGTGATAGCTCTGTGATATATATGTGATATAGCTAATATTTATGTGATAGCTCTGAGATATCTCTCTAATATTTCTGTGATATCGCTGTAATATCTCTGTGATAGCTCTGTGATATCTGTGTGATAGCTTTGTAATATCTCTGTGATAGCTCTGTGATATCCCTGTAATAGCTCTGAGATATTTCTCTAATATTTCTGTGATAGGTCTGTAATAGCTCTGTGATATCACTGTGATAGCTCTGTGATAGCTCTGTAAAATCTCTGTGATAGCTCTGTAATATTTCTGTGAAATATACCCTTAATATATCTGTGATATCTCTAATATCTCTGTGATAGCTCTGTAATATATCTGTGATATCTCTAATATCTATGTGATAGCTCTGTGATATCTCTCAAATATTTCTGTGATATTCCTGTAATACCTCTCTGATATCTCTGTGATATCTGTGTGATAGCTCTGTGATATCCCTGTAATAGCTCTGAGATATGACTCTAATATTTCTGTGATAGCTCTGTAATAGCAATGTGATAACTCTGTGATATATCTGTGATAGCTGTGTGATAGGTCTGTGATATCCCTGTAATTACTCTGTCATAGCTCTGTAATATATCTGTAATAGCTCTGTGATATCTCTGTGATAGCTCTGTAATATTTCTGTGATAGCTCTGTAATATCCCTGTGATAGCTCTGTAATATCTCTGTGATATCTCTGTGATAGCTCTGTGATATATCTGTAATAGGTCTGTTATAGCTCTGTAATATCTGTGATATCTCTGTGATAGCTCTGTGACAGCTCTGTGATAGCTCTGTGATAGCTCTGTGATAGCTCTAATATCTATGTGATATCTCTGTAATATATCTGTTATAGCTCTAATATCTATGTGATAGCTCTGTAATATCTCTGTAATAGCTCTGTGATAGCTCTGTGATATCTCTTTGATATATCTCTAATATTTCTGTGATATCCCTGTAATATCTCTGTGATAGCTCTGTAATATCTCTGTGATAGCTCTGTGATAGCTCTGTAATATCTCTGTGATAGCTCTGTGATAGCTCTGTAATATCTCTGTTATAGCTCTGTAATATCTGTGATATCTCTGTGATAGCTCTGTGACAGCTCTGTGATAGCTCTGTGATAGCTCTGTGATAGCTCTGTAATATCTCTGTGATAGCTCTGTAATATCTCTGTGATAGTTCTGTGATATCTGTGTGTTAGCTCTGTGATATCCCTGTAATAGCTCTGAGATATGACTCTAATATTTCTGTGATAGCTCTGTAATAGCTCTGTGATATCTCTGTGATAGCTCTGTGATAGCTCTGTGATATCCCTGTAATTACTCTGTGATAGCTCTGTAATATATCTGTAATAGCTCTGTGATATCTCTGTGATAGCTCTGTAATATCTCTGTGATAGCTCTGTAATATCCCTGTGATAGCTCTATAATATCTCTGTGATAGCTCTGTGATTGCACTGTGATATCTCTGTGATAGCTCTGTGATATCTCTGTGATAGCTCTGTAGTATCTCTGTGATAGCTCTGTGATAGGTCAGTAATATCTCTGATGGCTCTGTAATATCTCTGTGATATCTCTGTAATATCACTGTGATAGCTCTGTGATATCTCTGTGATAGCTCTGTGATAGCTCTGTAATAGCTCTGTGATAGCTCTGTAATTTCTCTGTGATAGCTCTGTAATATCCCTGGGATAGCTCTGTAATATATCTGTAATAGCTCTGTGATATCTCTGTGATAGCTCTGTGATAGCTCTGTGATATCCCTGTAATTACTCTGTGATAGCTCTGTAATATATCTATAATAGCTCTGTGATATCTCTGTGATATCTCTGTAATATCTCTGTGATACCTCTGTAATATCCCTGTGATAGCTCTATAATATCTCTGTGATAGCTCTGTGATAGCTCTGTGATAGCTCTGTGATATCTCTGTGATAGCTCTGTGATATCTCTGTGATAGCTCTGTAGTATCTCTGTGATAGCTCTGTGATAGGTCTGTAATATCTCTGATGGCTCTGTAATATCTCTGTGATATCTCTGTAATATCACTGTGATAGCTCTGTGATAGCTCTGTGATAGCTCTGTGATAGCTCTGTAATAGCTCTGTGATAGATCTGTAATATCTCTGTGATAGCGTTGTAATATCCCTGTGATAGCTATGTAATATCTCTGTGATAGCTGTGTAATATCTCTATGATAGCTCTGTGATATCTCTGTGATAGCTCTGTAATATCTCTGTGATAGCTCTGTAATATCCCTGTGATAGCTCTGTAATATCTCTGTGATATCTCTGTGATAGCTCTGTTATATCTCTGTGATATCTCTGTAATATATCTGTGATAGCTCTCTAATATGTCTGTGATAGCTCTGTGATATATATGTGATATAGCTAATATTTATGTGATAGCTCTGAGATATCTCTCTAATATTTCTGTGATATCGCTGTAATATCTCTGTGATAGCTCTGTGATATCTGTGTGATAGCTTTGTAATATCTCTGTGATAGCTCTGTGATATCCCTGTAATAGCTCTGAGATATTTCTCTAATATTTCTGTGATAGGTCTGTAATAGCTCTGTGATATCACTGTGATAGCTCTGTGATAGCTCTGTAAAATCTCTGTGATAGCTCTGTAATATTTCTGTGAAATATACCCTTAATATATCTGTGATATCTCTAATATCTCTGTGATAGCTCTGTAATATATCTGTGATATCTCTAATATCTATGTGATAGCTCTGTGATATCTCTCAAATATTTCTGTGATATTCCTGTAATACCTCTCTGATATCTCTGTGATATCTGTGTGATAGCTCTGTGATATCCCTGTAATAGCTCTGAGATATGACTCTAATATTTCTGTGATAGCTCTGTAATAGCTCTGTGATAACTCTGTGATATATCTGTGATAGCTGTGTGATAGCTCTGTGATATCCCTGTAATTACTCTGTCATAGCTCTGTAATATATCTGTAATAGCTCTGTGATATCTCTGTGATAGCTCTGTAATATTTCTGTGATAGCTCTGTAATATCCCTGTGATAGCTCTGTAATATCTCTGTGATATCTCTGTGATAGCTCTGTGATATATCTGTAATAGGTCTGTGATATCTCTGTGATAGCTCTGTGATAGCTCTGTAATATCTCTGTGATAGCTCTGTAATATCTCTGTGATAGTTCTGTGATATCTGTGTGTTAGCTCTGTGATATCCCTGTAATAGCTCTGAGATATGACTCTAATATTTCTGTGATAGCTCTGTAATAGCTCTGTGATATCTCTGTGATAGCTCTGTGATAGCTCTGTGATATCCCTGTAATTACTCTGTGATAGCTCTGTAATATATCTGTAATATATCTGTGATATCTCTGTGATAGCTCTGTAATATCTCTGTGATAGCTCTGTAATATCCCTGTGATAGCTCTATAATATCTCTGTGATAGCTCTGTGATAGCTCTGTAATAGCTCTGTGATAGTTCTGTAATATCTCTGTGATAGCTCTGTAATATCCCTGTGATAGCTCTGTAATATCTCTGTGATATCTCTGTGATAGCTCTGTGATATATCTGTAATAGCTCTGTGATATCTCTGTGATAGATCTGTAATATCTCTGTGATAGCTCTGTGATAGATCTGTGATATCTCTGTGATAGCTCTGTAATATATCTGTAATAGCTCTGTGATATCTCTGTGATAGCTCTGTAATATCTCTGTGATAGCTCTGTAATATCTATGTGATAGCTCTGTAATATCTCTGTGATATCTGTGTGATAGCTCTGTGATATATCTGTAATAGCTCTGTGATGTCTCTGTGATAGCCCTGTAATATCTCTGTGATAGCTCTGTAATATCTCTGTGATAGCTCTGTAATATCACTGTGATAGCTCTGTAATATCTCTGTGATAGCTCTGTAATATCACTGTGATAGCTCTGTAATATCTCTGTGATAGCTCTGTAATATCTCTGTAATAGCTCTGTGATAGCTCTGTGATATCTCTTTGATATATCTCTAATATTTCTGTGATATCCCTGTAATATCTCTGTGATAGCTCTGTAATATCTCTGTGATAGCTCTGTGATAGCTCTGTAATATCTCTGTGATAGCTCTGTGATAGCTCTGTAATATCTCTGTTACAGCTCTGTAATATCTGTGATATCTCTGTGATAGCTCTGTGACAGCTCTGTGATAGCTCTGTGATATCTCTGTAATATCTCTGTGATATCTCTGTGATAGCTCTGTAATATCTCTGTGATATCTCTGTAATATATCTGTGATAGCTCTCTAATATGTCTGTGATAGCTCTGTGATATATCTGTGATATAGCTAATATTGATGTGATAGCTCTGTGATATCTCTCTAATATCTCTGTGATAGCGCTGTGATATCTGTGTGATAGCTTTGTAATATATCTGTGATAGCTCTGTGATATACCTGTAATAGCTCTGAGATATTTCTCTAATATTTCTGTGATAGGTCTGTAATAGCTCTGTGATAGCTCTGTGATAGCTCTGTAATATCTCTGTGATAGCTCTGTAATATCTCTGTGATAGCTCTGTAATATCTCTGTGATAGCTCTGTAATATCTCTGTGATAGTTCTGTGATATCTGTGTGTTAGCTCTGTGATATCCCTGTAATAGCTCTGAGATATGACTCTAATATTTCTGTGATAGCTCTGTAATAGCTCTGTGATATCTCTGTGATAGCTCTGTGATAGCTCTGTGATATCCCTGTAATTACTATGTGATAGCTCTGTAATATATCTGTAATAGCTCTGTGATATCTCTGTGATAGCTCTGTAATATCTCTGTGATAGCTCTGTTATATCCCTGTGATAGCTCTATAATATCTCTGTGTTCGCTGTGTGATAGCTCTGTGATATCTCTGTGATAGCTCTGTGATATCTCTGTGATAGCTCTGTAGTATCTCTGTGATAGCTCTGTGATATCTGTGTGATAGCTTTGTAATATATCTGTGATAGCTCTGTGATATACCTGTAATAGCTCTGAGATATTTCTCTAATATTTCTGATAGGTCTGTAATAGCTCTGTGATATCTCTGTGATATCTCTGTAATATCTCTGTGATAGCTCTGTAATATCTCTGTGATAGCTCTGTAATATCCCTGTGATAGCTCTGTAATATCTCTGTGATATCTCTGTGATAGCTCTTTAATATCTTTGTGATAACTCTGTAATATCTCTGTGATAGCTCTGTAAAATCTCTGTGATAGCTCTGTAATATTTCTGTGAAATATACCTGTAATATATCTGTGATATCTCTAATATCTCTGTGATAGCTCTGTGATATCTGTGTGATAGCTCTGTGATATCCCTGTAATAGCTCTGAGATATGATTCTTATATTTCTGTGATAGCTCTGTGATAGCTCTGTGATAGCTCTGTGATATCCCTGTAATTACTCTGTGATTGCTCTGTAATATATCTGTAATAGCTCTGTGATATCTCTGTCATAGCTCTGTAATATCTCTGTGATAGCTCTATAATATCCCTGTGATAGCTCTATAATATCTCTGTGATAGCTGTGTGATAGCTGTGTGATAGCTCTGTGATATCTCTGTGATAGCTCTGAGATATCTCTGTGATAGCTCTGTAGTATCTCTGTGATAGCTCTGTGATAGGTCTGTAATATCTCTGATGGCTCTGTATTATCTCTGTGATATCTCTGTAATATCACTGTGATAGCTCTGTGATATCTCTGTGATAGCTCTGTGATAGCTCTGTAATAGCTCTGTGAAAGCTCTGTAATATCTCTGTGATAGCGTTGTAATATCCCTGTGATAGCTCTGTAATATCTCTATGATAGCTCTGTGATATCTGTGATAGCTCTGTAATATCTCTGTGATAGCTCTGTAATATCCCTGTGATAGCTCTGTAATATCTCTGTGATAGCTCTGTTATATCTCTGATATCTCTGTAATATATCTGTGATAGCTCTCTAATATGTCTGTGATAGCTCTGTGATATATATGTGATATAGCTAATATTTATGTGATAGCTCTGTGATATCTCTCTAATATTTCTGTGATATCCCTGTAATATCTCTGTGATAGCTCTGTAATATCCCTGTGATAGCTCTGTAGTATCTCTGTGATAGCTCTGTAATATCTCTGTGATAGCTCTGTGATATCTCTGTGATAGCTCTGTATTATCTCTGTGATAGCTCTGTAATATTTCTGTGAAAAATACCTGTAATATATCTGTGATATCTCTAATATCTCTGTGATACCTCTGTAATATATCTGTGATATCTCTAATATCTATGTGATAGCTCTGTGATATCTCTCTAATATTTCTGTGATATTCCTGTTATATCTCTGTGATAGCTCTGTGATATCTGTGTGATAGCTCTGTGATATCCCAGTAATAGCTCTGAGATATGACTATAATATTTCTGTGATAGCTCTGTAATAGTTCTGTGATAGCTCTGTGATATCTCTGTGATAGCTCTGTGATAGCTCTGTGATAGCTCTGTGATAGCTCTGTGATATCCCTGTAATTACTCTGTGATAGCTCTGTAATATATCTGTAATAGCTCTGTGATATCTCTGTGATAGCTCTGTAATATCTCTGTGATATCTCTGTGATAGCTCTGTAATATCCCTGTGATAGCTCTATAATATCTCTGTGATAGCTCTGTGATAGCTCTGTAGTATCTCTGTGATAGCTCTGTGATAGGTCTGTAATATCTCTGATGGCTCTGTATTATCTCTGTGATATCTCTGTAATATCACTGTGATAGCTCTGTGATATCTCTGTGATAGCTCTGTGATAGCTCTGTAATAGCTCTGTGATAGCTCTGTAATATCTCTGTGATAGCGTTGTAATATCCCTGTGATAGCTCTGTAATATCTCTGTGATAGCTCTGTAATATCTCTATGATAGCTCTGTGATATCTCTGTGATAGCTCTGTAATATCTCTGTGATATCTCTGTGATAGCTCTGTTATATCTCTGTGATATCTCTGTAATATATCTGTGATAGCTCTTTAATATGTCTGTGATAGCTCTGTGATATATATGTGATATAGCTAATATTTCTGTGATAGCTCTGTGATATCTCTCTAATATTTCTGTGATATCCCTGTAATACCTCTGTGATAGCTCTGTGATATCTGTGTGATAGCTTTGTAATATCTCTGTGATAGCTTTGTGATATCCCTGTAATAGCTCTGAGATATTTTTCTAATATTTCTGTGATAGGTCTGTAATAGCTCTGTGATAGCTCTGTGATAGCTCTGTAAAATCTCTGTGATAGCTCTGTAAAATTTCTGTGAAATATACCTTTAATATACCTGTGATATCTCTAATATCTCTGTGATAGCTCTGTAATATATCTGTGATATCTCTAATATCTATGTGATAGCTCTGTGATATCTCTCTAATATTTCTGTGATATTCCTGTAATATCTCTGTGATAGCTCTGTGATATCTGTGTGATAGTTCTGTGATATTCCTGTAATAGCTCTGAGATATGACTCTAATATTTCTGTGATAGCTCTGTAATAGCTCTGTGATATCTCTGTGATAGCTCTGTGATAGATCTGTGATATCCCTGTAATCTATGTGAAAGCTCTGTAATATATCTGTAATAGCTCTGTGATATCTCTGTGATAGCTCTGTAATATCTCTGTGATAGCTCTGTTATATCCCTGTGATAGCTCTATAATATCTCTGTGATAGCTCTGTGATTGCTCTGTGATATCTCTGTGATAGCTCTGTGATATCTCTGTGATAGCTCTGTAGTATCTCTGTGATAGCTCTGTGATTGGTCTGTAATATCTCTGATGGCTCTGTAATATCTCTGTGATATCTCTGTAATATCACTGTGATAGCTCTGTGATATCTCTGTGATAGCTCTGTGATAGCTCTGTAATAGCTCTGTGATAGCTCTGTAATATCTCTGTGATAGCTCTGTAATATCCCTGTGATAGCTCTGTAATATCTCTGTGATATCTCTGTGATAGCTCTGTGACATATCTGTAATAGCTCTGTGATATCTCTGTGATAGCTCTGTAATATATCTGTAAAAGCTCTGTGATATCTCTGTGATTGCTCTGTAATATCTCTGTGATAGCTCTGTAATATATATGTGATAGCTCTGTAAAATCTTTGTGAAATCTGTGTGATAGCTCTGTGATATATCTGTAATAGCTCTGTGATGTCTCTGTGATAGCTCTGTAATATTTCTGTGATAGCTCTGTAATATCTCTGTGATAGCTCTGTAATATCTCTGTGATAGCTCTGTAATATCTCTGTGATAGCTTTGTGATATCTGGGTGATAGCTCTGTGATATCCCTGTAATAGCTCTGAGATATGACTCTAAAATTTCTGTGATATCTCTGTAATATATCTGTTATAGCTCTAATATCTATGTGATAGCTCTGTAATATCTCTGTAATAGCTCTGTGATAGCTCTGTGATATCTCTGTGATATATCTCTAATATTTCTGTGATATCCCTGTAATATCTCTGTGATTGCTCTGTAATATCTCTGTGATAGCTCTGTGATAGCTCTGTAATATCTCTGTGATAGCTCTGTAATATCTGTGATATCTCTGTGATAGCTCTGTGATAGCTCTGTGATATCTCTGTAATATCTCTGTGATAGCTCTGTAATATCTCTGTGATGTCTCTGTAATATATCTGTGATAGCTCTCTAATATGTCTGTGATAGCTCTGTGATATATCTGTGATATAGCTAATATTGATGTGATAGCTCTGTGATATCTCTCTAATATCTCTGTGATAGCTCTGTGATATCTGTGTGATAGCTTTGTAATATATCTGTGATAGCTCTGTGATATCCCTGTAATAGATCTGAGATATTTCTCTAATATTTCTGTGATAGCTCTGTGATAGCTCTGTGATAGCTCTGTAATATCTCTGTGATAGCTCTGTAATATCTCTGTGATAGCTCTGTAATATCCCTGTGATAGCTCTGTAATATCTCTGTGATATCTCTGTGATAGCTCTGTAATATCTCTGTGATAACTCTGTAATATCACTGTGATAGCTCTGTAAAATCTCTGTGATAGCTCTGTAATATTTCTGTGAAATATACCTGTAATATATCAGTGATATCTCTAATATCTCTGTGATAGCTCTGTAATATATCTGTGATATCTCTAATATCTATGTTATAGCTCTGTGATATCTCTCTAATATTTCTGTGATATCCCTGTAATAGCTCTGAGATATGACTCTAATATTTCTGTGATAGCTCTGTAATAGCTCTGTGATAGCTCTGTGATAGCTCTATGATATATCTGTGATAGCTCTGTGATAGCTCTGTGATAGCTCTGTGATATCCCTGTAATTTCTCTGTGATAGCTCTGTAATATATCTGTAATAGCTCTGTGATATCTCTGTGATAGGTCTGTAATATTTCTGTGATAGCTCTGTAATATCCCTGTGATAGCTCTGTAATATCTCTGTGATATCTCTGTGATAGCTCTGTGATAGCTCTGTGATATATCTGTAATAGCTCTGTGATATCTCTGTGATAGCTCTGTGATAGCTCTGTGATATCCCTGTAATAGCTCAGAGATATGACTCTAATATTTCTATGATAGCTCTGTAATAGCTCTGTGATAGCTCTGTGATATATCTGTGATAGCTCTGTGATAGCTCTGTGATATCTCTGTGATAGCTCTGTGATAGCTCTGTAATACCTCTGTGATAGGTCTGTAATATCTCTGTGATATCTCTGTAATATCCCTGTGATAGCTCTGTAATATCTGTGTGATATCTCTGTGATAGCTCTGTGATATATCTGTAATAGCTCTGTGATATCTCTGTAATAGATCTGTAATATCTCTGTGATAGCTCTGTGATAGCTCTGTGATATCTCTGTGATAGCTCTGTAATATATCTGTAATAGCTCTGTGATATCTCTGTGATAGCTCTGTAATATCTATGTGATAGCTCTGTAATATCTCTGTGATAGCTCTGTAATATCGTTGTGATAGCTCTGTAATATCTCTGTGATATCTGTGTGATAGCTAAGTGATATATCTGTAATAGCTCTGTGATATCTCTGTAATATCACTGTGATAGCTCTGTAATGTCTCTGTGATAGCTCTGTAATATCACTGTGATAGCTCTGTAATATGTCTGTGATAGCTCTGTAATATCTCTGTGATAGCTTTGTGATATCTGTGTGATAGCTCTGTGATAACCCTGTAATAGCTCTTAGATATGACTCTAATATTTCTGTGATATCTCTGTAATATATCTGTTATAGCTCTAATATCTATGTGATAGCTCTGCAATATCTCTGTAATAGCTCTGTGATAGCTCTGTGATATCTCTGTGATATATCTCTATTATTTCTGTGATATCCCTGTAATATCTCTGTGATAGCTCTGTAATATCTCTATGATAGCTCTGTGATAGCTCTGTAATATCTCTGTGATAGCTCTGTAATATCTGTGATATCTCTGTGATAGCTCTGTGATAGCTCTGTAATAGCTCTGTGATATCTCTGTAATACTTCTGTAATATCTCTGTGAAAGCTCTGTAGTATCTCTGTTATAGCTCTGTGATAGGTCTGTAATATCTCTGATAGCTCTGTAATATCTCTGTGATATCTCTGTGATAGCTGTGTAATATCACTGTGATAGCTCTGTGATATCTCTGTGATAGCTCTGTAATATCTCTGTGATAGCTCTGTGATATCTCTGTGATAGCTCTGTAATATCTCTGTGAAAGCTCTGTAATATCCCTGTGATAGCTCTGTGATATCTCTGTAATAGCTCTGTAATATTTCTGTGATAGCTCTGTGATATCTCTGTGATAGCTCTGTAATATCCATGTGATACCTCTGTAATATCTCTGTGATATCTCTGTGATAGCTCTGTGATATCTCTGTAATATCTCTGTAATATCTCTGTGATAGCTTTGTAGTATCTCTGTGATAGCTCTGTGATAGGTCTGTAATATCTCTGATAGCTCTGTAATATCTCTGTGATATCTCTGTGATAGCTCTGTAGTATCACTGTGACAGCTCTGTGATATATCTGTGATAGCTCTGTGATAGGTCTGTAATATCTCTGTGATAGCTCTGTAATATCTCTGTGATAGCTCTTTAATATCCCTGTGATAGCTCTGTAATATCTCTGTGATAGCTCTGTAATATCTCTGTGATAGCTCTGTTATATCTCTGTGATAGCTCTGTAATATCTCTGTGATAGCTCTGTAATATCCCTGTGATAGCTCTGTAATATCTCTGTGATATCTCTGTGATAGTTCTGTAATATCTCTGTGATATCTCTGTAATGTCTCTGTGATAGTTCTCTAATATGTCTGTGATAGCTCTGTGATATATCTGTGATATAGCTAATCTTTATGTGATAGCTCTGTGATATCTCTAATATTTCTGTGATATCATTGTAATATCTCTGTGATAGCTCTGTGATATCTGTGTGATAGCTTTGTAATATCTCTGTGATAGCTCTGTGATATCCCTGTAATAGCTCTGAGATATGACTCTAATATTTCTGTGATAGCTCTGTGATAGCTGTGTGATAGCTGTGTGATAGCTCTGTGATAGCTCTGTGATATATCTGTGATAGCTCTGTGATAGTTCTGTGATATCCCTGTAATTACTCTGTGATAGCTCTGTAATATATCTGTAATAGCTCTGTGATATCTCTTTGATAGGTCTGTAATATTTCTCTGATAGCTCTGTAATATCCCTTTGATAGCTCTGTAATATCTCTGTGATATCTCTATGATAGCTCTGTGATATATCTGTAATAGCTCTGTGATATCTCTGTGATAGCTCTGTGATAGCTCTGTAATATCTCTATGATAGCTCTGTAATATCTCTGTGATAGCTCTGTGATATCTGTGTGATAGCTCTGTGATATCCCTGTAATAGCTCTGAGATATGACTAATATTTCTATGATAGCTCTGTAATAGCTCTGTGATAGCTCTGTGATATATCTGTGATAGCTCTGTGATAGCTCTGTGATAGCTCTGTGATATATCTGTGATAGCTCTGTGATAGCTCTGTGATATCCCTGTAATTACACTGTGATAGCTCTGTAATATATCTGTAATAGCTCTGTGATATCTTCGTGATAGCTCTGTGACAGCTCTGTGATATCCCTGTGATAGCTCTGTAATATCTCTGTGATATCTCTGTGATAGCTCTGTGATATATCTGTAATAGCTCTGTGATATCTCTGTGATAGCTCTGTAATATCTCTGTGATATCTCTGTAATATCTCTGTGATAGCTCTGTGATATCTGTGTGATAGCTCTGTGATATCCCTGTAATAGCTCTGAGATATGACTCTAATATTTCTGTGATAGCTCTGTAATAGCTCTGTGATAGCTCTGTGATATATCTGTGATAGCTATGTGATAGCTCTGTGATATCCCTGTAATTACTCTGTGATAGCTCTGTAATATATCTGTAATAGCTCTGTGATATCTCTGTGATCGCTCTGTAATATCTCTGCGAAAGCTCTGTAATATCTCTGTAATAGCTCTGTGATAGCTCTGTGATATCTCTGTGATAGCTCTGTAATATATCTGTAATAGCTCTGTGATATCTCTGTGATATCTCTGTAATATCTCTGTGATAGCTCTGTAATATCTATGTGATAGCTCTGTAATATCTCTGTGATATCTGTGTGATAGCTCTGTGATATATCTGTAATAGCTCTGTGATGTCTCTGTGATAGCTCTGTAATATCGCTGTGATAGCTCTGTAATATCTCTGTGATAGCTCTTTAATATCACTGTGATAGCTCTGTAATATCTCTGTGATAGCTCTGTAATATCTCTGTGATAGCTCTGTGATATCTGTGTGATAGCTATGTGATATCCCAGTAATAGCTCTGAGATATGACTCTAATATTTCTGTGATATCTCTGTAATATATCTGTTATAGCTCTAATATCTATGTGATAGCTCTGTAATATCTCTGTAATAGCTCTGTTATAGCTCTGTGATATCTCTGTGATATCTCTCTAATATTTCTGTGATATCCCTGTAATATCTCTGTGATAGTTCTGTAATATCTCTGTGATAGCTCTGTGATAGCTCTGTAATATCTCTGTGATAGCTCTGTAATATCTGTGATATCTCTGTGATAGTTCTATGATAGCTCTGTGATATCTCTTTAATATTTCTGTAATATCTCTGTGAAAGATTTGTAGTATCTCTGAGATAGCTCTGTGATAGCTCTGTAATATCTCTGTGATATCTCTGTGATAGCTCTGTAATATCACTGTGATAGCTCTGTGATATTTTTGTGATAGCTCTGTGATAGCTCTGTAATTGCTCTGTAATATCTCTGTGATAGCTCTGTGATATCTCTGTGATAGCTCTGTAATATCTCAGTGAAAGCTCTGTAATATCCCTGTGATAGCTCTGTGATATCTCTGTGATCGCTCTGTAATATTTCAGTGATAGCTCTGTGATATCTCTGTGATAACTCTATAATATCTCTGTGATAGCTCTGTAATATCCATGTGATAGCTCTGTAATATCTCTGTGATATCTCCGTGATAGCTCTGTGATATCTCTGTAATATCTCTGTGATAGCTTTGTAGTATCTCTGTGATAGCTCTGTGGTAGGTCTGTAATATCTCTGATAGCTCTGTAATATCTCTGTGATATCTCTGTGATAGCTCTGTAATATCACTGTGATAGCTCTGTGATATCTCTGTGATAGCTCTGTGATAGCTCTGTAATATCTCTGTGATAGCTCTGTAATATCCATGTGATAGCTCTGTAATTTCTCTGTGATAGCTCTGTAATATCTCTGTGTTAGCTCTGTGATAGCTCTGTGATATCTCTGTGATATCTCTGTGGTAGCTCTGTAATATCTCTGTGATAGCTCTATAATATCTCTGTGATAGCTCTGTGATATCTCTGTGATAGCGCTGTAATATCTCTGTGATAGCTCTGTAATATCCCTGTGATAGCTCTGTAATATCTCTGTGATATCTCTGTGATAGTTCTGTAATATCTCTGTGATATCTCTGTAATGTCTCTGTGATAGTTCTCTAATATGTCTGTGATAGCTCTGTGATATATCTGTGATATAGCTCTGTGATATCTCTCTAATATTTCTGGGATATCATTGTAATATCTCTGTGATAGCTCTGTAATATCTGTGTGATAGCTTTGTAATATCTCTGTGATAGCTCTGTGATATCCCTGTAATAGTTCTGAGATATTTCTCTAATATTTCTGTGATAGGTCTGTAATAGCTCTGTGATATCTCTGTGATAGCTCTGTGATAGCTCTGTGATAGCTCTGTAATATCTCTGTGATAGCTCTGTAATATTTCTGTGATAGCTCTGTAATATCTCTGTGATAGCTCTTTAATATCTCTGTGATAGCTCTGTGATATCTCTGTGATAGCTCTGTAATATCTCTGTGATAGCTCTGTTATATCTCTGTGATAGCTCTGTAATATCTCTGTGATAGCTCTGTAATATCCCTGTGATAGCTCTGTAATATCTCTGTGATATCTCTGTGATAGTTCTGTAATATCTCTGTGATATCTCTGTAATGTCTCTGTGATAGTTCTCTAATATGTCTGTGATAGCTCTGTGATATATCTGTGATATAGCTAATCTTTATGTGATAGCTCTGTGATATCTCTAATATTTCTGTGATATCATTGTAATATCTCTGTGATAGCTCTGTGATATCTGTGTGATAGCTTTGTAATATCTCTGTGATAGCTCTGTAATATCTCAGTGAAAGCTCTGTAATATCCCTGTGATAGCTCTGTGATATCTCTGTGATCGCTCTGTAATATTTCAGTGATAGCTCTGTGATATCTCTGTGATAACTCTATAATATCTCTGTGATAGCTCTGTAATATCCATGTGATAGCTCTGTAATATCTCTGTGATATCTCCGTGATAGCTCTGTGATATCTCTGTAATATCTCTGTGATAGCTTTGTAGTATCTCTGTGATAGCTCTGTGGTAGGTCTGTAATATATCTGATAGCTCTGTAATATCTCTGTGATATCTCTGTGATAGCTCTGTAATATCACTGTGATAGCTCTGTGATATCTCTGTGATAGCTCTGTGATAGCTCTGTAATATCTCTGTGATAGCTCTGTAATATCCATGTGATAGCTCTGTAATTTCTCTGTGATAGCTCTGTAATATCTCTGTGTTAGCTCTGTGATAGCTCTGTGATATCTCTGTGATATCTCTGTGGTAGCTCTGTAATATCTCTGTGATAGCTCTATAATATCTCTGTGATAGCTCTGTGATATCTCTGTGATAGCGCTGTAATATCTCTGTGATAGCTCTGTAATATCCCTGTGATAGCTCTGTAATATCTCTGTGATATCTCTGTGATAGTT
The DNA here is from genome assembly GCA_031769625.1 of Taudactylus pleione. Classification (NCBI taxonomy): domain Eukaryota; kingdom Metazoa; phylum Chordata; class Amphibia; order Anura; family Myobatrachidae; genus Taudactylus; species Taudactylus pleione. Next base: position 1,120,491 of record JAUIMM010000459.1, on the reverse strand, counting down.
CTGTAATATCTCTGTGATATCTCTGTAATGTCTCTGTGATAGTTCTCTAATATGTCTGTGATAGCTCTGTGATATATCTGTGATATAGCTCTGTGATATCTCTCTAATATTTCTGGGATATCATTGTAATATCTCTGTGATAGCTCTGTAATATCTGTGTGATAGCTTTGTAATATCTCTGTGATAGCTCTGTGATATCCCTGTAATAGTTCTGAGATATTTCTCTAATATTTCTGTGATAGGTCTGTAATAGCTCTGTGATATCTCTGTGATAGCTCTGTGATAGCTCTGTGATAGCTCTGTAATATCTCTGTGATAGCTCTGTAATATTTCTGTGATAGCTCTGTAATATCTCTGTGATAGCTCTTTAATATCTCTGTGATAGCTCTGTGATATCTCTGTGATAGCTCTGTAATATCTCTGTGATAGCTCTGTAATATTTCTGTGAAATATATCTGTAATATATCTGTGATATCTCTAATATCTCTGTGATAGCTCTGTAATATATCTGTGATATCTCTAATATCTATGTGATAGCTCTGTGATATCTCTAATATTTCTGTGATATTCCTGTTATATCTCTGTGATAGCTCTGTGATATCTGTGTGATAGCTCTGTGATATCCCTGTAATAGCTCTGAGATATGACTCTAATATTTCTGTGATAGCTCTGTAATAGCTCTGTGATAGCTCTGTAATAGCTCTGTGATAGCTCTGTGATAGCTCTGTGATATCCCTGTAATTACTCTGTGATAGCTCTGTAATATATCTGTAATAGCTCTGTGATATCTCTGTGATAGCTCTGTAATATCTCTGTGATAGCTCTGTAATATCCCTGTGATAGCTCTGTGATAGCTCTGTGATATCTCTGTGGTAGCTCTGTAATATCTCTGTGATAGCTCTGTAATATCTCTGTGATAGCTCTCTAATATCTCTGTGATAGCTCTGTGATAGCTCTGTGATATCTCTGTGATAGCTCTGTAATATATCTGTAATAGCTCTGTGATATCTGTGTGATAGCTCTCTAATATCTCTGTGATAGCTCTGTGATAACTTTGTGATAGCTCTGTGATATCTCTGTGATAGCTCTGTAATATATCTGTAATAGCTCTGTGATATCTGTGTGATAGCTCTGTAATATCTCTGTGATAGCTCTGTAATATCTATGTGATAGCTCTGTAATATCTCTGTGATATCTGTGTGATAGCTCTGTGATATATCTGTAATTGCTCTGTGATATCTCTGTGATAGCTCTGTAATATCTCTGTGATAGCTCTGTAATATCTCTGTGATAGCTCTCTAATATCTCTGTGATAGCTCTGTGATATCTCTGTGATAGCTCTGTAATATATCTGTAATAGCTCTGTGATATCTCTGTGATAGCTCTGTAATATCTATGTGATAGCTCTGTAATATCTCTGTGATATCTGTGTGATAGCTCTGTGATATATCTGTAATAGCTCTGTGATTGCTCTGTAATATCTCTGTGATAGCTCTGTAATATCTCTGTGATAGTTCTGTGATAGCTGTGTGTTAGCTCTGTGATATCCCTGTAATAGCTCTGAGATATGACTCTAATATTTCTGTGATAGCTCTGTAATAGCTCTGTGATAGCTCTGTGATATCTCTGTGATAGCTCTATGATAGCTCTGTGATATCTCTGTAATTACTCTGTGATAGCTCTGTAATATATCTGTAATAGCTCTGTGATATCTCTGTGCTAGCTCTGTAATATCTCTGTGATAGCTCTGTAATATCCCTGTGATAGCTCTGTGATTGCTCTGTGATATCTCTGTGATAGCTCTGTGATATCTCTGTGACAGCTCTGTAGTATCTCTGTGATAGCTCTGTGATAGGTCTGTAATATCTCTGATGGCTCTGTAATATCTCTGTGATATCTCTGTAATATCACTGTGATAGCTCTGTGATATCTCTGTGATAGCTCTGTGATAGCTCTGTAATAGCTCTGTGATAGCTCTGTAATATCTCTGTGATAGCTCTGTAATATCCCTGTGATAGCTCTGTAATATCTCTGTGATAGCTCTGTAATATCTCTGTGATAGCTCTGTGATATCTGTGTGATAGCTTTGTTATATCTCTGTGATAGCTCTGTGATATCCCTGTAATAGCTCTGAGATATTTCTCTAATATTTCTGTGATAGGTCTGTAATAGCTCTGTGATATCTCTGTGATAGCTGTCTGATAGCTCTGTAATAGCTCTGTGATAGCTCTGTAATATCTCTATGATAGCTCTGTAATATCCCTGTGATAGCTCTGTAATATCTGTGATTGCTCTGTAATATCTCTGTGATAGCTCTGTGATATCTGTGTGATAGCTTTGTAATATCTCTGTGATAGCTCAGTGATATCCCTGTAATAGCTCTGAGATATTTCTCTAATATTTCTGTGATAGGTCTGTAATAGCTCTGTGATATCTCTGTGATAGCTCTGTGATAGCTCTGTAAAATCCCTGTGATAGCTCTGTAATATTTCTGTGAAATATACCTGTAATATATCTGTGATATCTCTAATATCTCTGTGATAGCTCTGTAATATATCTGTGATTTCTCAAATATCTATGTGATAGCTCTGTGATATCTGTGTGATAGCACTGTGATATCCCTGTAATAGCTCAGAGATATGACTCTAATATGTCTGTGATAGCTCTGTAATAGCTCTGTAATAGCTCTGTGATATATCTGTGATAGCTCTGTGATAGCTCTGTGATATCCCTGTAATTACTCTGTGATAGCTCTGTAATATATCTGTAATAGCTCTGTGATATCTCTGTGATAGCTCTGTAATATCTCTGTGATAGCTCTGTAATATCCCTGTGATAGCTCTGTAATATCTCTGTGATATCTCTGTGATAGCTCTGTGATATATCTGTAATAGCTCTGTGATATCTCTGTAATATCTCTGTGATATCTCTGTGATAGCTCTGTGATATCTCTGTAATATCTCTATGATAGCTTTGTAGTATCTCTGTGATATCTCTGTGATAGCTCTGTGATATCTCTGTAATATCTCTGTGATAGCTTTGTAGTATCTCTGTGATAGCTCTGTAATATCCATGTGATAGCTCTGTAATTTCTCTGTGATAGCTCTGTAATATATCTGTGATAGCTCTGTGATAGCTCTATGATATCTCTGTGATATCTCTGTGGTAGCTCTGTAATATCTCTGTGATAGCTCTATAATATCTCTGTGATAGCTCTGTGATAGCTCTGTGATATCTCTGTGATAGCTCTGTAATATCTCTGTGATAGCTCTGTAATATCCCTGTGATAGCTCTGTAATATCTCTGTGATATCTCTGTGATAGTTCTGTAATATCTCTGTGATGTCTCTGTAATGTCTCTGTAATAGCTCTGAGATATTTCTCTAATATTTCTGTGATAGGTCTGTAATAGCTCTGTGATATCTCTGTGAAAGCTCTGTAATATCTCTGTGATAGCTCTGTAATATCCCTGTGATAGCTCTGTAATTTCTCTGTGATATCTCTGTAATGTCTCTGTGATAGTTCTCTAATATGTCTGTGATAGCTCTGTGATAGCTCTGTGATATCTCTGTGGTAGCTCTGTAATATCTCTGTGATAGCTCTGTGATATCCCTGTAATTACTCTGTGATAGCTCTGTAATATATCTGTAATAGCTCTGTGATATCTCTGTGATAGCTCTGTAATATCTCTGTGATAGCTCTGTAATATCCCTGTGATAGCTCTGTAATTCCTCTGTGATAGCTCTGTAATATCTCTGTGATAGCTCTGTGATAGCTCTGTGATATCTCTGTGGTAGCTCTGTAATATCTCTGTGATAGTTCTGTAATATCTCTGTGATAGCTCTCTAATATCTCTGTGATAGCTCTGTGATAGCTCTGTAATATCTCTGTGATAGCTCTGTAATATCTCTGTGATAGCTCTCTAATATCTCTGTGATAGCTCTGTGATAGCTCTGTGATATCTCTGTGATAGCTCTGTAATATATCTGTAATAGCTCTGTGATATCTGTGTGATAGCTCTGTAATATCTCTGTGATAGCTCTGTAATATCTGTGTGATAGCTCTGTAATATCTCTGTGATATCTGTGTGATAGCTCTGTGATATATCTGTAATTGCTCTGTGATATCTCTGTGATAGCTCTGTAATATCTCTGTGATAGCTCTGTAATATCTCTGTGATAGCTCTCTAATATCTCTGTGATAGCTCTGTGATATCTCTGTGATAGCTCTGTAATATATCTGTAATAGCTCTGTTATATCTCTGTGATAGCTCTGTAATATCTATGTGATAGCTCTGTAATATCTCTGTGATATCTGTGTGATAGCTCTGTGATATATCTGTAATAGCTCTGTGATAGCTCTGTGATATCTCTGTGACAGCTCTGTAGTATCTCTGTGATAGCTCTGTGATAGGTCTGTAATATCTCTGATGGCTCTGTAATATCTCTGTGATATCTCTGTAATATCACTGTGATAGCTCTGTGATATCTCTGTGATAGCTCTGTGATAGCTCTGTAATAGCTCTGTGATAGCTCTGTAATATCTCTGTGATAGCTCTGTAATATCCCTGTGATAGCTCTGTAATATCTCTGTGATAGCTCTGTAATATCTCTGTGATAGCTCTGTGATATCTGTGTGATAGCTTTGTAATATCTCTGTGATAGCTCTGTGATATCCCTGTAATAGCTCTGAGATATTTCTCTAATATTTCTGTGATAGCTCTGTAATAGCTCTGTGATATCTCTGTGATAGCTCTCTGATAGCTCTGTAATAGCTCTGTGATAGCTCTGTAATATCTCTGTGATAGCTCTGTAATATCCCTGTGATAGCTCTGTAATATCTGTGATTGCTATGTAATATCTCTGTGATAGCTCTGTGATATCTGTGTGATAGCTTTGTAATATCTCTGTGATAGCTCAGTGATATCCCTGTAATAGCTCTGAGATATTTCTCTAATATTTCTGTGATAGGTCTGTAATAGCTCTGTGATATCTCTGTGATAGCCCTGTGATAGCTCTGTAATATTTCTGTGAAATATACCTATAATATATCTGTGATATCTCTAATATCTCTGTGATAGCTCTGTAATATATCTGTAATAGCTCTGTGATATCTCTGTGATAGCTCTGTAATATCTCTGTGATAGCTCTGTAATATCCCTGTGATAGCTCTGTAATATCTCTGTGATATCTCTGTGATAGCTCTGTGATATATCTGTAATAGCTCTGTGATATCTCTGTAATATCTTTGTGATATCTCTGTGATAGCTCTGTGATTTCTCTGTAATATCTCTGTGATAGCTTTGTAGTATCTCTGTGATATCTCTGTGATAGCTCTGTGATATCTCTGTAATATCTCTGTGATAGCTTTGTAGTATCTCTGTGATAGCTCTGTAATATCCATGTGATAGCTCTGTAATTTCTCTGTGATAGCTCTGTAATATCTCTGTGATAGCTCTGTGATAGCTCTGTGATATCTCTGTGATATCTCTGTGGTAGCTCTGTAATATCTCTGTGATAGCTCTATAATATCTCTGTGATAGCTCTGTGATAGCTCTGTGATATCTCTGTGATAGCTCTGTAATATCTCTGTGATAGCTCTGTAATATCCCTGTGATAGCTCTGTAATATCTCTGTGATATCTCTGTGATAGTTCTGTAATATCTCTGTGATATCTCTGTAATGTCTCTGTGATAGTTCTCTAATATGTCTGTGATAGCTCTGTGATATATCTGTGATATAGCTCTGTGATATCTATCTAATATTTCTGGGATATCATTGTAATATCTCTGTGATAGCTCTGTAATATCTGTGTGATAGCTTTGTAATATCTCTGTGATAGCTCTGTGATATCCCTGTAATAGCTCTGAGATATTTCTCTAATATTTCTGTGATAGGTCTGTAATAGCTCTGTGATATCTCTGTGATAGCTCTGTGATAGCTCTTTAATATCTCTGTGATAGCTCTGTGATATCTCTGTGATAGCTCTGTAATATCTCTGTGATAGCTCTGTAATATTTCTGTGAAATATATCTGTAATATATCTGTGATATCTCTAATATCTCTGTGATAGCTCTGTAATATCCCTGTGATAGCTCTGTAATTCCTCTGTGATAGCTCTGTAATATCTCTGTGATAGCTCTGTGATAGCTCTGTGATATCTCTGTGGTAGCTCTGTAATATCTCTGTGATATCTCTGTAATATCTCTGTGATAGCTCTCTAATATCTCTGTGATAGCTCTGTGATAGCTCTGTAATATCTCTGTGATAGCTCTGTAATATCTCTGTGATAGCTCTCTAATATCTCTGTGATAGCTCTGTGATAGCTCTGTGATAGCTCTGTGATATCTCTGTGATAGCTCTGTAATATATCTGTAATAGCTCTGTGATATCTGTGTGATAGCTCTGTAATATCTCTGTGATAGCTCTGTAATATCTGTGTGATAGCTCTGTAATATCTCTGTGATATCTGTGTGATAGCTCTGTGATATATCTGTAATTGCTCTGTGATATCTCTGTGATAGCTCTGTAATATCTCTGTGATAGCTCTGTAATATCTCTGTGATAGCTCTCTAATATCTCTGTGATAGCTCTGTGATATCTCTGTGATAGCTCTGTAATATATCTGTAATAGCTCTGTTATATCTCTGTGATAGCTCTGTAATATCTATGTGATAGCTCTGTAATATCTCTGTGATATCTGTGTGATAGCTCTGTGATATATCTGTAATAGCTCTGTGATAGCTCTGTGATATCTCTGTGACAGCTCTGTAGTATCTCTGTGATAGCTCTGTGATAGGTCTGTAATATCTCTGATGGCTCTGTAATATCTCTGTGATATCTCTGTAATATCACTGTGATAGCTCTGTGATATCTCTGTGATAGCTCTGTGATAGCTCTGTAATAGCTCTGTGATAGCTCTGTAATATCTCTGTGATAGCTCTGTAATATCCCTGTGATAGCTCTGTAATATCTCTGTGATAGCTCTGTAATATCTCTGTGATAGCTCTGTGATATCTGTGTGATAGCTTTGTAATATCTCTGTGATAGCTCTGTGATATCCCTGTAATAGCTCTGAGATATTTCTCTAATATTTCTGTGATAGCTCTGTAATAGCTCTGTGATATCTCTGTGATAGCTCTCTGATAGCTCTGTAATAGCTCTGTGATAGCTCTGTAATATCTCTGTGATAGCTCTGTAATATCCCTGTGATAGCTCTGTAATATCTGTGATTGCTATGTAATATCTCTGTGATAGCTCTGTGATATCTGTGTGATAGCTTTGTAATATCTCTGTGATAGCTCAGTGATATCCCTGTAATAGCTCTGAGATATTTCTCTAATATTTCTGTGATAGGTCTGTAATAGCTCTGTGATATCTCTGTGATAGCCCTGTGATAGCTCTGTAATATTTCTGTGAAATATACCTATAATATATCTGTGATATCTCTAATATCTCTGTGATAGCTCTGTAATATATCTGTAATAGCTCTGTGATATCTCTGTGATAGCTCTGTAATATCTCTGTGATAGCTCTGTAATATCCCTGTGATAGCTCTGTAATATCTCTGTGATATCTCTGTGATAGCTCTGTGATATATCTGTAATAGCTCTGTGATATCTCTGTAATATCTTTGTGATATCTCTGTGATAGCTCTGTGATTTCTCTGTAATATCTCTGTGATAGCTTTGTAGTATCTCTGTGATATCTCTGTGATAGCTCTGTGATATCTCTGTAATATCTCTGTGATAGCTTTGTAGTATCTCTGTGATAGCTCTGTAATATCCATGTGATAGCTCTGTAATTTCTCTGTGATAGCTCTGTAATATCTCTGTGATAGCTCTGTGATAGCTCTGTGATATCTCTGTGATATCTCTGTGGTAGCTCTGTAATATCTCTGTGATAGCTCTATAATATCTCTGTGATAGCTCTGTGATAGCTCTGTGATATCTCTGTGATAGCTCTGTAATATCTCTGTGATAGCTCTGTAATATCCCTGTGATAGCTCTGTAATATCTCTGTGATATCTCTGTGATAGTTCTGTAATATCTCTGTGATATCTCTGTAATGTCTCTGTGATAGTTCTCTAATATGTCTGTGATAGCTCTGTGATATATCTGTGATATAGCTCTGTGATATCTATCTAATATTTCTGGGATATCATTGTAATATCTCTGTGATAGCTCTGTAATATCTGTGTGATAGCTTTGTAATATCTCTGTGATAGCTCTGTGATATCCCTGTAATAGCTCTGAGATATTTCTCTAATATTTCTGTGATAGGTCTGTAATAGCTCTGTGATATCTCTGTGATAGCTCTGTGATAGCTCTTTAATATCTCTGTGATAGCTCTGTGATATCTCTGTGATAGCTCTGTAATATCTCTGTGATAGCTCTGTAATATTTCTGTGAAATATATCTGTAATATATCTGTGATATCTCTAATATCTCTGTGATAGCTCTGTAATATATCTGTGATATCTCTAATATCTATGTGATAGCTCTGTGATATCTCTCTAATATTTCTGTGATATTCCTGTTATATCTCTGTGATAGCTCTGTGATATCTGTGTGATAGCTCTGTGATATCCCTGTAATAGCTCTGAGATATGACTCTAATATTTCTGTGATAGCTCTGTAATAGCTCTGTGATAGCTCTGTAATAGCTCTGTGATAGCTCTGTGATATCCCTGTAATTACTCTGTGATAGCTCTGTAATATATCTGTAATAGCTCTGTGATATCTCTGTGATAGCTCTGTAATATCTCTGTGATAGCTCTGTAATATCCCTGTGATAGCTCTGTAATTTCTCTGTGATAGCTCTGTAATATCTCTGTGATAGCTCTGTGATAGCTCTGTGATATCTCTGTGGTAGCTCTGTAATATCTCTGTGATAGCTCTGTAATATCTCTGTGATAGCTCTCTAATATCTCTGTGATAGCTCTGTGATAGCTCTGTGATATCTCTGTGATAGCTCTGTAATATCTCTGTGATAGCTCTGTAATATCTCTGTGATAGCTCTCTAATATCTCTGTGATAGCTCTGTGATAGCTCTGTGATAGCTCTGTGATATCTCTGTGATAGCTCTGTAATATATCTGTAATAGCTCTGTGATATCTGTGTGATAGCTCTGTAATATCTCTGTGATAGCTCTGTAATATCTGTGTGATAGCTCTGTAATATCTCTGTGATATCTGTGTGATAGCTCTGTGATATATCTGTAATTGCTCTGTGATATCTCTGTGATAGCTCTGTAATATCTCTGTGATAGCTCTGTAATATCTCTGTGATAGCTCTCTAATATCTCTGTGATAGCTCTGTGATATCTCTGTGATAGCTCTGTAATATATCTGTAATAGCTCTGTGATATCTCTGTGATAGCTCTGTAATATCTATGTGATAGCTCTGTAATATCTCTGTGATATCTGTGTGATAGCTCTGTGATATATCTGTAATAGCTCTGTGATAGCTCTGTAATATCTCTGTGATAGCTCTGTAATATCTCTGTGATAGTTCTGTGATAGCTGTGTGTTAGCTCTGTGATATCCCTGTAATAGCTCTGAGATATGACTCTAATATTTCTGTGATAGCTCTGTAATAGCTCTGTGATAGCTCTGTGATATCTCTGTGATAGCTCTGTGATAGCTCTGTGATATCCCTGTAATTACTCTGTGATAGCTCTGTAATATATCTGTAATAGCTCTGTGATGTCTCTGTGATAGCTCTGTAATATCTCTGTGATAGCTCTGTAATATCCCTGTGATAGCTCTGTGATTGCTCTGTGATATCTCTGTGATAGCTCTGTGATATCTCTGTGATAGCTCTGTAGTATCTCTGTGATAGCTCTGTGATAGGTCTGTAATATCTCTGATGGCTCTGTAATATCTCTGTGATATCTCTGTAATATCACTGTGATAGCTCTGTGATATCTCTGTGATAGCTCTGTGATAGCTCTGTAATAGCTCTGTGATAGCTCTGTAATATCTCTGTGATAGCTCTGTAATATCCCTGTGATAGCTCTGTGATATCTGTGTGATAGCTTTGTAATATCTCTGTGATAGCTCTGTGATATCCCTGTAATAGCTCTGAGATATTTCTCTAATATTTCTGTGATAGCTCTGTAATAGCTCTGTGATATCTCTGTGATAGCTCTCTGATAGTTCTGTAATAGCTCTGTGATAGCTCTGTAATATCTCTGTGATAGCTCTGTAATATCCCTGTGATAGCTCTGTAATATCTGTGATTGCTATGTAATATCTCTGTGATAGCTCTGTGATATCTGTGTGATAGCTTTGTAATATCTCTGTGATAGCTCAGTGATATCCCTGTAATAGCTCTGAGATATTTCTCTAATATTTCTGTGATAGGTCTGTAATAGCTCTGTGATATCTCTGTGATAGCTCTGTGATAGCTCTGTAAAATCCCTGTGATAGCTCTGTAATATTTCTGTGAAATATACCTGTAATATATCTGTGATATCTCTAATATCTCTGTGATAGCTCTGTAATATATCTGTGATTTCTCAAATATCTATGTGATAGCTCTGTGATATCTGTGTGATAGCACTGTGATATCCCTGTAATAGCTCAGAGATATGACTCTAATATTTCTGTGATAGCTCTGTAATAGCTCTGTGATAGCTCTGTGATATATCTGTGATAGCTCTGTGATAGCTCTGTGATATCCCTGTAATTACTCTGTGATAGCTCTGTAATATATCTGTAATAGCTCTGTGATATCTCTGTGATAGCTCTGTAATATATCTGTGATAGCTCTGTAATATCCCTGTGATAGCTCTGTAATATCTCTGTGATATCTCTGTGATAGCTCTGTGATATATCTGTAATAGCTCTGTGATATCTCTGTAATATCTCTGTGATATCTCTGTGATAGCTCTGTGATATCTCTGTAATATCTCTGTGATAGCTTTGTAGTATCTCTGTGATATCTCTGTGATAGCTCTGTGATATCTCTGTAATATCTCTGTGATAGCTTTGTAGTATCTCTGTGATAGCTCTGTAATATCCATGTGATAGCTCTGTAATTTCTCTGTGATAGCTCTGTAATATCTCTGTGATAGCTCTGTGATAGCTCTGTGATAGCTCTGTGATATCTCTGTGATATCTCTGTGGTAGCTCTGTAATATCTCTGTGATAGCTCTATAATATCTCTGTGATAGCTCTGTGATAGCTCTGTGATATCTCTGTGATAGCTCTGTAATATCTCTGTGATAGCTCTGTAATATCCCTGTGATAGCTCTGTAATATCTCTGTGATATCTCTGTGATAGTTCTGTAATATCTCTGTGATATCTCTGTAATGTCTCTGTGATAGTTCTCTAATATGTCTGTGATAGCTCTGTGATATATCTGTGATATAGCTCTGTGATATCTATCTAATATATCTGGGATATCATTGTAATATCTCTGTGATAGCTCTGTAATATCTGTGTGATAGCTTTGTAATATCTCTGTGATAGCTCTGTGATATCCCTGTAATAGCTCTGAGATATTTCTCTAATATTTCTGTGATAGGTCTGTAATAGCTCTGTGATATCTCTGTGATAGCTCTGTGATAGCTCTTTAATATCTCTGTGATAGCTCTGTGATATCTCTGTGATAGCTCTGTAATATCTCTGTGATAGCTCTGCAATATTTCTGTGAAATATATCTGTAATATATCTGTGATATCTCTAATATCTCTGTGATAGCTCTGTAATATATCTGTGATATCTCTAATATCTATGTGATAGCTCTGTGATATCTCTCTAATATTTCTGTGATATTCCTGTTATATCTCTGTGATAGCTCTGTGATATCTGTGTGATAGCTCTGTGATATCCCTGTAATAGCTCTGAGATATGACTCTAATATTTCTGTGATAGCTCTGTAATAGCTCTGTGATAGCTCTGTAATAGCTCTGTGATAGCTCTGTGATAGCTCTGTGATATCCCTGTAATTACTCTGTGATAGCTCTGTAATATATCTGTAATAGCTCTGTGATATCTCTGTGATAGCTCTGTAATATCTCTGTGATAGCTCTGTAATATCCCTGTGATAGCTCTGTAATTTCTCTGTGATAGCTCTGTAATATCTCTGTGATATCTCTGTGATAGCTCTGTAATATCTCTGTGATAGCTCTCTAATATCTCTGTGATAGCTCTGTGATAGCTCTGTGATATCTCTGTGATAGCTCTGTAATATCTCTGTGATAGCTCTGTAATATCTCTGTGATAGCTCTCTAATATCTCTGTGATAGCTCTGTGATAGCTCTGTGATAGCTCTGTGATATCTCTGTGATAGCTCTGTAATATATCTGTAATAGCTCTGTGATATCTGTGTGATAGCTCTGTAATATCTCTGTGATAGCTCTGTAATATCTGTGTGATAGCTCTGTAATATCTCTGATATCTGTGTGATAGCTCTGTGATATATCTGTAATTGCTCTGTGATATCTCTGTGATAGCTCTGTAATATCTCTGTGATAGCTCTGAAATATCTCTGTGATAGCTCTCTAATATCTCTGTGATAGCTCTGTGATATCTCTGTGATAGCTCTGTAATATATCTGTAATAGCTCTGTGATATCTCTGTGATAGCTCTGTAATATCTATGTGATAGCTCTGTAATATCTCTGTGATATCTGTGTGATAGCTCTGTGATATATCTGTAATAGCTCTGTGATAGCTCTGTAATATCTCTGTGATAGCTCTGTAATATCTCTGTGATAGTTCTGTGATAGCTGTGTGTTAGCTCTGTGATAGCTCTGTAATATCCCTGTGATAGCTCTGTAATATCTCTGTGATATCTCTGTGATAGTTCTGTAATATCTCTGTGATATCTCTGTAATGTCTCTGTGATAGTTCTCTAATATGTCTGTGATAGCTCTGTGATATATCTGTGATATAGCTCTGTGATATCTATCTAATATTTCTGGGATATCATTGTAATATCTCTGTGATAGCTCTGTAATATCTGTGTGATAGCTTTGTAATATCTCTGTGATAGCTCTGTGATATCCCTGTAATAGCTCTGAGATATTTCTCTAATATTTCTGTGATAGGTCTGTAATAGCTCTGTGATATCTCTGTGATAGCTCTGTGATAGCTCTTTAATATCTCTGTGATAGCTCTGTGATATCTCTGTGATAGCTCTGTAATATCTCTGTGATAGCTCTGCAATATTTCTGTGAAATATATCTGTAATATATCTGTGATATCTCTAATATCTCTGTGATAGCTCTGTAATATATCTGTGATATCTCTAATATCTATGTGATAGCTCTGTGATATCTCTCTAATATTTCTGTGATATTCCTGTTATATCTCTGTGATAGCTCTGTGATATCTGTGTGATAGCTCTGAGATATCCCTGTAATAGCTCTGAGATATGACTCTAATATTTCTGTGATAGCTCTGTAATAGCTCTGTGATAGCTCTGTAATAGCTCTGTGATAGCTCTGTGATAGCTCTGTGATATCCCTGTAATTACTCTGTGATAGCTCTGTAATATATCTGTAATAGCTCTGTGATATCTCTGTGATAGCTCTGTAATATCTCTGTGATAGCTCTGTAATATCCCTGTGATAGCTCTGTAATTTCTCTGTGATAGCTCTGTAATATCTCTGTGATATCTCTGTGATAGCTCTGTAATATCTCTGTGATAGCTCTCTAATATCTCTGTGATAGCTCTGTGATAGCTCTGTGATATCTCTGTGATAGCTCTGTAATATCTCTGTGATAGCTCTGTAATATCTCTGTGATAGCTCTCTAATATCTCTGTGATAGCTCTGTGATAGCTCTGTGATATCTCTGTGATAGCTCTGTAATATATCTGTAATAGCTCTGTGATATCTGTGTGATAGCTCTGTAATATCTCTGTGATAGCTCTGTAATATCTGTGTGATAGCTCTGTAATATCTCTGATATCTGTGTGATAGCTCTGTGATATATCTGTAATTGCTCTGTGATATCTCTGTGATAGCTCTGTAATATCTCTGTGATAGCTCTGTAATATCTCTGTGATAGCTCTCTAATATCTCTGTGATAGCTCTGTGATATCTCTGTGATAGCTCTGTAATATATCTGTAATAGCTCTGTGATATCTCTGTGATAGCTCTGTAATATCTATGTGATAGCTCTGTAATATCTCTGTGATATCTGTGTGATAGCTCTGTGATATATCTGTAATAGCTCTGTGATAGCTCTGTAATATCTCTGTGATAGCTCTGTAATATCTCTGTGATAGTTCTGTGATAGCTGTGTGTTAGCTCTGTGATATCCCTGTAATAGCTCTGAGATATGACTCTAATATTTCTGTGATAGCTCTGTAATAGCTCTGTGATAGCTCTGTGATATCTCTGTGATAGCTCTGTGATAGCTCTGTGATATCCCTGTAATTACTCTGTGATAGCTCTGTAATATATCTGTAATAGCTCTGTGATATCTCTGTGATAGCTCTGTAATATCTCTGTGATAGCTCTGTAATATCCCTGTGATAGCTCTGTGATTGCTCTGTGATATCTCTGTGATAGCTCTGTGATATCTCTGTGATAGCTCTGTAGTATCTCTGTGATAGCTCTGTGATAGGTCTGTAATATCTCTGATGGCTCTGTAATATCTCTGTGATATCTCTGTAATATCACTGTGATAGCTCTGTGATATCTCTGTGATAGCTCTGTGATAGCTCTGTAATAGCTCTGTGATAGCTCTGTAATATCTCTGTGATAGCTCTGTAATATCCCTGTGATAGCTCTGTGATATCTGTGTGATAGCTTTGTAATATCTCTGTGATAGCTCTGTGATATCCCTGTAATAGCTCTGAGATATTTCTCTAATATTTCTGTGATAGGTCTGTAATAGCTCTGTGATATCTCTGTGATAGCTCTCTGATAGCTCTGTAATAGCTCTGTGATAGCTCTGTAATATCTCTGTGATAGCTCTGTAATATCCCTGTGATAGCTCTGTAATATCTCTGTGATTGCTCTGTAATATCTCTGTGATAGCTCTGCGATATCTGTGTGATAGCTTTGTAATATCTCTGTGATAGCTCTGAGATATCCCTGTAATAGCTCTGAGATATTTCTCTAATATTTCTGTGATAGGTCTGTAATAGCTCTGTGATATCTCTGTGATAGCTCTGTGATAGCTCTGTAAAATCCCTGTGATAGCTCTGTAATATTTCTGTGAAATATACCTGTAATATATCTGTGATATCTCTAATATCTCTGTGATAGCTCTGTAATATATCTGTGATTTCTCTAATATCTATGTGATAGCTCTGTGATATCTGTGTGATAGCTCTGTGATATCCCTGTAATAGCTCTGAGATATGACTCTAATATTTCTGTGATAGCTCTGTAATAGCTCTGTGATAGCTCTGTGATATATCTGTGATAGCTCTGTGATAGCTCTGTGATATCCCTGTAATTACCCTGTGATAGCTCTGTAATATATCTGTAATAGCTCTGTGATATCTCTGTGATAGCTCTGTAATATCTCTGTGATAGCTCTGTAATATCCCTGTGATAGCTCTGTAATATCTCTGTGATATCTCTGTGATAGCTCTGTGATATATCTGTAATAGCTCTGTGATATCTCTGTGATAGCTCTGTAATATCTCTGTGATAGCTCTGTAATATCTCTGTGATAGCTCTCTAATATCTCTGTGATAGCTCTGTGGTAGCTCTGTGATAGCTCTGTGATAGCTCTGTAATATATCTGTAATAGCTCTGTGATATCTCTGTGATAGCTCTGTAATATCTATGTGATAGCTCTGTAATATCTCTGTGATATCTGTGTGATAGCTCTGTAATATATCTGTAATTGCTCTGTGATATCTTTGTGATATCTCTGTGATATCTCTGTGATAGCTCTGTGATATATCTGTAATAGCTCTTTGATATCTCTGTGATAGCTCTTTAATATCTCTGTGATAGCTCTGTAATATCTCTGTGATAGCTCTCTAATATCTCTGTGATAGCTCTGTGATAGCTCTGTGATATCTCTGTGATAGCTCTGTAATATATCTGTAATAACTCTGTGATATCTGTGTGATAGCTCTGTAATATCTCTGTGATAGCTCTGTAATATCTATGTGATAGCTCTGTAATATCTCTGTGATATCTGTGTGATAGCTCTGTGATATATCTGTAATTGCTCTGTGATATCTCTGTGATAGCTCTGTAATATCTCTGTGATAGCTCTGTAATATCTCTGTGATAGCTCTGTAATATCCATGTGATAGCTCTGTAATATCTCTGTGATATCTCTGTGATAGCTCTGTGATATCTCTGTAATATCTCTGTGATAGCTTTGTAATATCACTGTGATAGCTCTGTGATATCTCTGTGATAGCTCTGTAATATCTCTGTGATAGTTCTGTAATATCCCTGTGATAGCTCTGTAATATCTCTGTGATATCTCTGTGATAGCTCTGTAATATCTCTGTGATAGCTATTGTGTTCTCTCTGTGATATATCTGTAATAGCTCTGTGACATCTCTGTGATAGCTCTGTAATATCTCTGTGATAGCTCTGTAATATCTCTGTGATAGCTCTGTGATATCTCTGTGATAGCTCTGTGATATCTGTGTGATAGCTCTGTGATATCCCTGTAATAGCTCTGAGATATGACTCTAATATTTCTGTGATAGCTCTGTAATAGCTCTGTGATAGCTCTGTGATATATCTGTGATAGCTCTGTGATAGCTCTGTGATATCCCTGTAATTACCCTGTGATATTTCTGTGAAATATACCTGTAATATATCTGTGATATCTCTAATATCTCTGTGATAGCTCTGTAATATATCTGTGATTTCTCTAATATCTATGTGATAGCTCTGTGATATCTGTGTGATAGCTCTGTGATATCCCTGTAATAGCTCTGAGATATGACTCTAATATTTCTGTGATAGCTCTGTAATAGCTCTGTGATAGCTCTGTGATATATCTGTGAAAGCTCTGTGATAGCTCTGTGATATCCCTGTAATTACCCTGTGATAGCTCTGTAATATATCTGTAATAGCTCTGTGATATCTCTGTGATAGCTCTGTAATATCTCTGTGATAGCTCTGTAATATCCCTGTGATAGCTCTGTAATATCTCTGTGATATCTCTCTGATAGCTCTGTGATATATCTGTAATAGCTCTGTGATATCTCTGTGATAGCTCTGTAATATCTCTGTGATAGCTCTGTAATATCTCTGTGATAGCTCTCTAATATCTCTGTGATAGCTCTGTGGTAGCTCTGTGATAGCTCTGTGATAGCTCTGTAATATATCTGTAATAGCTCTGTGATATCTCTGTGATAGCTCTGTAATATCTATGTGATAGCTCTGTAATATCTCTGTGATATCTGTGTGATAGCTCTGTAATATATCTGTAATTGCTCTGTGATATCTTTGTGATATCTCTGTGATATCTCTGTGATAGCTCTGTGATATATCTGTAATAGCTCTTTGATATCTCTGTGATAGCTCTTTAATATCTCTGTGATAGCTCTGTAATATCTCTGTGATAGCTCTCTAATATCTCTGTGATAGCTCTGTGATAGCTCTGTGATATCTCTGTGATAGCTCTGTAATATATCTGTAATAACTCTGTGATATCTGTGTGATAGCTCTGTAATATCTCTGTGATAGATCTGTAATATCTATGTGATAGCTCTGTAATATCTCTGTGATATCTGTGTGATAGCTCTGTGATATATCTGTAATTGCTCTGTGATATCTCTGTGATAGCTCTGTAATATCTCTGTGATAGCTCTGTAATATCTCTGTGATAGCTCTGTAATATCCATGTGATAGCTCTGTAATATCTCTGTGATAGCTCTGTGATAGCTCTGTGATATCTCTGTAATATCTCTGTGATAGCTCTGTAATATCACTGTGATAGCTCTGTGATATCTCTGTGATAGCTCTGTAATATCTCTGTGATAGTTCTGTAATATCCCTGTGATAGCTCTGTAATATCTCTGTGATATCTCTGTGATAGCTCTGTAATATCTCTGTGATAGCTATTGTGATCTCTCTGTGATATATCTGTAATAGCTCTGTGACATCTCTGTGATAGCTCTGTAATATCTCTGTGATAGCTCTGTAATATCTCTGTGATAGCTCTGTGATATCTCTGTGATAGCTCTGTGATATCTGTGTGATAGCTCTGTGATATCCCTGTAATAGCTCTGAGATATGACTCTAATATTTCTGTGATAGCTCTGTAATAGCTCTGTGATAGCTCTGTGATATATCTGTGATAGCTCTGTGATAGCTCTGTGATATCCCTGTAATTACCCTGTGATAGCTCTGTAATATATCTGTAATAGCTCTGTGATATCTCTGTGATAGCTCTGTAATATCTCTGTGATAGCTCTGTAATATCCCTGTGATAGCTCTGTAATATCTCTGTGATATCTCTGTGATAGCTCTGTGATATATCTGTAATAGCTCTGTGATATCTCTGTGATAGCTCTGTAATATCTCTGTGATAGCTCTGTAATATCTCTGTGATAGCTCTCTAATATCTCTGTGATAGCTCTGTGGTAGCTCTGTGATAGCTCTGTGATAGCTCTGTAATATATCTGTAATAGCTCTGTGATATCTCTGTGATAGCTCTGTAATATCTATGTGATAGCTCTGTAATATCTCTGTGATATCTGTGTGATAGCTCTGTAATTTATCTGTAATTGCTCTGTGATATCTTTGTGATATCTCTGTGATATCTCTGTGATAGCTCTGTGATATATCTGTAATAACTCTTTGATATCTCTGTGATAGCTCTTTAATATCTCTGTGATAGCTCTGTAATATCTCTGTGATAGCTCTCTAATATCTCTGTGATAGCTCTGTGATAGCTCTGTGATAGCTCTGTGATATCTCTGTGATAGCTCTGTAATATATCTGTAATAGCTCTGTGATATCTGTGTGATAGCTCTGTAATATCTCTGTGATAGCTCTGTAATATCTATGTGATAGCTCTGTAATATCTCTGTGATATCTGTGTGATAGCTCTGTGATATATCTGTAATTGCTCTGTGATATCTCTGTGATAGCTCTGTAATATCTCTGTGATAGCTCTGTAATATCTCTGTGATAGCTCTGTAATATCCATGTGATAGCTCTGTAATATCTCTGTGATATCTCTGTGATAGCTCTGTGATATCTCTGTAATATCTCTGTGATAGCTCTGTAATATCACTGTGATAGCTCTGTGATATCTCTGTGATAGCTCTGTAATATCTCTGTGATAGTTCTGTAATATCCCTGTGATAGCTCTGTAATATCTCTGTGATATCTCTGTGATAGCTCTGTAATATCTCTGTGATAGCTATTGTGATCTCTCTGTGATATATCTGTAATAGCTCTGTGACATCTCTGTGATAGCTCTGTAATATCTCTGTGATAGCTCTGTAATATCTCTGTGATAGCTCTGTGATATCTCTGTGATAGCTCTGTGATATCTGTGTGATAGCTCTGTGATATCCCTGTAATAGCTCTGAGATATGACTCTAATATTTATGTGATAGCTCTGTAATAGCTCTGTGATAGCTCTGTGATATATCTGTGATAGCTCTGTGATAGCTCTGTGATATCCCTGTAATTACTCTGTGATAGCTCTGTAATATATCTGTAATAGCTCTGTGATATCTCTGTGATAGCTCTGTAATATCTCTGTGATAGCTCTGTAATATCCCTGTGATAGCTCTGTAATATCTCTGTGATAGCTCTGTGATATATCTGTAATAGCTCTGTGATATCTCTGTGATAGCTCTGTAATATCTCTGTGACAGCTCTGTAATATCTCTGTGATAGCTCTCTCTGTAATATCTCTGTGATAGCTCTGTGATATCTCTGTGATAGCTCTTTAATATATCTGTAATAGCTCTGTGATATCTCTGTGATAGCTCTGTAATATCTATGTGATAGCTCTGTAATATATCTGTGATATCTATGTGATAGCTCTGTAATATATCTGTAATTGCTCTGTGATATCTTTGTGATATGTCTGTGATATCTCTGTGATAGCTCTGTGATATATCTGTAATAGCTCTGTGATATCTCTGTGATAGCTCTTTAATATCTCTGTGATAGCTCTGTAATATCTCTGTGATAGCTCTCTAATATCTCTGTGATAGCTCTGTGATAGCTCTGTGATAGCTCTGTGATAGCTCTGTGATAGCTCTGTGATATCTCTGTGATAGCTCTGTAATATATCTGTAATAGCTCTGTGATATCTGTGTGATAGCTCTGTAATATCTCTGTGATAGCTCTGTAATATCTACGTGATAGCTCTGTAATATCTCTGTGATATCTGTGTGATAGCTCTGTGATATATCTGTAATTGCTCTGTGATATCTCTGTGATAGCTCTGTAATATCTCTGTGATAGCTCTGTAATATCTCTGTGATAGCTCTGTAATATCCATGTGATAGCTCTGTAATATCTCTGTGATATCTCTGTGATAGCTCTGTGATATCTCTGTAATATATCTGTGATAGCTCTGTAATATCACTGTGATAGCTCTGTGATATCTCTGTGATAGCTCTGTAATATCTCTGTGATAGTTCTGTAATATCCCTGTGATAGCTCTGTAATATCTCTGTGATATCTCTGTGAAAGCTCTGTAATATCTCTGTGATAGCTCTGTGATCTCTCTGTGATATATCTGTAATAGCTCTGTGATATCTCTGTGATAGCTCTGTAATATCTCTGTGATAGCTCTGTAATATCTATGTGATAGCTCTGTAATATCTCTGTGATATCTGTGTGATAGCTCTGTGATATATCTGTAATAGCTCTGTGATAGCTCTGTGATAGCTCTGTAATATCTCTGTGATAGCTCTGTAATATCTTTGTGATAGCTCTGTAATATCTCTGTGATATCTGTGTGATAGCTCTGTGATATATCTGTAATAGCTCTGTGATAGCTCTGTAATATCCCTGTGATAGCTCTGTAATATCTCTTTGATAGCTCTTTAATATCCCTGTGATAGCTCTGTAATATCTCTGTGATAGCTCTTTAATATCCCTGTGATAGCTCTGTAATATCCCTGTGATAGCTCTGTAATATCTCTGTGATATCTCTGTGATAGCTCTGTAATATCTCTGTGATAGCTCTGTAATAGCTCTATGATAGCTCTTTAATATCTCCGTTATGTCTCTGTGCTTCATGTTGACTCTCTGAGAGAAACAAAAATTGTTACAAAAAGTATAAAAAATTGTTACAATTGAGGTTATGTAGCGCAGTGAATTATTTTCCATCTTCTTAGTTTGTTTTTGGAAGTGAGGCCGTATACACATCAGAACAATGTGTACCCGCCCTGTGGCACTACGATGTGTACCTGCCCTGTGGCACTATGATGTGTACCTGCCCTGTGGCACTATGATGTGTACCCGCCCTATGGCACTACAATGAGTACCCGCCCTGTGGCACTACGATGAGTACCCACCCTGTGGCACTACGATGAGTACCAGCCCTTTGGCTCTAATTCCTTTGCTTGCTGCTTGTGAGATAAATTCCTATTATCTCTACATTGGATTATATTAGCGCCACGAGCCACAATAATATTACTGTCAGTGGGCCTGATTCAGCACGGATCGCTATGCTGCTTATACGCACGTAACGCAGTTGCTTTTATCAATGGTGATATGTAAATGTTTGCATTCACATTGTGATCGCAGCCTGACGTAAGGACGCCCACTTTCCCTTACTCACATCCGTACACTTGGCCAACATAGCGAAACAATCGGTAACATCTCGCAACATCGGACCCACACGCACAGGTAAGGCAGGCCAGACCTCACTCAGGACACGCAGCGCACGCTATGAGGCCTCAGGCTGCGTCTGGTATCGCAGTGGATAATTTATGCACGCGCCTGCATCACCGCGTTCGCCCTACCCCCCCCGTCACCACCCACAAATGGCACTTCCTGTAAATCGCTCTGCCATAGGTCTCTGTAGCCTCTGCAATTGTAATCACAGTCCTGATCACAGCGTCTGGTTCGCATACGCGCACTGCGATGCTTACGCATGTGCAGTGCCATTGAATCGGCTGATTGCGTGAGTATGAGCAACTGCGGTCCTTGCTGAATGAGGCCCTGTGTTATTTGCAGTCAGACTTTTGCTTAGAGGCCATGTGCAGAGAGATAATCTGCGCCTCCATAGGGCTAGTGCAATGTTTGATGGTGTGACCGATGTGCGGCAACTGCGGCGTATTAGCGCTGCAGCCAGTGGTGTCTCTGTACAAATCCCATTGGCTGTGGCGTTAGTACAAAGATACAGTCCCGGCTGCCATATTGCGCACCTCGGCTTCAGGCTCTATGGGGCTGATTCAGCTGAGGACGCAGATGGTGATACGCACGCCGATTTCCGATTATCATGTACGCATGTGCAGAATGGGTCCTGCGAGACCACACACAGACCCCCTCTGCCTGACTGACAAGCTGAGGCGTTTGTGGGGCCATGCAGGGACGGGGATGGCCTGTGGGCCTGATTCAGCCCCGCTCGCAAGCTCATAGCGCTCGTAAGCAGGTCGATGGTGGGCAAGTGCGCACGCGCGGTGTGCGCACTGTGCATGCGTGAGCCCCGGAGTAAGTGCAAAAAGCACTCGCTCCGGCGCTCGCATCCAAAATGGGCGGCTGTCGATATTGACCGACAGCTCGCCCCATTTGGAAGGCGGGGAGAGGGGATGACTGGGCAATCGGA
The DNA here is from genome assembly GCA_031769625.1 of Taudactylus pleione. Classification (NCBI taxonomy): domain Eukaryota; kingdom Metazoa; phylum Chordata; class Amphibia; order Anura; family Myobatrachidae; genus Taudactylus; species Taudactylus pleione. The sequence continues at coordinate 1,097,794 of JAUIMM010000459.1, read as the reverse complement.
GGCGTTCCTGCAGGAATGCCTGCCGTTTGTGGGCGACCCTACTGACATCACTCGTGATGTCAGTAGGTGGACTTCCTGCTCTATTAGAGCAGGAAGTCCACTGGGGCTTGCGGCCACGAGACCCTACCATAAGGGTCTCTTCGCAAGCCCAATGACCGCGATGGTCTTGACCATCGTGACCTTCACCTGGCTGCTCACATAAGCTGTGGGTGGTCACCCACAGCTATGCGAGCAGCCAGGAGGCTGCAACTTAAAAAACAAGCGCCCGCCCTGATTCAGAGCGAGCGCTCGCTTTTTGTGAGCGGCTCTGAATCAGGCCCTGTGTTCCTGGAAACAAGGGTGTGCCGCCCCCAGTCTTCCAAGAGTGCAAAGGTCAGTATCTGCATCCATGGACACTTCCAGGCCTCACTAGCCGGCCAGCCTGCATCATCTGACCAGCGCTGTTGGTGATACCAGGCTGTGATCTTGGACACAGCACTGGGACCGCAGATAGTCACAGGACACTGCATTTGAAGTTTAGCAGGATGGAATTGCTTGCGTGCAGCATTTCCGTCCACCGCTCAATCAGCCGCTATGTCTGGAATTACCAATGTCCAAGGGTCACACTAATAAATCTTCTGTACATAGATGGAGAACGGTCAGTAACACGGAGAAACAGGAAGAACTACAGATCACCTGGCTGATGGAAAGTTAGGGTTACAGTGATATATCATCTGTACATAGATGGAGAATGGTCAGTAACACGCGGAGATACAGGAAGAACTACAGATCACCTGGCTGATGGAAAGTTAGGGTTACAGTAATATATTTTCTGTACATAGATGGAGAACGGTCAGTAACAGGCGGAGATACAGGAAGAACTAGAGATCACCTGGCTGATGGAAAGTTAGGGTCACAGTAATATATCTTCTGTACATAGATGGAGAACAGTCAGTAACATGCGGAGATACAGGAAGAACTACAGATCACCTGGCTGATGGAAAGTTAGGGTTACAGTAATATATCTTCTGTACATAGATGGAGAACGGTCAGTAAAATGCGGAGATAAAGGAAGAACTACAGATCACCTGGCTGATGGAAAGTTAGGGTTACAGTAATATATCTTCTGTACATAGATGGAGAACGGTCAGTAACACGCGGAGATACAGGAAGAACTACAGATCACCTGGCTGATGGAAAGTTAGGGTTACAGTAATATATCTTCTGCACATAGATGGAGAACAGTCAGTAACACGCGGAGATATGGGAAGAACTACAGATCACCTGGCTGATGGAAAGTTAGGGTTACAGTAATATATCTTCTGTACAGAGATGGAGAACGGTCAGTAACATGGAGATACGGGAAGAACTACAGATAACCTGGCTGATGGAAAGTTAGGGTTACAGTAATATATCTTCTGTACATAGATGGAGAATGGTCAGTAACACACGGAGATACAGGAAGAACTACAGATCACCTGGCTGATGGAAAGTTAGGGTTACAGTAATAAATATTCTGTACATAGATGGAGAACGGTCAGTAACACGCGGAGATACAGGAAGAACTACAGATAACCTGGCTGATGGAAAGTTAGGGTTACAGTAATATAACTTCTGTACATAGATGGAGAACGGTCAGTAACACGGAGATACAGGAAGAACGACAGATCACCTGGCTGATGGAAAGTTAGGGTTACAGTAATAAATCCTCTGTACATAGATGGAGAACGGTCAGTAACACGCGGAGATACAGGAAGAACTACAGATCACCTGGCTGATGGAAAGTTAGGGTTACAGTAATATATCTTCTGTACATAGATGGAGAACGGTCAGTAACACGGGGAGATACGGGATGAACTACAGATAACCTGACTGATGGAAAGTTAGGGTTACAGTAATATATCTTCTGTACATAGATGGAGAACGGTCAGTAACATGCGGAGATACAGGAAGAACTACAGATCACCTGGCTGATGGAAAGTTAGGGTTACAGTAATATATCTTCTGTACATAGATGGAGAACGGTGAGTAACACGGAGATACAGGAAGAACTACAGATCACCAGGCTGATGGAAAGTTAGGGTTACAGTAATATATCTTCTGTACATAGATGGAGAATGGTCAGTAACATGCGGAGATACAGGAAGAACTACAGATCTCCTGGCTGATGGAAAGTTAGGGTTACAGTAATATATCTTCTGTACATGGATGGAGAACAGTCAGAAACACGCGGAGATGCAGGAAGAACTACAGATCACCTGGCTGATGGAAAGTTAGGGTTACAGTAATATATCTTCTGTACATAGATGGAGAACGGTCAGTAACACGAGGAGATACGTGAAGAAATACAGATCACCTGGCTGATGGAAAGTTAGGGTTCCAGTAATATATCTTCTGTACATAGATGGAGAACGGTCAGTAACACGGAGATACGGGAAGAACTACAGATCACCTGGCTGATGGAAAGTTAGGGTTACAGTAATATATCTTCTGTACATAGATGGAGAACGGTCAGTAACACCGAGATACAGGAAGAACTACAGATCACCTGGCTGATGGAAAGTTAGGGTTACAGTAATATATCTTCTGTACAAAGATGGAGAACGGTCAGTAACACGCGGAGATATGGAAAGAAATACAGATCACCTGGCTGATGGAAAGTTAGGGTTACAGTAATATATCTTCTGTACATAGATGGAGAAAGGTCAGTAACAGGCGGAGATACGGGAAGAACTACAGATCACCTGGCTGATGGAAAGTTAGGGTTACAGTCATATATCTTCTGTACATAGATGGAGAATGGTCAGTAACACCGAGATACAGGAAGAACTACAGATCACCTGGCTGATGGAAAGTTAGGGTTACAGTAATATATCTTCTGTAGTTAGATGGAGAACGGTCAGTAACATGCGGAGATACAGGAAGAACTACAGATCACCTGGCTGATGGAAAGTTAGGGTTACAGTAATATATCTTCTATACATAGATGGAGAACGGTCAGTAACATGCGGAGATACGGGAAGAACTACAGATCACCTAGCTGATGGAACGTTAGGGTTACAGTAATATATCTTCTGTACATAGATGGAGAATGGTCAGTAACACGCGGAGTCACGGGAAGAACTACAGATCACCTGGCTGATGGAAAGTTAGGGTTACAGTAATATATCTTCTGGACATAGATGGAGAAGGGTCAGTAACATGCGGAGATACGGGAAGAACTACACACCACCTGGCTGATGGAAAGTTAGGGTTACAGTAATATGTCTTCTGTCTAGAGATGGAGAACGGTCAGTAACACGGAGATACAGGAAGAATTACAGATCACCTGGCTGATGGAAAGTTAGGGTTACAGTAATATATCTTCTGTACATAGATGGAGAACAGTCAGTAACAGGCGGAGATACAGAAAGAACTACAGATTACCTGGCTGATGGAAAGTTAGGGATACAGTAATATATCTTCTGTACATAGATGGAGAACGGTCAGTAACACACAGAGATACGGGAAGAACTACAGATCACCTGGCTAATGGAAAGTTAGGGTTACAGTAACATATCTTCTGTACATAAGTGGAGAACCGTCAGTAACATGCGGAGATATGGGAAGAACTACAGATCACCTGGCTGATGGAAAGTTAGGGTTACAGTAATATATCTTCTGTACATAAGTGGAGAATGGTCAGTAACACGCGGAGATACGGGAAGAACTACAGATCACCTGGCTAATGGAAAGTTAGGGTTACAGTAATATATCTTCTGTACATAAGTGGAGAATGGTCAGTAACATGCGAAGACACGTGAAGAACTACAGATCACCTGGCTGATGGAAAGTTAGGGTTACAGTAATATATCTTCTGTACGTACATGGAGAATGGTCAGTAACACCGAGATACAGGAAGAACTACAGATCACCTGGCTGATGGAAAGTTAGGGTTACAGTAATATATCTTCTGTAAATAAGAGGAGAACGGTCAGTAACACGCGGAGATACGGGAAGAAATACAGATCACCTAGCTGATGGAAAGTTAGGGTTACAGTAATATATCTTCTATACATAGATGGAGAACGGTCAGTAACACGCGGAAATAAGGGAAGAACTACAGATCACCTGGCTGATGGAAAGTTAGGGTTACAGTAATATATCTTCTGTAGATAGATGGAGAACGGTCAGGAAAACGAGGAGATACAGGAAGAACGACAGATCACCTGGCTGATGGAAAGTTAGGGTTACAGTAATATATCTTCTGTACATAGATGGAGAACGGTCAGTAACACGCGGAGATACAGGAAGAACTACAGATAACCTGGCTGATGGAAAGTTAGGGTTACAGTAATATAACTTCTGTACATAGATGGAGAACGGTCAGTAACACGGAGATACAGGAAGAACGACAGATCACCTGGCTGATGGAAAGTTAGGGTTACAGTAATAAATCCTCTGTACATAGATGGAGAACGGTCAGTAACACGCGGAGATACAGGAAGAACTACAGATCACCTGGCTGATGGAAAGTTAGGGTTACAGTAATATATCTTCTGTACATAGATGGAGAACGGTCAGTAACACGGGGAGATACGGGATGAACTACAGATAACCTGACTGATGGAAAGTTAGGGTTACAGTAATATATCTTCTGTACATAGATGGAGAACGGTCAGTAACATGCGGAGATACAGGAAGAACTACAGATCACCTGGCTGATGGAAAGTTAGGGTTACAGTAATATATCTTCTGTACATAGATGGAGAACGGTGAGTAACACGGAGATACAGGAAGAACTACAGATCACCAGGCTGATGGAAAGTTAGGGTTACAGTAATATATCTTCTGTACATAGATGGAGAATGGTCAGTAACATGCGGAGATACAGGAAGAACTACAGATCTCCTGGCTGATGGAAAGTTAGGGTTACAGTAATATATCTTCTGTACATGGATGGAGAACAGTCAGAAACACGCGGAGATGCAGGAAGAACTACAGATCACCTGGCTGATGGAAAGTTAGGGTTACAGTAATATATCTTCTGTACATAGATGGAGAACGGTCAGTAACACGAGGAGATACGTGAAGAAATACAGATCACCTGGCTGATGGAAAGTTAGGGTTCCAGTAATATATCTTCTGTACATAGATGGAGAACGGTCAGTAACACGGAGATACGGGAAGAACTACAGATCACCTGGCTGATGGAAAGTTAGGGTTACAGTAATATATCTTCTGTACATAGATGGAGAACGGTCAGTAACACCGAGATACAGGAAGAACTACAGATCACCTGGCTGATGGAAAGTTAGGGTTACAGTAATATATCTTCTGTACAAAGATGGAGAACGGTCAGTAACACGCGGAGATATGGAAAGAAATACAGATCACCTGGCTGATGGAAAGTTAGGGTTACAGTAATATATCTTCTGTACATAGATGGAGAAAGGTCAGTAACAGGCGGAGATACGGGAAGAACTACAGATCACCTGGCTGATGGAAAGTTAGGGTTACAGTCATATATCTTCTGTACATAGATGGAGAATGGTCAGTAACACCGAGATACAGGAAGAACTACAGATCACCTGGCTGATGGAAAGTTAGGGTTACAGTAATATATCTTCTGTAGTTAGATGGAGAACGGTCAGTAACATGCGGAGATACAGGAAGAACTACAGATCACCTGGCTGATGGAAAGTTAGGGTTACAGTAATATATCTTCTATACATAGATGGAGAACGGTCAGTAACATGCGGAGATACGGGAAGAACTACAGATCACCTAGCTGATGGAACGTTAGGGTTACAGTAATATATCTTCTGTATATAGATGGAGAATGGTCAGTAACACGCGGAGTCACGGGAAGAACTACAGATCACCTGGCTGATGGAAAGTTAGGGTTACAGTAATATATCTTCTGGACATAGATGGAGAAGGGTCAGTAACATGCGGAGATACGGGAAGAACTACACACCACCTGGCTGATGGAAAGTTAGGGTTACAGTAATATGTCTTCTGTCTAGAGATGGAGAACGGTCAGTAACACGGAGATACAGGAAGAACTACAGATCACCTGGCTGATGGAAAGTTAGGGTTACAGTAATATATCTTCTGTACATAGATGGAGAACAGTCAGTAACAGGCGGAGATACAGAAAGAACTACAGATTACCTGGCTGATGGAAAGTTAGGGATACAGTAATATATCTTCTGTACATAGATGGAGAACGGTCAGTAACATGCGGAGATACGGGAAGAACTACAGACCACCTGGCTGATGGAAAGTTAGGGTTACAGTAATATATCTTCTGTACATAGATGGAGAACAGTCAGTAACACACAGAGATACGGGAAGAACTACAGATCACCTGGCTAATGGAAAGTTAGGGTTACAGTAACATATCTTCTGTACATAAGTGGAGAACCGTCAGTAACATGCGGAGATATGGGAAGAACTACAGATCACCTGGCTGATGGAAAGTTAGGGTTACAGTAATATATCTTCTGTACATAAGTGGAGAATGGTCAGTAACACGCGGAGATACGGGAAGAACTACAGATCACCTGGCTAATGGAAAGTTAGGGTTACAGTAAAATATCTTCTGTACATAAGTGGAGAATGGTCAGTAACATGCGAAGACACGGGAAGAACTACAGATCACCTGGCTGATGGAAAGTTAGGGTTACAGTAATATATCTTCTGTACGTACATGGAGAATGGTCAGTAACACCGAGATACAGGAAGAACTACAGATCACCTGGCTGATGGAAAGTTAGGGTTACAGTAATATATCTTCTGTAAATAAGAGGAGAACGGTCAGTAACACGCGGAGATACGGGAAGAAATACAGATCACCTAGCTGATGGAAAGTTAGGGTTACAGTAATATATCTTCTATACATAGATGGAGAACGGTCAGTAACACGCGGAAATAAGGGAAGAACTACAGATCACCTGGCTGATGGAAAGTTAGGGTTACAGTAATATATCTTCTGTAGATAGATGGAGAACGGTCAGGAAAACGAGGAGATACAGGAAGAACGACAGATCACCTGGCTGATGGAAAGTTAGGGTTACAGTAATATATCTTCTGTACATAGATGGAGAACGGTCAGTAACATGAGGAGATACAGGAAGAACTACAGATCACCTGGCTGATGGAAAGTTAGGGTTACAGTAATATATCTTCTGTACATAGATGGAGAATGGTCAGTAACATGCGGAGATACGGGAAGAACTACAGACCACCTGGCTGATGGAAAGTTAGGGTTACAGTAATATATCTTCTGTACATAGATGGAGAACAGTCAGTAACACACAGAGATACGGGAAGAACTACAGATCACCTGGCTAATGGAAAGTTAGGGTTACAGTAACATATCTTCTGTACATAAGTGGAGAACGGTCAGTAACATGCGGAGATATGGGAAGAATTACAGATCACCTGGCTGATGGAAAGTTAGGGTTACAGTAATATATCTTCTGTACATAAGTGGAGAATGGTCAGTAACACGCGGAGATACGGGAAGAACTACAGATCACCTGGCTAATGGAAAGTTAGGGTTACAGTAATATATCTTCTGTACAAAAGTGGAGAATGGTCAGTAACACGCGAAGATACGGGAAGAACTACAGATCACCTGGCTGATGGAAAGTTAGGGTTACAGTAATATATCTTCTGTACGTACATGGAGAATGGTCAGTAACACCGAGATACAGGAAGAACTACAGATCACCTGGCTGATGGAAAGTTAGGGTTACAGTAATATATCTTCTGTAAATAAGAGGAGAACGGTCAGTAACACGCGGAGATACGGGAAGAAATACAGATCACCTAGCTGATGGAAAGTTAGGGTTACAGTAATATATCTTCTATACATAGATGGAGAACGGTCAGTAACACGCGGAAATAAGGGAAGAACTACAGATCACCTGGCTGATGGAAAGTTAGGGTTACAGTAATATATCTTCTGTAGATAGATGGAGAACGGTCAGGAAAACGAGGAGATACAGGAAGAACGACAGATCACCTGGCTGATGGAAAGTTAGGGTTACAGTAATATATCTTCTGTACATAGATGGAGAACGGTCAGTAACATGAGGAGATACAGGAAGAACTACAGATCACCTGGCTGATGGAAAGTTAGGGTTACAGTAAGGTATCTTCTGTACATAGATGGAGATTGGTCAGTAACACGCGGAGATATAAGAAGAACTACAGATCACCTGGATGATGGAAAGTTAGGGTTACAGTAATATATCTTCTGTACATAGATGGAGAACGGTCAGTAACAGGCGGAGATACGGGAAGAACTACAGATAACCTGGCTGATGGAAAGTTAGGGTTACAGTCATATATCGTCTGTACATAGATGGAGAATGGTCAGTAACACCGAGATACAGGAAGAACTACAGATCACCTGGCTGATGGAAAGTTAGGGTTACAGTAATATATCTTCTGTACATAGATGGAGAATGGTCAGTAACAAGCGGAGATACAGGAAGAACTACAGATCACCTGGCTGATGGAAAGTCAGGGTTACAGTAATATATCTTCTGTACATAGATGGAGAACGGACAGTAACACGGAGATACAGGAAGAACTACAGATCACCTGGCTGATGGAAAGTTAGGGTTACAGTAATATATCTTCTGTACATAGATGGAGAACGGTCAGTAACACGCGGAGATACAGGAAGAACTACAGATCACCTGGCTGATGGAAAGTTAGGGTTACAGTAATATATCTTCTGTACGTAAATGGAGAATGGTCAGTAACACCGAGATACAGGAAGAACTACAGATCACCTGTCTGATGGAAAGTTAGGGTTACAGTAATATATCTTCTGTACGTACATGGAGAATGGTCAGTAACACCGAGATACAGGAAGAACTACAGATCACCTGGCTGATGGAAAGTTAGAGTTACAGTAATATATCTTCTGTAAATAAGAGGAGAACGGTCAGTAACACGCGGAGATACGGGAAGAAATACAGATCACCTAGCTGATGGAAAGTTAGGGTTACAGTAATATATCTTCTATACATAGATGGAGAATGGTCAGTAACACGCGGAAATAAGGGAAGAACTACAGATCACCTGGCTGATGGAATGTTAGGGTTACAGTAATATATCTTCTGTAGATAGATGGAGAACGGTCAGGAAAACGAGGAGATACAGGAAGAACGACAGATCACCTGGCTGATGGAAAGTTAGGGTTACAGTAATATATCTTCTGTACGTAGATGGAGAACGGTCAGTAACATGAGGAGATACAGGAAGAACTACAGATCACCTGGCTGATGGAAAGTTAGGGTTACAGTAATATATCTTCTGTACATAGATGGAGAATGGTCAGTAACATGCGGAGATACGGGAAGAACTACAGACCACCTGGCTGATGGAAAGTTAGGGTTACAGTAATATATCTTCTGTACATAGATGGAGAACAGTCAGTAACACACAGAGATACGGGAAGAACTACAGATCACCTGGCTAATGGAAAGTTAGGGTTACAGTAACATATCTTCTGTACATAAGTGGAGAACGGTCAGTAACATGCGGAGATATGGGAAGAATTACAGATCACCTGGCTGATGGAAAGTTAGGGTTACAGTAATATATCTTCTGTACATAAGTGGAGAATGGTCAGTAACACGCGGAGATACGGGAAGAACTACAGATCACCTGGCTAATGGAAAGTTAGGGTTACAGTAATATATCTTCTGTACAAAAGTGGAGAATGGTCAGTAACACGCGAAGATACGGGAAGAACTACAGATCACCTGGCTGATGGAAAGTTAGGGTTACAGTAATATATCTTCTGTACGTACATGGAGAATGGTCAGTAACACCGAGATACAGGAAGAACTACAGATCACCTGGCTGATGGAAAGTTAGGGTTACAGTAATATATCTTCTGTAAATAAGAGGAGAACGGTCAGTAACACGCGGAGATACGGGAAGAAATACAGATCACCTAGCTGATGGAAAGTTAGGGTTACAGTAATATATCTTCTATACAAAGATGGAGAACGGTCAGTAACACGCGGAAATAAGGGAAGAACTACAGATCACCTGGCTGATGGAAAGTTAGGGTTACAGTAATATATCTTCTGTAGATAGATGGAGAACGGTCAGGAAAACGAGGAGATACAGGAAGAACGACAGATCACCTGGCTGATGGAAAGTTAGGGTTACAGTAATATATCTTCTGTACATAGATGGAGAACGGTCAGTAACATGAGGAGATACAGGAAGAACTACAGATCACCTGGCTGATGGAAAGTTAGGGTTACAGTAAGGTATCTTCTGTACATAGATGGAGATTGGTCAGTAACACGCGGAGATATAAGAAGAACTACAGATCACCTGGATGATGGAAAGTTAGGGTTACAGTAATATATCTTCTGTACATAGATGGAGAACGGTCAGTAACAGGCGGAGATACGGGAAGAACTACAGATAACCTGGCTGATGGAAAGTTAGGGTTACAGTCATATATCGTCTGTACATAGATGGAGAATGGTCAGTAACACCGAGATACAGGAAGAACTACAGATCACCTGGCTGATGGAAAGTTAGGGTTACAGTAATATATCTTCTGTACATAGATGGAGAATGGTCAGTAACAAGCGGAGATACAGGAAGAACTACAGATCACCTGGCTGATGGAAAGTCAGGGTTACAGTAATATATCTTCTGTACATAGATGGAGAACGGACAGTAACACGGAGATACAGGAAGAACTACAGATCACCTGGCTGATGGAAAGTTAGGGTTACAGTAATATATCTTCTGTACATAGATGGAGAACGGTCAGTAACACGCGGAGATACAGGAAGAACTACAGATCACCTGGCTGATGGAAAGTTAGGGTTACAGTAATATATCTTCTGTACGTAAATGGAGAATGGTCAGTAACACCGAGATACAGGAAGAACTACAGATCACCTGTCTGATGGAAAGTTAGGGTTACAGTAATATATCTTCTGTACGTACATGGAGAATGGTCAGTAACACCGAGATACAGGAAGAACTACAGATCACCTGGCTGATGGAAAGTTAGAGTTACAGTAATATATCTTCTGTAAATAAGAGGAGAACGGTCAGTAACACGCGGAGATACGGGAAGAAATACAGATCACCTAGCTGATGGAAAGTTAGGGTTACAGTAATATATCTTCTATACATAGATGGAGAATGGTCAGTAACACGCGGAAATAAGGGAAGAACTACAGATCACCTGGCTGATGGAATGTTAGGGTTACAGTAATATATCTTCTGTAGATAGATGGAGAACGGTCAGGAAAACGAGGAGATACAGGAAGAACGACAGATCACCTGGCTGATGGAAAGTTAGGGTTACAGTAATATATCTTCTGTACGTAGATGGAGAACGGTCAGTAACATGAGGAGATACAGGAAGAACTACAGATCACCTGGCTGATGGAAAGTTAGGGTTACAGTAATATATCTTCTGTACATAGATGGAGAACGGTCAGTAACATGCGGAGATACTGGAAGAACTACAGACCACCTGGCTGATGGAAAGTTAGGGTTACAGTAATATATCTTCTGTACATAGATGGAGAACAGTCAGTAACACACAGAGATACGGGAAGAACTACAGATCACCTGGCTAATGGAAAGTTAGGGTTACAGTAACATATCTTCTGTACATAAGTGGAGAACGGTCAGTAACATGCGGAGATATGGGAAGAATTACAGATCACCTGGCTGATGGAAAGTTAGGGTTACAGTAATATATCTTCTGTACATAAGTGGAGAATGGTCAGTAACAAGCGGAGATACGGGAAGAACTACAGATCACCTGGCTAATGGAAAGTTAGGGTTACAGTAATATATCTTCTGTACAAAAGTGGACAATGGTCAGTAACACGCGAAGAAACGGGAAGAACTACAGATCACCTGGCTGATGGAAAGTTAGGGTTACAGTAATATATCTTCTGTACGTACATGGAGAATGGTCAGTAACACCGAGATACAGGAAGAACTACAGATCACCTGGCTGATGGAAAGTTAGGGTTACAGAAATATATCTTCTGTAAATAAGAGGAGAACGGTCAGTAACACGCGGAGATACGGGAAGAAATACAGATCACCTAGCTGATGGAAAGTTAGGGTTACAGTAATATATCTTCTATACATAGATGGAGAACGGTCAGTAACACGCGGAAATAAGGGAAGAACTACAGATCACCTGGCTGATGGAAAGTTAGGGTTACAGTAATATATCTTCTGTAGATAGATGGAGAACGGTCAGGAAAACGAGGAGATACAGGAAGAACGACAGATCACCTGGCTGTTGGAAAGTTAGGGTTACAGTAATATATCTTCTGTACATAGATGGGGAATGGTCAGTAACATGAGGAGATACAGGAAGAACTACAGATCACCTGGCTGATGGAAAGTTAGGGTTACAGTAAGATATCTTCTGTACATAGATGGAGATTGGTCAGTAACACGCGGAGATATAAGAAGAACTACAGATCACCTGGATGATGGAAAGTTAGGGTTACAGTAATATATCTTCTGTACATAGATGGAGAACGGTCAGTAACACGCGGAGATATGGAAAGAACTACAGATCACCTGGCTGATGGAAAGTTAGGGTTACAGTAATATATCTTCTGTACATAGATGGAGAACGGTCAGTAACAGGCGGAGATACGGGAAGAACTACAGATAACCTGGCTGATGGAAAGTTAGGGTTACAGTCATATATCTTCTGTACATAGATGGAGAATGGTCAGTAACACCGAGATACAGGAAGAACTACAGATCACCTGGCTGATGGAAAGTTAGGGTTACAGTAATATATCTTCTCTACATAGATGGAGAATGGTCAGTAACAAGCGGAGATACAGGAAGAACTACAGATCACCTGGCTGATGGAAAGTCAGGGTTACAGTAATATATCTTCTGTACATAGATGGAGAACGGTCAGTAACACGGAGATACAGGAAGAACTACAGATCACCTGGCTGATGGAAAGTTAGGGTTACAGTAATATATCTTCTGTACATAGATGGAGAACGGTCAGTAACACGCGGAGATACAGGAAGAACTACAGATCACCTGGCTGATGGAAAGTTAGGGTTACAGTAATATATCTTCTGTACATAGATGGAGAATGGTCAGTAACACGCGGAGATACAGGAAGAACTACAGATCACCTGGCTGATGGAAAGTTAGGGTTACAGTAATATATCTTCTGTACATAGATGGAGAACGGTCAGTAACATGCGGAGATACGGGAAGAACTAGAGATCACCTAGCTGATGGAAAGTTAGGGTTCCAGTAATATATCTTCTGTACATAGATGGAGAATGGTCAGTAACACGCGGAGTCACGGGAAGAACTACAGATCACCTGGCTGATGGAAAGTTAGGGTTACAGTAATATATCTTCTGGACATAGATGGAGAAGGGTCAGTAACATGCAGAGAAACGGGAAGAACTACAGACCACCTGGCTGATAGAAAGTTAGGGTTACAGTAATATGTCTTCTGTCTAGAGATGGAGAACGGTCAGTAACACGGAGATACACGAAGAACTACAGATCACCTGGCTGATGGAAAGTTAGGGTTACAGTAATATATCTTCTGTACATAGATGGAGAACGGTCAGTAACAGGCGGAGATACAGGAAGAACTACAGATTACCAGGCTGATGGAAAGTTAGGGTTACAGTAATATATCTTCTGTACATAGATGGAGAACGATCTGTAACATGCGGAGATATGGGAAGAACTACAGACCACCTGGCTGATGGAAAGTTAGGGTTACAGTAATATATGTTCTGTACATAGATGGAGAACAGTCAGTAACACACGGAGATACGGGAAGAACTACAGATCACCTGGCTAATGGAAAGTTAGGGTTACAGTAATATATCTTCTGTACATAAGTGGAGAACGGTCAGTAACACGCGGAGATATGGGAAGAACTACAGATCACCTGGCTAATGGAAAGTTAGGGTTACAGTAATATATCTTCTGTACTTAAGTGGTGAACGGTCAGTAACACGCGAAGATACAGGAAGAACTACAGATCACCTGGCTGATGGAAAGTTAGGGTTACAGTAATATATCTTCTGTACGTACATGGAGAATGGTCAGTAACACCGAGATACAGGAAGAACTACAGATCACTTGGCTTATGGAAAGTTAGGGTTACAGTAATATATCTTCTGTAAATAAGTGGAGAACGGTCAGTAACACGCGGAGATACGGGAAGAAATACAGATCACCTGGCTGATGGAAAGTTAGGGTTACAGTAATATATATTCTGTACATAGATGGAGAACGGTCAGTAACATGCGGAGATACGGGAAGAACTACAGATCACATAGCTGATGGAAAGTTAGGGTTACAGTAATATATCTTCTATACATAGATGGAGAACGGTCAGTAACACGCGGAAATAAGGGAAGAACTACAGATCACCTGGCTGATGGAAAGTTAGGGTTACAGTAATATATCTTCTGTACATAGATGGAGAACGGTCAGTAAAACGAGGAGATACAGGAAGAACGACAGATCACCTGGCTGATGGAAAGTTAGGGTTACAGTAATATATCTTCTGTACATAGATGGAGAACTGTCAGTAACATGAGGAGATACAGGAAGAACTACAGATCACCTGGCTAATGGAAAGTTAGGGTTACAGTAATATATCTTCTGTACATAGATGGAGATTGTTCAGTAACACGCGGAGATACAGGAAGAACTACAGATCACCTGGCTGATGGAAAGTTAGGGTTACAGTAATATATCTTCTGTACATAGACGGAGAACGGTCAGTAACACATGGAGATACAGGAAGAACTACAGATCACCTAGCTGATGGAAAGTTAGGGTTACAGTAATATTTCTTCTGAACATAGATGGAGAACGGTCAGTAACACGGAGATACAGGAAGTAATACATATCACCTGGCTGAAGGAAAGTTAGGGTTACAGTAATATATGGTCTGTACATAGATGGAGAACGGTCAGAAACATGGAGTTTCGGGAAGAACTACAGATAACCTGGCTGATGGAAAGTTAGGGTTACAGTAATATATCTTCTGTACATAGATGGAGAACGGTCAGTAACATGCGGAGATACGGGAAGAAATACATCTCACCTGGCTGATGGAAAGTTAGGGTTACAGTAATATATCTTCTGTACATAGATGGAGAACGGTCAGTAACACGCACATAAAGGAGAACTATAGATCACCTGGGTGATGGAAAGTTAGGGTTACAGGAATATATCTTCTGTACATAGAAGGAGAATGATCAGTAACACGCGGAGATACAGGAAGAACTACAGATCACCTAGCTGATGGAAAGTTAGGGTTACAGTAATATATCTTCTGTACATAGATGGTGAACGATCAGTAACAAGGAGATACGGGAAGAACTACAGATCACCTGGCTGATGGAAAATTAGGGTTACAGTAATATATCTTCTGTACATAGATGGAGAACGATCAGTAACAAGGAGATACGGGAAGAACTACAGATCACCTGGCTGATGGAAAATTAGGATTACAGTAATATATCTTCTGTACATAGATGGAGAACGGTCAGTAACATGCGTTAATACGGGAAGAACTACAGATCACCTGGCTGATGGAAAGTTATGGTTACAGTAATATATCTTCTGTACATAGATGGAGAACGGTCAGAAACAGGCTGAGATACAGGAAGAACTACATATCACCTGGCTGATGGAAAGTTAGTGTTAATGTAATATATCTTCTGTACATAGATGGAGAACGTTCAGTAACACGGAGATACAGGAAGAAATACAGATCACCTGGCTGATGGAAAGTTAGGGTTACAGTAATATATCTTCTGTACATAGATGGAGAATGGTCAGTAACACGCGGAGATACAGGAAGAACTACAGATCACCTAGCTGATGGAAAGTTAGGGTTACAGTAATATATCTTCTGTACATAGATGGAGAACGATCAGTAACAAGGAGATACGGGAAGAACTACAGATCACCTGGCTGATGGAAAGATAGAGTTACAGTAATATATCTTCTGTACATAGATGGAGAAAGATCAGTAACAAGGAGATACGGGAAGAACTACAGATCACCTGGCTGATGGAAAATTAGGGTTACGGTAATATATCTTTTGTACATAGATGGAGAATGGTCAGTAACACGCGGAGATACAGGAGGAACTACAGATCACCTGGCTGATGGAAAGTTAGCGTTACTGTAATATATCTTCTGTACATAGATGGAGAACGATCAGTAACAAGGAGATACTGGAAGAACTACAGATCACCTGGCTGATGGAAAATTAGGGTTACAGTAATATATCTTCTGTACAGAGATGGAGAACGGTCAGTAACATGGAGATACAGGAAGAACTACAGATCACCTGGCTGATGGAAAGTTAGGGTTACAGTAATATATCTTCTGTACATTGATGGAGAACGATCAGTAACACAGAGATACGGGACGAACTACAGATCACCTGGCTGATGGAAAATTAGGGTTACGGTAATATATCTTCTGTACATAGATGGAGAATGGTTAGTAACACGCGGAGATACAGGAGGAACTACAGATCACCTGGCTGATGGAAAGTTAGCGTTACAGTAATATATCTTCTGTAAGATGGAGAACGATCAGTAACAAGGAGATATGGGAAGAACAACAGATCACCTGGCTGATGGAAAATTAGGGTTACAGTAATAAATCCTCTGTACATAGATGGAGAACGGTCAGTAACACGCGGAGATAAAGGAAGAACTACAGATCACCTGGCTGATGGAAAGTTAGGGTTACAGTAATATATCTTCTGTACATAGATGGAGAACGGTCAGTAACACGGGGAGATACGGGATGAACTACAGATAACCTGACTGATGGAAAGTTAGGGTTACAGTAATATATCTTCTGTACATAGATGGAGAACGGTCAGTAACATGCGGAGATACAGGAAGAACAACAGATCACCTGGCTGATGGAAAGTTAGGAATACAGTAATATATCTTCTGTACATAGATGGAGAACGGTCAGTAACACGAGGAGATACGTGAAGAAATACAGATCACCAGGCTGATGGAAAGTTAGGGTTCCAGTAATATATCTTCTGTACATAGATGGAGAACGGTCAGTAACACGGAGATACGGGAAGAACTACAGATAACCTGGCTGATGGAAAGTTAGGGTTACAGTAATATATCTTCTGTACATAGATGGAGAACGGTCAGTAACACCGAGATACAGGAAGAACTACAGATCACCTGGCTGATGGAAAGTTAGGGTTACAGTAATATATCTTCTGTACAAAGATGGAGATTGGTCAGTAACACGCAGAGATATAAGAAGAACTACAGATCACCTGGATGATGGAAAGTTAGGGTTACAGTAATATATCTTCTGTACATAGATGGAGAACGGTCAGTAACAGGCGGAGATACGGGAAGAACTACAGATAACCTGGCTGATGGAAAGTTAGGGTTACAGTCATATATCGTCTGTACATAGATGGAGAATGGTCAGTAACACCGAGATACAGGAAGAACTACAGATCACCTGGCTGATGGAAAGTCAGGGTTACAGTAATATATCTTCTGTACATAGATGGAGAACGGACAGTAACACGGAGATACAGGAAGAACTACAGATCACCTGGCTGATGGAAAGTTAGGGTTACAGTAATATATCTTCTGTACATAGATGGAGAACGGTCAGTAACACGCGGAGATACAGGAAGAACTACAGATCACCTGGCTGATGGAAAGTTAGGGTTACAGTAATATATCTTCTGTACGTAAATGGAGAATGGTCAGTAACACCGAGATACAGGAAGAACTACAGATCACCTGTCTGATGGAAAGTTAGGGTTACAGTAATATATCTTCTGTACGTACATGGAGAATGGTCAGTAACACCGAGATACAGGAAGAACTACAGATCACCTGGCTGATGGAAAGTTAGAGTTACAGTAATATATCTTCTGTAAATAAGAGGAGAACGGTCAGTAACACGCGGAGATACGGGAAGAAATACAGATCACCTAGCTGATGGAAAGTTAGGGTTACAGTAATATATCTTCTATACATAGATGGAGAATGGTCAGTAACACGCGGAAATAAGGGAAGAACTACAGATCACCTGGCTGATGGAATGTTAGGGTTACAGTAATATATCTTCTGTAGATAGATGGAGAACGGTCAGGAAAACGAGGAGATACAGGAAGAACGACAGATCACCTGGCTGATGGAAAGTTAGGGTTACAGTAATATATCTTCTGTACGTAGATGGAGAACGGTCAGTAACATGAGGAGATACAGGAAGAACTACAGATCACCTGGCTGATGGAAAGTTAGGGTTACAGTAATATATCTTCTGTACATAGATGGAGAACGGTCAGTAACATGCGGAGATACTGGAAGAACTACAGACCACCTGGCTGATGGAAAGTTAGGGTTACAGTAATATATCTTCTGTACATAGATGGAGAACAGTCAGTAACACACAGAGATACGGGAAGAACTACAGATCACCTGGCTAATGGAAAGTTAGGGTTACAGTAACATATCTTCTGTACATAAGTGGAGAACGGTCAGTAACATGCGGAGATATGGGAAGAATTACAGATCACCTGGCTGATGGAAAGTTAGGGTTACAGTAATATATCTTCTGTACATAAGTGGAGAATGGTCAGTAACAAGCGGAGATACGGGAAGAACTACAGATCACCTGGCTAATGGAAAGTTAGGGTTACAGTAATATATCTTCTGTACAAAAGTGGACAATGGTCAGTAACACGCGAAGAAACGGGAAGAACTACAGATCACCTGGCTGATGGAAAGTTAGGGTTACAGTAATATATCTTCTGTACGTACATGGAGAATGGTCAGTAACACCGAGATACAGGAAGAACTACAGATCACCTGGCTGATGGAAAGTTAGGGTTACAGAAATATATCTTCTGTAAATAAGAGGAGAACGGTCAGTAACACGCGGAGATACGGGAAGAAATACAGATCACCTAGCTGATGGAAAGTTAGGGTTACAGTAATATATCTTCTATACATAGATGGAGAACGGTCAGTAACACGCGGAAATAAGGGAAGAACTACAGATCACCTGGCTGATGGAAAGTTAGGGTTACAGTAATATATCTTCTGTAGATAGATGGAGAACGGTCAGGAAAACGAGGAGATACAGGAAGAACGACAGATCACCTGGCTGTTGGAAAGTTAGGGTTACAGTAATATATCTTCTGTACATAGATGGGGAATGGTCAGTAACATGAGGAGATACAGGAAGAACTACAGATCACCTGGCTGATGGAAAGTTAGGGTTACAGTAAGATATCTTCTGTACATAGATGGAGATTGGTCAGTAACACGCGGAGATATAAGAAGAACTACAGATCACCTGGATGATGGAAAGTTAGGGTTACAGTAATATATCTTCTGTACATAGATGGAGAACGGTCAGTAACACGCGGAGATATGGAAAGAACTACAGATCACCTGGCTGATGGAAAGTTAGGGTTACAGTAATATATCTTCTGTACATAGATGGAGAACGGTCAGTAACAGGCGGAGATACGGGAAGAACTACAGATAACCTGGCTGATGGAAAGTTAGGGTTACAGTCATATATCTTCTGTACATAGATGGAGAATGGTCAGTAACACCGAGATACAGGAAGAACTACAGATCACCTGGCTGATGGAAAGTTAGGGTTACAGTAATATATCTTCTCTACATAGATGGAGAATGGTCAGTAACAAGCGGAGATACAGGAAGAACTACAGATCACCTGGCTGATGGAAAGTCAGGGTTACAGTAATATATCTTCTGTACATAGATGGAGAACGGTCAGTAACACGGAGATACAGGAAGAACTACAGATCACCTGGCTGATGGAAAGTTAGGGTTACAGTAATATATCTTCTGTACATAGATGGAGAACGGTCAGTAACACGCGGAGATACAGGAAGAACTACAGATCACCTGGCTGATGGAAAGTTAGGGTTACAGTAATATATCTTCTGTACATAGATGGAGAATGGTCAGTAACACGCGGAGATACAGGAAGAACTACAGATCACCTGGCTGATGGAAAGTTAGGGTTACAGTAATATATCTTCTGTACATAGATGGAGAACGGTCAGTAACATGCGGAGATACGGGAAGAACTAGAGATCACCTAGCTGATGGAAAGTTAGGGTTCCAGTAATATATCTTCTGTACATAGATGGAGAATGGTCAGTAACACGCGGAGTCACGGGAAGAACTACAGATCACCTGGCTGATGGAAAGTTAGGGTTACAGTAATATATCTTCTGGACATAGATGGAGAAGGGTCAGTAACATGCAGAGAAACGGGAAGAACTACAGACCACCTGGCTGATAGAAAGTTAGGGTTACAGTAATATGTCTTCTGTCTAGAGATGGAGAACGGTCAGTAACACGGAGATACACGAAGAACTACAGATCACCTGGCTGATGGAAAGTTAGGGTTACAGTAATATATCTTCTGTACATAGATGGAGAACGGTCAGTAACAGGCGGAGATACAGGAAGAACTACAGATTACCAGGCTGATGGAAAGTTAGGGTTACAGTAATATATCTTCTGTACATAGATGGAGAACGATCTGTAACATGCGGAGATATGGGAAGAACTACAGACCACCTGGCTGATGGAAAGTTAGGGTTACAGTAATATATGTTCTGTACATAGATGGAGAACAGTCAGTAACACACGGAGATACGGGAAGAACTACAGATCACCTGGCTAATGGAAAGTTAGGGTTACAGTAATATATCTTCTGTACATAAGTGGAGAACGGTCAGTAACACGCGGAGATATGGGAAGAACTACAGATCACCTGGCTAATGGAAAGTTAGGGTTACAGTAATATATCTTCTGTACTTAAGTGGTGAACGGTCAGTAACACGCGAAGATACAGGAAGAACTACAGATCACCTGGCTGATGGAAAGTTAGGGTTACAGTAATATATCTTCTGTACGTACATGGAGAATGGTCAGTAACACCGAGATACAGGAAGAACTACAGATCACTTGGCTTATGGAAAGTTAGGGTTACAGTAATATATCTTCTGTAAATAAGTGGAGAACGGTCAGTAACACGCGGAGATACGGGAAGAAATACAGATCACCTGGCTGATGGAAAGTTAGGGTTACAGTAATATATATTCTGTACATAGATGGAGAACGGTCAGTAACATGCGGAGATACGGGAAGAACTACAGATCACATAGCTGATGGAAAGTTAGGGTTACAGTAATATATCTTCTATACATAGATGGAGAACGGTCAGTAACACGCGGAAATAAGGGAAGAACTACAGATCACCTGGCTGATGGAAAGTTAGGGTTACAGTAATATATCTTCTGTACATAGATGGAGAACGGTCAGTAAAACGAGGAGATACAGGAAGAACGACAGATCACCTGGCTGATGGAAAGTTAGGGTTACAGTAATATATCTTCTGTACATAGATGGAGAACTGTCAGTAACATGAGGAGATACAGGAAGAACTACAGATCACCTGGCTAATGGAAAGTTAGGGTTACAGTAATATATCTTCTGTACATAGATGGAGATTGTTCAGTAACACGCGGAGATACAGGAAGAACTACAGATCACCTGGCTGATGGAAAGTTAGGGTTACAGTAATATATCTTCTGTACATAGACGGAGAACGGTCAGTAACACATGGAGATACAGGAAGAACTACAGATCACCTAGCTGATGGAAAGTTAGGGTTACAGTAATATTTCTTCTGAACATAGATGGAGAACGGTCAGTAACACGGAGATACAGGAAGTAATACATATCACCTGGCTGAAGGAAAGTTAGGGTTACAGTAATATATGGTCTGTACATAGATGGAGAACGGTCAGAAACATGGAGTTTCGGGAAGAACTACAGATAACCTGGCTGATGGAAAGTTAGGGTTACAGTAATATATCTTCTGTACATAGATGGAGAACGGTCAGTAACATGCGGAGATACGGGAAGAAATACATCTCACCTGGCTGATGGAAAGTTAGGGTTACAGTAATATATCTTCTGTACATAGATGGAGAACGGTCAGTAACACGCACATAAAGGAGAACTATAGATCACCTGGGTGATGGAAAGTTAGGGTTACAGGAATATATCTTCTGTACATAGAAGGAGAATGATCAGTAACACGCGGAGATACAGGAAGAACTACAGATCACCTAGCTGATGGAAAGTTAGGGTTACAGTAATATATCTTCTGTACATAGATGGTGAACGATCAGTAACAAGGAGATACGGGAAGAACTACAGATCACCTGGCTGATGGAAAATTAGGGTTACAGTAATATATCTTCTGTACATAGATGGAGAACGATCAGTAACAAGGAGATACGGGAAGAACTACAGATCACCTGGCTGATGGAAAATTAGGATTACAGTAATATATCTTCTGTACATAGATGGAGAACGGTCAGTAACATGCGTTAATACGGGAAGAACTACAGATCACCTGGCTGATGGAAAGTTATGGTTACAGTAATATATCTTCTGTACATAGATGGAGAACGGTCAGAAACAGGCTGAGATACAGGAAGAACTACATATCACCTGGCTGATGGAAAGTTAGTGTTAATGTAATATATCTTCTGTACATAGATGGAGAACGTTCAGTAACACGGAGATACAGGAAGAAATACAGATCACCTGGCTGATGGAAAGTTAGGGTTACAGTAATATATCTTCTGTACATAGATGGAGAATGGTCAGTAACACGCGGAGATACAGGAAGAACTACAGATCACCTAGCTGATGGAAAGTTAGGGTTACAGTAATATATCTTCTGTACATAGATGGAGAACGATCAGTAACAAGGAGATACGGGAAGAACTACAGATCACCTGGCTGATGGAAAGATAGAGTTACAGTAATATATCTTCTGTACATAGATGGAGAAAGATCAGTAACAAGGAGATACGGGAAGAACTACAGATCACCTGGCTGATGGAAAATTAGGGTTACGGTAATATATCTTTTGTACATAGATGGAGAATGGTCAGTAACACGCGGAGATACAGGAGGAACTACAGATCACCTGGCTGATGGAAAGTTAGCGTTACTGTAATATATCTTCTGTACATAGATGGAGAACGATCAGTAACAAGGAGATACTGGAAGAACTACAGATCACCTGGCTGATGGAAAATTAGGGTTACAGTAATATATCTTCTGTACAGAGATGGAGAACGGTCAGTAACATGGAGATACAGGAAGAACTACAGATCACCTGGCTGATGGAAAGTTAGGGTTACAGTAATATATCTTCTGTACATTGATGGAGAACGATCAGTAACACAGAGATACGGGACGAACTACAGATCACCTGGCTGATGGAAAATTAGGGTTACGGTAATATATCTTCTGTACATAGATGGAGAATGGTTAGTAACACGCGGAGATACAGGAGGAACTACAGATCACCTGGCTGATGGAAAGTTAGCGTTACAGTAATATATCTTCTGTAAGATGGAGAACGATCAGTAACAAGGAGATATGGGAAGAACAACAGATCACCTGGCTGATGGAAAATTAGGGTTACAGTAATAAATCCTCTGTACATAGATGGAGAACGGTCAGTAACACGCGGAGATAAAGGAAGAACTACAGATCACCTGGCTGATGGAAAGTTAGGGTTACAGTAATATATCTTCTGTACATAGATGGAGAACGGTCAGTAACACGGGGAGATACGGGATGAACTACAGATAACCTGACTGATGGAAAGTTAGGGTTACAGTAATATATCTTCTGTACATAGATGGAGAACGGTCAGTAACATGCGGAGATACAGGAAGAACAACAGATCACCTGGCTGATGGAAAGTTAGGAATACAGTAATATATCTTCTGTACATAGATGGAGAACGGTCAGTAACACGAGGAGATACGTGAAGAAATACAGATCACCAGGCTGATGGAAAGTTAGGGTTCCAGTAATATATCTTCTGTACATAGATGGAGAACGGTCAGTAACACGGAGATACGGGAAGAACTACAGATAACCTGGCTGATGGAAAGTTAGGGTTACAGTAATATATCTTCTGTACATAGATGGAGAACGGTCAGTAACACCGAGATACAGGAAGAACTACAGATCACCTGGCTGATGGAAAGTTAGGGTTACAGTAATATATCTTCTGTACAAAGATGGAGATTGGTCAGTAACACGCAGAGATATAAGAAGAACTACAGATCACCTGGATGATGGAAAGTTAGGGTTACAGTAATATATCTTCTGTACATAGATGGAGAACGGTCAGTAACAGGCGGAGATACGGGAAGAACTACAGATAACCTGGCTGATGGAAAGTTAGGGTTACAGTCATATATCGTCTGTACATAGATGGAGAATGGTCAGTAACACCGAGATACAGGAAGAACTACAGATCACCTGGCTGATGGAAAGTTAGGGTTACAGTAATATGTCTTCTGTACATAGATGGAGAATGGTCAGTAACAAGCGGAGATACAGGAAGAACTACAGATCACCTGGCTGATGGAAAGTCAGGGTTACAGTAATATATCTTCTGTACATAGATGGAGAACGGACAGTAACACAGAGATACAGGAAGAACTACAGATCACCTGGCTGATGGAAAGTTAGGGTTACAGTAATATATCTTCTGTACATAGATGGAGAACGGTCAGTAACACGCGGAGATACAGGAAGAACTACAGATCACCTGGCTGATGGAAAGTTAGGGTTACAGTAATATATCTTCTGTACGTACATGGAGAATGGTCAGTAACACCGAGATACAGGAAGAACTACAGATCACCTGGCTGATGGAAAGTTAGGGTTACAGTAATATATCTTCTGTACGTACATGGAGAATGGTCAGTAACACCGAGATACAGGAAGAACTACAGATCACCTGGCTGATGGAAAGTTAGGGTTACAGTAATATATCTTCTGTAAATAAGAGGAGAACGGTCAGTAACACGCGGAGATACGGGAAGAAATACAGATCACCTAGCTGATGGAAAGTTAGGGTTACAGTAATATATCTTCTATACATAGATGGAGAATGGTCAGTAACACGCGGAAATAAGGGAAGAACTACAGATCACCTGGCTGATGTAAAGTTAGGGTTACAGTAATATATCTTCTGTAGATAGATGGAGAACGGTCAGGAAAACGAGGAGATACAGGAAGAACGACAGATCACCTGGCTGATGGAAAGTTAGGGTTACAGTAATATATCTTCTGTACATAGATGGAGAACGGTCAGTAACATGAGGAGATACAGGAAGAACTACAGATCACCTGGCTGATGGAAAGTTAGGGTTACAGTAATATATCTTCTGTACATAGATGGAGAACGGTCAGTAACATGCGGAGATACGGGAAGAACTACAGACCACCTGGCTGATGGAAAGTTAGGGTTACAGTAATATATCTTCTGTACATAGATGGAGAACAGTCAGTAACACACAGAGATACGGGAAGAACTACAGATCACCTGGCTAATGGAAAGTTAGGGTTACAGTAACATATCTTCTGTACATAAGTGGAGAACGGTCAGTAACATGCGGAGATATGGGAAGAATTACAGATCACCTGGCTGATGGAAAGTTAGGGTTACAGTAATATATCTTCTGTACATAAGTGGAGAATGGTCAGTAACACGCGGAGATACGGGAAGAACTACAGATCACCTGGCTAATGGAAAGTTAGGGTTACAGTAATATATCTTCTGTACAAAAGTGGACAATGGTCAGTAACACGCGAAGACACGGGAAGAACTACAGATCACCTGGCTGATGGAAAGTTAGGGTTACAGTAATATATCTTCTGTACGTACATGGAGAATGGTCAGTAACACCGAGATACAGGAAGAACTACAGATCACCTGGCTGATGGAAAGTTAGGGTTACAGTAATATATCTTCTGTAAATAAGAGGAGAACGGTCAGTAACACGCGGAGATACGGGAAGAAATACAGATCACCTAGCTGATGGAAAGTTAGGGTTACAGTAATATATCTTCTATACATAGATGGAGAACGGTCAGTAACACACGGAAATAAGGGAAGAACTACAGATCACCTGGCTGATGGAAAGTTAGGGTTACAGTAATATATCTTCTGTAGATAGATGGAGAACGGTCAGGAAAACGAGGAGATACAGGAAGAACGACAGATCACCTGGCTGATGGAAAGTTAGGGTTACAGTAATATATCTTCTGTACATAGATGGAGAACGGTCAGTAACATGAGGAGATACAGGAAGAACTACAGATCACCTGGCTGATGGAAAGTTAGGGTTACAGTAAGATATCTTCTGTACATAGATGGAGATTGGTCAGTAACACGCGGAGATATAAGAAGAATTACAGATCACCTGGCTGATGGAAAGTTAGGGTTACAGTAATATATCTTCTGTACATAGATGGAGAACGGTCAGTAACACGCGGAGATATGGAAAGAACTACAGATCACCTGGCTGATGGAAAGTTAGGGTTACAGTAATATATCTTCTGTACATAGATGGAGAACGGTCAGTAACAGGCGGAGATACGGGAAGAACTACAGATAACCTGGCTGATGGAAAGTTAGGGTTACAGTCATATATCTTCTGTACATAGATGGAGAATGGTCAGTAACACCGAGATACAGGAAGAACTACAGATCACCTGGCTGATGGAAAGTTAGGGTTACAGTAATATATCTTCTGTACATAGATGGAGAATGGTCAGTAACAAGCGGAGATACAGGAAGAACTACAGATCACCTGGCTGATGGAAAGTCAGGGTTACAGTAATATATCTTCTGTACATAGATGGAGAACGGTCAGTAACACGGAGATACAGGAAGAACTACAGATCACCTGGCTGATGGAAAGTTAGGGTTACAGTAATATATCTTCTGTACATAGATGGAGAACGGTCAGTAACACGCGGAGATACAGGAAGAACTACAGATCACCTGGCTGATGGAAAGTTAGGGTTACAGTAATATATCTTCTGTACATAGATGGAGAATGGTCAGTAACACACGGAGATACAGGAAGAACTACAGATCACCTGGCTGATGGAAAGTTAGGGTTACAGTAATATATCTTCTGTACATAGATGGAGAACGGTCAGTAACATGCGGAGATACGGGAAGAACTAGAGATCACCTAGCTTATGGAAAGTTAGGGTTACAGTAATATATCTTCTGTACATAGATGGAGAACGGTCAGTAACATGCGGAGACACGGGAAGAACTACAGATCACCTGGCTGATGGAAAGTTAGGGTTACAGTAATATATCTTCTGGACATAGATGGAGAAGGGTCAGTAACATGCAGAGATACGGGAAGAACTACAGACCACCTGGCTGATGGAAAGTTAGGGTTACAGTAATATATCTTCTGTACATAGATGGAGAACGGTCAGTAACAGGCGGAGATACAGGAAGAACTACAGATTACCAGGCTGATGGAAAGTTAGGGTTACAGTAATATATCTTCTGTACATAGATGGAGAACGATCTGTAACATGCGGAGATACGGGAAGAACTACAGACCACCTGGCTGATGGAAAGTTAGGGTTACAGTAATATATGTTCTGTACATAGATGGAGAACAGTCAGTAACACACGGAGATACGGGAAGAACTACAGATCACCTGGCTAATGGAAAGTTAGGGTTACAGTAATATATCTTCTGTACATAAGTGGAGAACGGTCAGTAACACGCGGAGATATGGGAAGAACTACAGATCACCTGGCTAATGGAAAGTTAGGGTTACAGTAATATATCTTCTGTACTTAAGTGGTGAACGGTCAGTAACACGCGAAGATACAGGAAGAACTACAGATCACCTGGCTGATGGAAAGTTAGGGTTACAGTAATATATCTTCTGTACGTACATGGAGAATGGTTAGTAACACCGAGATACAGGAAGAACTACAGATCACCTGGCTTATGGAAAGTTAGGGTTACAGTAATATATCTTCTGTAAATAAGTGGAGAACGGTCAGTAACACGCGGAGATACGGGAAGAAATACAGATCACCTGGCTGATGGAAAGTTAGGGTTACAGTAATATATATACTGTACATAGATGGAGAACGGTCAGTAACATGCGGAGATACGGGAAGAACTACAGATCACATAGCTGATGGAAAGTTAGGGTTACAGTAATATATCTTCTATACATAGATGGAGAACGGTCAGTAACACGTGGAAATAAGGGAAGAACTACAGATCACCTGGCTGATGGAAAGTTAGGGTTACAGTAATATATCTTCTGTACATAGATGGAGAACGGTCAGTAAAACGAGGAGATACAGGAAGAACGACAGATCACCTGGCTGATGGAAAGTTAGGGTTACAGTAATATATCTTCTGTACATAGATGGAGAACTGTCAGTAACATGAGGAGATACAGGAAGAACTACAGATCACCTGGCTAATGGAAAGTTAGGGTTACAGTAATATATCTTCTGTACATAGATGGAGATTGTTCAGTAACACGCGGAGATACAGGAAGAACTACAGATCACCTGGCTGATGGAAAGTTAGGGTTACAGTAATATATCTTCTGTACATAGACGGAGAACGGTCAGTAACACATGGAGATACAGGAAGAACTACAGATCACCTAGCTGATGGAAAGTTAGGGTTACAGTAATATTTCTTCTGTACATAGATGGAGAACGGTCAGTAACACGGAGATACAGGAAGTACTACAGATCACCTGGCTGAAGGAAAGTTAGGGTTACAGTAATATATGGTCTGTACATAGATGGAGAACGGTCAGAAACATGGAGTTTCGGGAAGAACTACAGATAACCTGGCTGATGGAAAGTTAGGGTTACAGTAATATATCTTCTGTACATAGATGGAGAATGGTCAGTAACATGCGGAGATACGGGAAGAAATACATCTCACCTGGCTGATGGAAAGTTAGGGTTACAGTAATATATCTTCTGTACATAGATGGAGAACGGTCAGTAACACGCACATAAAGGAGAACTATAGATCACCTGGGTGATGGAAAGTTAGGGTTACAGGAATATATCTTCTGTACATAGAAGGAGAATGATCAGTAACACGCGGAGATACAGGAAGAACTACAGATCACCTAGCTGATGGAAAGTTAGGGTTACAGTAATATATCTTCTGTACATAGATGGTGAACGATCAGTAACAAGGAGATACGGGAAGAACTACAGATCACCTAGCTGATGGAAAATTAGGGTTACAGTAATATATCTTCTGTACATAGATGGAGAACGATCAGTAACAAGGAGATACGGGAAGAACTACAGATCACCTGGCTGATGGAAAATTAGAATTACAGTAATATATCTTCTGTACATAGATGGAGAACGGTCAGTAACATGCGTTAATACGGGAAGAACTACAGATCACCTGGCTGATGGAAAGTTATGGTTACAGTAATATATCTTCTGTACATAGATGGAGAACGGTCAGAAACAGGCTGAGATACAGGAAGAACTACATATCACCTGGCTGATGGAAAGTTAGTGTTAATGTAATATATCTTCTGTACATAGATGGAGAACGTTCAGTAACACGGAGATACAGGAAGAAATACAGATCACCTGGCTGATGGAAAGTTAGGGTTACAGTAATATATCTTCTGTACATAGATGGAGAATGGTCAGTAACACGCGGAGATATAGGAAGAACTACAGATCACCTAGCTGATGGAAAGTTAGGGTTACAGTAATATATCTTCTGTACATAGATGGAGAACGATCAGTAACAAGGAGATACGGGAAGAACTACAGATCACCTGGCTGATGGAAAGATAGAGTTACAGTAATATAACTTCTGTACATAGATGGAGAAAGATCAGTAACAAGGAGATACGGGAAGAACTACAGATCACCTGGCTGATGGAAAATTAGCGTTACGGTAATATATCTTTTGTACATAGATGGAGAATGGTCAGTAACACGCGGAGATACAGGAGGAACTACAGATCACCTGGCTGATGGAAAGTTAGCGTTACAGTAATATATCTTCTGTACATAGATGGAGAACGATCAGTAACAAGGAGATACTGGAAGAACTACAGATCACCTGGCTGATGGAAAATTAGGGTTACAGTAATATATCTTCTGTACAGAGATGGAGAACGGTCAGTAACATGGAGATACAGGAAGAACTACAGATCACCTGGCTGATGGAAAGTTAGGGTTACAGTAATATATCTTCTGTACATTGATGGAGAACGATCAGTAACACAGAGATACGGGTCGAACTACAGATCACCTGGCTGATGGAAAATTAGGGTTACGGTAATATATCTTCTGTACATAGATGGAGAATGGTTAGTAACACGCGGAGATACAGGAGGAACTACAGATCACCTGGCTGATGGAAAGTTAGCGTTACAGTAATATATCTTCTGTACATAGATGGAGAACGATCAGTAACAAGGAGATATGGGAAGAACAACAGATCACCTGGCTGATGGAAAATTAGGGTTACAGTAATAAATCCTCTGTACATAGATGGAGAACGGTCAGTAACACGCGGAGATACAGGAAGAACTACAGATCACCTGGCTGATGGAAAGTTAGGGTTACAGTAATATATCTTCTCTACATAGATGGAGAACGGTCAGTAACACGGGGAGATACGGGATGAACTACAGATAACCTGACTGATGGAAAGTTAGGGTTACAGTAATATATCTTCTGTACATAGATGGAGAACGGTCAGTAACATGCGGAGATACAGGAAGAACTACAGATCACCTGGCTGATGGAAAGTTAGGATTACAGTAATATATCTTCTGTACATAGATGGAGAACGGTGAGTAACACGGAGATACAGGAAGAACTACAGATCACCTGGCTGATGGAAAGTTAGGGTTACAGTAATATATCTTCTGTACATAGATGGAGAATGGTCAGTAACATGCGGAGATACAGGAAGAACTACAGATCTCCTGGCTGATGGAAAGTTAGGGTTACAGTAATATATCTTCTGTACATGGATGGAGAACAGTCAGTAACACGCGGAGATGCAGGAAGAACTACAGATCACCTGGCTGATGGAAAGTTAGGGTTACAGTAATATATCTTCTGTACATAGATGGAGAACGGTCAGTAACACGAGGAGATACGTGAAGAAATACAGATCACCAGGCTGATGGAAAGTTAGGGTTCCAGTAATATATCTTCTGTACATAGATGGAGAACGGTCAGTAACACGGAGATACGGGAAGATCTACAGATCACCTGGCTGATGGAAAGTTAGGGTTACAGTAATATATCTTCTGTACATAGATGGAGAACGGTCAGTAACACCGAGATACAGGAAGAACTACAGATCACCTGGCTGATGGAAAGTTAGGGTTACAGTAATATATCTTCTGTACAAAGATGGAGAACGGTCAGTAACACGCGGAGATATGGAAAGAAATACAGATCACCTGGCTGATGGAAAGTTAGGGTTACAGTAATATATCTTCTGTACATAGATGGAGAACGGTCAGTAACAGGCGGAGATACGGGAAGAACTACAGATCACCTGGCTGATGGAAAGTTAGGGTTACAGTCATATATCTTCTGTACATAGATGGAGAATGGTCAGTAACACCGAGATACAGGAAGAACTACAGATCACCTGGCTGATGGAAAGTTAGGGTTACAGTAATATATCTTCTGTACATAGATAGGGAATGGTCAGTAACACGCGGAGATACAGGAAGAACTACAGATCACCTGGCTGATGGAAAGTCAGGGTTACAGTAATATATCTTCTGTACATAGATGGAGAACGGTCAGTAACACGGAGATACAGGAGGAACTACAGATCACCTGCATGATGGAAAGTTAGGGTTACAGTAATATATCTTCTATACATAGATGGAGAACGGTCAGTAACACGCGGAAATAAGGGAAGAACTACAGATCACCTGGCTGATGGAAAGTTAGGGTTACAGTAATATATCTTCTGTAGATAGATGGAGTACGGTCAGGAAAACGAGGAGATACAGGAAGAACGACAGATCACCTGGCTGATGGAAAGTTAGGGTTACAGTAATATATCTTCTGTACATAGATGGAGAACGGTCAGTAACATGAGGAGATACAGGAAGAACTACAGATCACCTGGCTGATGGAAAGTTAGGGTTACAGTAAGATATCTTCTGTACATAGATGGAGATTGGTCAGTAACACGCGGAGATATAAGAAGAACTACAGATCACCTGGATGATGGAAAGTTAGGGTTACAGTAATATATCTTCTGTACATAGATGGAGAACGGTCAGTAACACGCGGAGATATGGAAAGAACTACAGATCACCTGGCTGATGGAAAGTTAGGGTTACAGTAATATATCTTCTGTACATAGATGGAGAACGGTCAGTAACAGGCGGAGATACGGGAAGAACTACAGATAACCTGGCTGATGGAAAGTTAGGGTTACAGTCATATATCTTCTGTACATAGATGGAGAATGGTCAGTAACACCGAGATACAGGAAGAACTACAGATCACCTGGCTGATGGAAAGTTAGGGTTACAGTAATATATCTTCTGTACATAGATGGAGCATGGTCAGTAACAAGCGGAGATACAGGAAGAACTACAGATCACCTGGCTGATGGAAAGTCAGGGTTACAGTAATATATCTTCTGTACATAGATGGAGAACGGTCAGTAACACGGAGATACAGGAAGAACTACAGATCACCTGGCTGATGGAAAGTTAGGGTTACAGTAATATATCTTCTGTACATAGATGGAGAACGGTCAGTAACACGCGGAGATACAGGAAGAACTACAGATCACCTGGCTGATGGAAAGTTAGGGTTACAGTAATATATCTTCTGTACATAGATGGAGAATGGTCAGTAACACGCGGAGATACAGGAAGAACTACAGATCACCTGGCTGATGGAAAGTTAGGGTTACAGTAATATATCTTCTGTACATAGATGGAGAACGGTCAGTAACATGCGGAGATACGGGAAGAACTAGAGATCACCTAGCTGATGGAAAGTTAGGGTTACAGTAATATATCTTCTGTACATAGATGGAGAACGGTCAGTAACATGCGGAGACACGGGAAGAACTACAGATCACCTGGCTGATGGAAAGTTAGGGTTACAGTAATATATCTTCTGGACATAGATGGAGAAGGGTCAGTAACATGCAGAGATACGGGAAGAACTACAGACCACCTGGCTGATGGAAAGTTAGGGTTACAGTAATATGTCTTCTGTCTAGAGATGGAGAACGGTCAGTAACACGGAGATACACGAAGAACTACAGATCACCTGGCTGATGGAAAGTTAGGGTTACAGTAATATATCTTCTGTACATAGATGGAGAACGGTCAGTAACAGGCGGAGATACAGGAAGAACTACAGATTACCAGGCTGATGGAAAGTTAGGGTTACAGTAATATATCTTCTGTACATATATGGAGAATGATCTGTAACATGCGGAGATACGGGAAGAACTACAGCCCACCTGGCTGATGGAAAGTTAGGGTTACAGTAATATATGTTCTGTACATAGATGGAGAACAGTCAGTAACACACGGAGATACGGGAAGAACTACAGATCACCTGGCTAATGGAAAGTTAGGGTTACAGTAATATATCTTCTGTACATAAGTGGAGAACGGTCAGTAACATGCGGAGATATGGGAAGAACTACAGATCACCTGGCTGATGGAAAGTTAGGGTTACAGTAATATATCTTCTGTACATAAGTGGAGAACGGTCAGTAACACGCGGAGATACGGGAAGAAATACAGATCACCTGGCTGATGGAAAGTTAGGGTTACAGTAATATATATTCTGTACATAGATTGAGAACGGTCAGTAACATGCGGAGATACGGGAAGAACTACAGATCACCTAGCTGATGGAAAGTTAGGGTTACAGTAATATATCTTCTGTACATAGATGGAGAACGATCAGTAACAAGGAGATACGGGAAGAACTACAGATCACCTGGCTGATGGAAAGATAGAGTTACAGTAATATAACTTCTGTACATAGATGGAGAAAGATCAGTAACAAGGAGATACGGGAAGAACTACAGATCACCTGGCTGATGGAAAATTAGCGTTACGGTAATATATCTTTTGTACATAGATGGAGAATGGTCAGTAACACGCGGAGATACAGGAGGAACTACAGATCACCTGGCTGATGGAAAGTTAGCGTTACAGTAATATATCTTCTGTACATAGATGGAGAACGATCAGTAACAAGGAGATACTGGAAGAACTACAGATCACCTGGCTGATGGAAAATTAGGGTTACAGTAATATATCTTCTGTACAGAGATGGAGAACGGTCAGTAACATGGAGATACAGGAAGAACTACAGATCACCTGGCTGATGGAAAGTTAGGGTTACAGTAATATATCTTCTGTACATTGATGGAGAACGATCAGTAACACAGAGATACGGGTCGAACTACAGATCACCTGGCTGATGGAAAATTAGGGTTACGGTAATATATCTTCTGTACATAGATGGAGAATGGTTAGTAACACGCGGAGATACAGGAGGAACTACAGATCACCTGGCTGATGGAAAGTTAGCGTTACAGTAATATATCTTCTGTACATAGATGGAGAACGATCAGTAACAAGGAGATATGGGAAGAACAACAGATCACCTGGCTGATGGAAAATTAGGGTTACAGTAATAAATCCTCTGTACATAGATGGAGAACGGTCAGTAACACGCGGAGATACAGGAAGAACTACAGATCACCTGGCTGATGGAAAGTTAGGGTTACAGTAATATATCTTCTGTACATAGATGGAGAACGGTCAGTAACACGGGGAGATACGGGATGAACTACAGATAACCTGACTGATGGAAAGTTAGGGTTACAGTAATATATCTTCTGTACATAGATGGAGAACGGTCAGTAACATGCGGAGATACAGGAAGAACTACAGATCACCTGGCTGATGGAAAGTTAGGATTACAGTAATATATCTTCTGTACATAGATGGAGAACGGTGAGTAACACGGAGATACAGGAAGAACTACAGATCACCTGGCTGATGGAAAGTTAGGGTTACAGTAATATATCTTCTGTACATAGATGGAGAATGGTCAGTAACATGCGGAGATACAGGAAGAACTACAGATCTCCTGGCTGATGGAAAGTTAGGGTTACAGTAATATATCTTCTGTACATGGATGGAGAACAGTCAGTAACACGCGGAGATGCAGGAAGAACTACAGATCACCTGGCTGATGGAAAGTTAGGGTTACAGTAATATATCTTCTGTACATAGATGGAGAACGGTCAGTAACACGAGGAGATACGTGAAGAAATACAGATCACCAGGCTGATGGAAAGTTAGGGTTCCAGTAATATATCTTCTGTACATAGATGGAGAACGGTCAGTAACACGGAGATACGGGAAGATCTACAGATCACCTGGCTGATGGAAAGTTAGGGTTACAGTAATATATCTTCTGTACATAGATGGAGAACGGTCAGTAACACCGAGATACAGGAAGAACTACAGATCACCTGGCTGATGGAAAGTTAGGGTTACAGTAATATATCTTCTGTACAAAGATGGAGAACGGTCAGTAACACGCGGAGATATGGAAAGAAATACAGATCACCTGGCTGATGGAAAGTTAGGGTTACAGTAATATATCTTCTGTACATAGATGGAGAACGGTCAGTAACAGGCGGAGATACGGGAAGAACTACAGATCACCTGGCTGATGGAAAGTTAGGGTTACAGTCATATATCTTCTGTACATAGATGGAGAATGGTCAGTAACACCGAGATACAGGAAGAACTACAGATCACCTGGCTGATGGAAAGTTAGGGTTACAGTAATATATCTTCTGTACATAGATAGGGAATGGTCAGTAACACGCGGAGATACAGGAAGAACTACAGATCACCTGGCTGATGGAAAGTCAGGGTTACAGTAATATATCTTCTGTACATAGATGGAGAACGGTCAGTAACACGGAGATACAGGAGGAACTACAGATCACCTGCATGATGGAAAGTTAGGGTTACAGTAATATATCTTCTATACATAGATGGAGAACGGTCAGTAACACGCGGAAATAAGGGAAGAACTACAGATCACCTGGCTGATGGAAAGTTAGGGTTACAGTAATATATCTTCTGTAGATAGATGGAGTACGGTCAGGAAAACGAGGAGATACAGGAAGAACGACAGATCACCTGGCTGATGGAAAGTTAGGGTTACAGTAATATATCTTCTGTACATAGATGGAGAACGGTCAGTAACATGAGGAGATACAGGAAGAACTACAGATCACCTGGCTGATGGAAAGTTAGGGTTACAGTAAGATATCTTCTGTACATAGATGGAGATTGGTCAGTAACACGCGGAGATATAAGAAGAACTACAGATCACCTGGATGATGGAAAGTTAGGGTTACAGTAATATATCTTCTGTACATAGATGGAGAACGGTCAGTAACACGCGGAGATATGGAAAGAACTACAGATCACCTGGCTGATGGAAAGTTAGGGTTACAGTAATATATCTTCTGTACATAGATGGAGAACGGTCAGTAACAGGCGGAGATACGGGAAGAACTACAGATAACCTGGCTGATGGAAAGTTAGGGTTACAGTCATATATCTTCTGTACATAGATGGAGAATGGTCAGTAACACCGAGATACAGGAAGAACTACAGATCACCTGGCTGATGGAAAGTTAGGGTTACAGTAATATATCTTCTGTACATAGATGGAGCATGGTCAGTAACAAGCGGAGATACAGGAAGAACTACAGATCACCTGGCTGATGGAAAGTCAGGGTTACAGTAATATATCTTCTGTACATAGATGGAGAACGGTCAGTAACACGGAGATACAGGAAGAACTACAGATCACCTGGCTGATGGAAAGTTAGGGTTACAGTAATATATCTTCTGTACATAGATGGAGAACGGTCAGTAACACGCGGAGATACAGGAAGAACTACAGATCACCTGGCTGATGGAAAGTTAGGGTTACAGTAATATATCTTCTGTACATAGATGGAGAATGGTCAGTAACACGCGGAGATACAGGAAGAACTACAGATCACCTGGCTGATGGAAAGTTAGGGTTACAGTAATATATCTTCTGTACATAGATGGAGAACGGTCAGTAACATGCGGAGATACGGGAAGAACTAGAGATCACCTAGCTGATGGAAAGTTAGGGTTACAGTAATATATCTTCTGTACATAGATGGAGAACGGTCAGTAACATGCGGAGACACGGGAAGAACTACAGATCACCTGGCTGATGGAAAGTTAGGGTTACAGTAATATATCTTCTGGACATAGATGGAGAAGGGTCAGTAACATGCAGAGATACGGGAAGAACTACAGACCACCTGGCTGATGGAAAGTTAGGGTTACAGTAATATGTCTTCTGTCTAGAGATGGAGAACGGTCAGTAACACGGAGATACACGAAGAACTACAGATCACCTGGCTGATGGAAAGTTAGGGTTACAGTAATATATCTTCTGTACATAGATGGAGAACGGTCAGTAACAGGCGGAGATACAGGAAGAACTACAGATTACCAGGCTGATGGAAAGTTAGGGTTACAGTAATATATCTTCTGTACATATATGGAGAATGATCTGTAACATGCGGAGATACGGGAAGAACTACAGCCCACCTGGCTGATGGAAAGTTAGGGTTACAGTAATATATGTTCTGTACATAGATGGAGAACAGTCAGTAACACACGGAGATACGGGAAGAACTACAGATCACCTGGCTAATGGAAAGTTAGGGTTACAGTAATATATCTTCTGTACATAAGTGGAGAACGGTCAGTAACATGCGGAGATATGGGAAGAACTACAGATCACCTGGCTGATGGAAAGTTAGGGTTACAGTAATATATCTTCTGTACATAAGTGGAGAACGGTCAGTAACACACGGAGATACGGGAAGAAATACAGATCACCTGGCTGATGGAAAGTTAGGGTTACAGTAATATATATTCTGTACATAGATTGAGAACGGTCAGTAACATGCGGAGATACGGGAAGAACTACAGATCACCTAGCTGATGGAAAGTTAGGGTTACAGTAATATATCTTCTATACATAGATGGAGAACGGTCAGTAACATGCGGAAATAAGGGAAGAACTACAGATCACCTGGCTGATGGAAAGTTAGGGTTACAGTAATATATCTTCAGTACATAGATGGAGAACGGTCAGTAAAACGAGGAGATACAGGAAGAACGACAGATCACCTGGCTGATGGAAAGTTAGGGTTACAGTAATATATCTTCTGTACATAGATGGAGAACTGTCAGTAACATGAGGAGATACAGGAAGAACTACAGATCACCTGGCTAATGGAAAGTTAGGGTTACAGTAATATATCTTCTGTACATAGATGGAGATTGTTCAGTAACACGCGGAGATACAGGAAGAACTACAGATCACCTGGCTGATGGAAAGTTAGGGTTACAGTAATATATCTTCTGTACATAGACGGAGAACGGTCAGTAACACATGGAGATACAGGAAGAACTACAGATCACCTAGCTGATGGAAAGTTAGGGTTACAGTAATATTTCTTCTGTACATAGATGGAGAACGGTCAGTAACACGGAGATACAGGAAGTACTACAGATCACCTGGCTGAAGGAAAGTTAGGGTTACAGTAATATATGTTCTGTACATAGATGGAGAACGGTCAGAAACATGGAGTTTTGGGAAGAACTACAGATAACCTGGCTGATGGAAAGTTAGGGTTACAGTAATATATCTTCTGTACATAGATGGAGAACGGTCAGTAACATGCGGAGATACGGGAAGAAATACATCTCACCTGGCTGATGGAAAGTTAGGGTTACAGTAATATATCTTCTGTACATAGATGGAGAACGGTCAGTAACACGCACATAAAGGAGAACTATAGATCACCTGGGTGATGGAAAGTTAGTGTTACAGGAATATATCTTCTGTACATAGAAGGAGAATGATCAGTAACATGCGGAGATACAGGAAGAACTACAGATCACCTAGCTGATGGAAAGTTAGGGTTACAGTAATATATCTTCTGTACATAGATGGTGAACGATCAGTAACAAGGAGATACGGGAAGAACTACAGATCACCAGGCTGATGGAAAATTAGGGTTACAGTAATATATCTTCTGTACATAGATGGAGAACGATCAGTAACAAGGAGATACGGGAAGAACTACAGATCACCTGGCTGATGGAAAATTAGGATTACAGTAATATATCTTCTGTACATAGATGGAGAACGTTCAGTAACATGTGTTAATATGGGAAGAACTACAGATCACCTGGCTGATGGAAAGTTATGGTTACAGTAATATATCTTCTGTACATAGATGGAGAACGGTCAGAAACAGGCTGAGATACAGGAAGAACTACATATCACCTGGCTGATGGAAAGTTAGTGTTAATGTAATATATCTTCTGTACATAGATGGAGAACGTTCAGTAACACGGAGATACAGGAAGAAATACAGATCACCTGGCTGATGGAAAGTTAGGGTTACAGTAATATATCTTCTGTACATAGATGGAGAATGGTCAGTAACACGCGGAGATACAGGAAGAACTACAGATCACCTAGCTGATGGAAAGTTAGGGTTACAGTAATATATCTTCTGTACATAGATGGAGAACGATCAGTAACAAGGAGATACGGGATGAACTACAGATCACCTGGCTGATGGAAAGATAGAGTTACAGTAATATATCTTCTGTACATAGATGGAGAAAGATCAGTAACAAGGAGATACGGGAAGAACTACAGATCACCTGGCTGATGGAAAATTAGGGTTACGGTAATATATCTTTTGTACATAGATGGAGAATGGTCAGTAACACGCAGAGATACAGGAGGAACTACAGATCACCTGGCTGATGGAAAGTTAGCATTACAGTAATATATCTTCTGTACATAGATGGAGAACGATCAGTAACAAGGAGATACTGGAAGAACTACAGATCACCTGGCTGATGGAAAATTAGGGTTACAGTAATATATCTTCTGTACAGAGATGGAGAACGGTCAGTAACATGGAGATACAGGAAGAACTACAGATCACCTGGCTGATGGAAAGTTAGGGTTACAGTAATATATCTTCTGTACATAGATGGAGAACGATCAGTAACACAGAGATACGGGACGAACTACAGATCACCTGGCTGATGGAAAATTAGGGTTACGGTAATATATCTTCTGTACATAGATGGAGAATGGTTAGTAACACGCGGAGATACAGGAGGAACTACAGATCACCTGGCTGATGGAAAGTTAGCGTTACAGTAATATATCTTCTGTACATAGATGGAGAACGATCAGTAACAAGGAGATATGGGAAGAACTACAGATCACCTGGCTGATGGAAAATTAGGGTTACAGTAATATATCTTCTGTACATAGATGGAGAATGGTCAGTAACACGCGGAGATACAGGAGGAACTACAGATCACCTGGCTGATGGAAAGTTAGCGTTACAGTAATATATCTTCTGTACATAGATGGAGAACGATCAGTAACAAGGAGATACGGGAAGAACTACAGATCACCTGGCTGATGGAAAATTAGGGTTACAGTAATATATCTTCTGTACATAGATGGAGAACGGTCAGAAACAGGCGGAGATACAGGAAGAACTACATATGACCTGGCTGATGGAAAGTTAGGGTTACAGTAATATATATTCTGTACATAGATGGAGAACAGTCAGTAACACGCGGAGATATGGGAAGAACTACAGATCACCTGGCTGATGGAAAGTTAGGGTTACAGTAATGAATCTTCTGTACATAGATGGAGAACGATCAGTAACAAGGAGATACGGGAAGAACTACAGATCACCTGGCTGATGGAAAATTAGGGATACAGTAATATATCTTCTGTACATAGATGGAGAACGATCAGTAACAAGGAGATACGGGAAGAACTACAGATCACCTGGCTGATGGAAAGTTATGGTTACAGTAATATATCTTCTGTACATAGATGGAGAACGGTCAGAAACAGGCGGAGATACAGGAAGAACTACATATCACCTGGCTGATGGAAAGTTAGGGTTAATGTAATATATCTTCTGTACATAGATGGAGAACGGTCAGTAACACGGAGATACAGGAAGAAATACAGATCACCTGGCTCATGGAAAGTTAGGGTTACAGTAATATATCTTCTGTACATAGATGGAGAATGGTCAGTAACACGCGGAGATACAGGAAGAACTACAAATCACTTAGCTGATGGAAAGTTAGGGTTACAGTAATATATCTTCTGTACATAGATGGAGAACGATCAGTAACAAGGAGATACGGGAAGAACTACAGATCACCTGGCTGATGGAAAATTAGGGTTACGGTAATATATCTTCTGTACATAGATGGAGAATGGTCAGTAACACGCGGAGATACAGGAGGAACTACAGATTACCTGGCTGATGGAAAGTTAGCGTTACAGTAATGTATCTTCTGTACATAGATGGAGAACGATCAGTAACAAGGAGATACGGGAAGAACTACAGATCACCTGGCTGATGGAAAATTAGGGTTACAGTAATAAATCTTCTGTACATAGATAGAGAACGGTCAGAAACAGGCGGAGATACAGGAAGAACTACTGATCACCTGGCTGATGGAAAGTTAGGGTTACAGTAATATATCTTCTGTACATAGATGGAGAACAGTCAGTAACACGCGGAGATACGGGAAGAACTACTGATCACCTGGCTGATGTAAAGTTAGGGTTACAGTAATATATCTTCTGTACATAGATGGAGAACGGTCAGTAACATGCGGAGATACAGGAAGAACTACAGATCACCTGGCTGATGGAAAGTTAGGGTTACAGTAATATATCTTCTATACATAGATGGAGAAAGGTCAGTAACAAGTGGAGATACAGGAAGAACTACAGATCACCTGGCTGACGGAAAGTTAGGGTTACAGTAATATATCTTCTGTACATAGATGGAGAACAGTCAGTAACACGCGGAGATATGGGAAGAACTACAGATAACCTGGCTGATGGAAAGTTAGGGTTACAGTAATATATCTTCTGTACATAAGTGGAGAACGGTCAGTAACACGCGGAGATACGGGAAGAACTACAGATCACCTGGCTGATGGAAAGTTAGGGTTTCAGTAATATATCTTCTGTACATAGATGGAGAATGGTCAGTAACACGTGGAGATACAGGAAGAACTACAGATCACCTGGCTGATGGAAAGTTAGGGTTACAGTAATATATCTTCTGTACATAGATGGAGAATGGTCAGTAACATGCGGAGATACAGGAAGAACTACAGATCACCTGGCTGATGGAAAGTTTGGGTTACAGTAATATATATTCTGTACATAGATGGAGAACGATCAGTAACAAGGAGATACGGGAAGAACTACAGATAACCTGGCTGATGGAAAATTAGGGTTACAGTAATATATCTTCTGTACAGAGATGGAGAACGGTCAGTAACATGGAGATACAGGACGAACTACAGATCACCTGGCTGATGGAAAGTTAGGGTTACAGTAATATATCTTCTGTACATAGATGGAGAACGATCAGTAACAAGGAGATACGGGAAGAACTACAGATCACCTGGCTGATGGAAAATTAGGGTTACGGTAATATATCTTCTGTACATAGAAGGAGAATCGTCAGTAACACGCGGAGATACAGGAAGAACTACAGATCTCCTGGGTGATGGAAAGTTAGCGTTACAGTAATATATGTTCTGTACATAGATGGAGAACGATCAGTAACAAGGAGATACGGGAAGAACGACAGAACACCTGGCTGATGGAAAATTAGGGTTACAGTAATATATCTTCTGTACATAGATGGAGAACGGTCAGTAACATGCGGAGATACGGAAAGAACTACAGATCACCTGGCTGATGGAAAGTTATGGTTACAGTAATATATCTTCTGTACATAGATGGAGAACGGTCAGAAACAGGCGGAGATACAGGAAGAACTACAGATCACCTGGCTGATGGACAGTTAGGGTTACAGAAACATATCTTCTCTACATAGATAGAGAACGGTCAGTAACATGCGGAGATACAGGAAGAACTACAGATCACCTGGCTGACGGAAAGTTAGGGTTACAGTAATATATCTTCTGTACATAGATGGAGAACGGTGAGTAACACGGAGTTACAGGAAGAACTACAGATCACCTGGCTGATGGAAAGTTAGGGTTACAGTAATATATCTTCTATACATAGGTGGAGAAAGGTCAGTAACACGTGGAGATACAGGAAGAACTACAGATCACCTGGCTGATGGAAAGTTAGGGTTACAGTAATATATATTCTGTACATAGATGGAGAACGATCAGTAACAAGGAGATACGGGAAGAACTACAGATCACCTGGCTGATGGAAAATTAGGGTTACAGTAATATATCTTCTGTACAGAGATGGAGAACGGTCAGTAACATGGAGATACAGGACGAACTACAGATCACCTGGCTGATGGAAAGTTAGGTTTACAGTAATATATCTTCTGTACATAGATGGAGAACGATCAGTAACAAGGAGATACGGGAAGAACTACAGATCACCTGGCTGATGGAAAATTAGGGTTACGGTAATATATCTTCTGTACATAGAAGGAGAATGGTCAGTAACACGCGGAGATAAAGGAGGAACTACAGATCACCTGGCTGATGGAAAGTTAGCGTTACAGTAATATATCTTCTGTACATAGATGGAGAACGATCAGTAACAAGGAGATACGGGAAGAACGACAGAACACCTGGCTGATGGAAAATTAGGGTTACAGTAATATATCTTCTGTACATAGATGGAGAACGGTCAGTAACATGCGGAGATACGGAAAGAACTACAGATCACCTGGCTGATGGAAAGTTATGGTTACAGTAATATATCTTCTGTACATAGATGGAGAACGGTCAGAAACAGGCGGAGATACAGGAAGAACTACAGATCACCTGGCTGATGGACAGTTAGGGTTACAGAAACATATCTTCTGTACATAGATAGAGAACGGTCAGTAACATGCGGAGATACAGGAAGAACTACAGATCACCTGGCTGATGGAAAGTTAGGGTTACAGTAATATATCTTCTGTACATAGATGGAGAACGGTGAGTAACACGGAGTTACAGGAAGAACTACAGATCACCTGGCTAATGGAAAGTTAGGGTTACAGTAATATATTTTCTATACATAGGTGGAGAAAGGTCAGTAACACGTGGAGATACAGGAAGAACTACAGATCACCTGGCTGATGGAAAGTTAGGGTTACAGTAATATATCTTCTGTACATAGATGGAGAACAGTCAGTAACACGCGGAG
Organism: Taudactylus pleione; assembly: GCA_031769625.1. NCBI lineage: Eukaryota > Metazoa > Chordata > Amphibia > Anura > Myobatrachidae > Taudactylus > Taudactylus pleione. The sequence goes on along the minus strand of JAUIMM010000459.1, from coordinate 1,053,424 downwards.
ATATGGGAATAACTACAGATCACCTGGCTGATGGAAAATTAGGGTTACAGTAATATATCTTCTGTACATAGATGGAGAGCGGTCAGTAACATGTGGAGATATGGGAAGAACTACAGATCACCTGGCTGATGGAAAGTTAGGGTTACAGTAATATATCTTCTGTACATAAGTGGAGAACGGTCAGTAACACGCGGAGATACGGGAAGAACTACAGATCACCTGGCTGATGGAAAGTTGGGGTTACAGTAATATATCTTCTGTACATAGATGGAGAATGGTCAGTAACACGGGGAGATACAGGAAGAACTACAGATCACCTGGCTGATGGAAAGTTAGGGTTACAGTAATATATCTTCTGTACATAGATGGAGAACGATCAGTAACAAGGAGATACGGGAAGAACTACAGATCACCTGGCTGATGGAAAGATAGAGTTACATTAATATATCTTCTGTACATAGATGGAGAAAAATCAGTAACAAGGAGATACGGGAAGAACTACAGATCACCTGGCTGATGGAAAATTAGGGTTACGGTAATATATCTTTTGTACATAGATGGAGAATGGTCAGTAACACGCGGAGATACAGGAGGAACTACAGATCACCTGGCTGATGGAAAGTTAGCGTTACAGTAATATATCTTCTGTACATAGATGGAGAACGATCAGTAACAAGGAGATACTGGAAGAACTACAGATCACCTGGCTGATGGAAAATTAGGGTTACAGTAATATATCTTCTGTACAGAGATGGAGAACGGTCAGTAACATGGAGATACAGGAAGAACTACAGATCACCTGGCTGATGGAAAGTTAGGGTTACAGTAATATATCTTCTGTACATAGATGGAGAACGATCAGTAACACAGAGATACGGGACAAACTACAGATCACCTGGCTGATGGAAAATTAGGGTTACGGTAATATATCTTCTGTACATAGATGGAGAATGGTTAGTAACACGCGGAGATACAGGAGGAACTACAGATCACCTGGCTGATGGAAAGTTAGCGTTACAGTAATATATCTTCTGTACATAGATGGAGAACGATCAGTAACAAGGAGATATGGGAAGAACTACAGATCACCTGGCTGATGGAAAATTAGGGTTACAGTAATATATCTTCTGTACATAGATGGAGAATGGTCAGTAACACGCGGAGATACAGGAGGAACTACAGATCACCTGGCTGATGGAAAGTTAGCGTTACAGTAATATATCTTCTGTACATAGATGGAGAACGATCAGTAACAAGGAAATACGGGAAGAACTACAGATCACCTGGCTGATGGAAAATTAGGGTTACAGTAATATATCTTCTGTACATAGATGGAGAACGGTCAGAAACAGGCGGAGATACAGGAAGAACTACATATGACCTGGCTGATGGAAAGTTAGGGTTACAGTAATATATATTCTGTACATAGATGGAGAACAGTCAGTAACACGCGGAGATATGGGAAGAACTACAGATCACCTGGCTGATGGAAAGTTAGGGTTACAGTAATGAATCTTCTGTACATAGATGGAGAACGATCAGTAACAAGGAGATACGGGAAGAACTACAGATCACCTGGCTGATGGAAAATTAGGGATACAGTAATATATTTTCTGTACATAGATGGAGAACGATCAGTAACAAGGAGATACGGGAAGAACTACAGATCACCTGGCTGATGGAAAGTTATGGTTACAGTAATATATCTTCTGTACATAGATGGAGAACGGTCAGAAACAGGCGGAGATACAGGAAGAACTACATATCACCTGGCTGATGGAAAGTTAGGGTTAATGTAATATATCTTCTGTACATAGATGGAGAACGGTCAGTAACACGGAGATACAGGAAGAAATACAGATCACCTGGCTCATGGAAAGTTAGGGTTACAGTAATATATCTTCTGTACATAGATGGAGAATGGTCAGTAACACGCGGAGATACAGGAAGAACTACAAATCACTTAGCTGATGGAAAGTTAGGGTTACAGTAATATATCTTCTGTACATAGATGGAGAACGATCAGTAACAAGGAGATACGGGAAGAACTACAGATCACCTGGCTGATGGAAAATTAGGGTTACGGTAATATATCTTCTGTACATAGATGGAGAATGGTCAGTAACACGCGGAGATACAGGAGGAACTACAGATTACCTGGCTGATGGAAAGTTAGCGTTACAGTAATGTATCTTCTGTACATAGATGGAGAACGATCAGTAACAAGGAGATACGGGAAGAACTACAGATCACCTGGCTGATGGAAAATTAGGGTTACAGTAATAAATCTTCTGTACATAGATAGAGAACGGTCAGAAACAGGCGGAGATACAGGAAGAACTACTTATCACCTGGCTGATGGAAAGTTAGGGTTACAGTAATATATCTTCTGTACATAGATGGAGAACAGTCAGTAACACGCGGAGATACGGGAAGAACTACTGATCACCTGGCTGATGTAAAGTTAGGGTTACAGTAATATATCTTCTGTACATAGATGGAGAACGGTCAGTAACATGCGGAGATACAGGAAGAACTACAGATCACCTGGCTGATGGAAAGTTAGGGTTACAGTAATATATCTTCTATACATAGATGGAGAAAGGTCAGTAACAAGTGGAGATACAGGAAGAACTACAGATCACCTGGCTGACGGAAAGTTAGGGTTACAGTAATATATCTTCTGTACATAGATGGAGAACAGTCAGTAACACGCGGAGATATGGGAAGAACTACAGATAACCTGGCTGATGGAAAGTTAGGGTTACAGTAATATATCTTCTGTACATAGATGGAGAACGGTCAGTAACATGTGGAGATATGGGAAGAACTACAGATCACCTGGCTGATGGAACGTTAGGGTTACAGTAATATATCTTCTGTACATAAGTGGAGAACGGTCAGTAACACGCGGAGATACGGGAAGAACTACAGATCACCTGGCTGATGGAAAGTTAGGGTTTCAGTAATATATCTTCTGTACATAGATGGAGAATGGTCAGTAACACGTGGAGATACAGGAAGAACTACAGATCACCTGGCTGATGGAAAGTTAGGGTTACAGTAATATATCTTCTGTACATAGATGGAGAATGGTCAGTAACACGCGGAGATACAGGAAGAACTACAGATCACCTGGCTGATGGAAAGTTTGGGTTACAGTAATATATATTCTGTACATAGATGGAGAACGATCAGTAACAAGGAGATACGGGAAGAACTACAGATAACCTGGCTGATGGAAAATTAGGGTTACAGTAATATATCTTCTGTACAGAGATGGAGAACGGTCAGTAACATGGAGATACAGGACGAACTACAGATCACCTGGCTGATGGAAAGTTAGGGTTACAGTAATATATCTTCTGTACATAGATGGAGAACGATCAGTAACAAGGAGATACGGGAAGAACTACAGATCACCTGGCTGATGGAAAATTAGGGTTACGGTAATATATCTTCTGTACATAGAAGGAGAATCGTCAGTAACACGCGGAGATACAGGAAGAACTACAGATCTCCTGGCTGATGGAAAGTTAGCGTTACAGTAATATATGTTCTGTACATAGATGGAGAACGATCAGTAACAAGGAGATACGGGAAGAACGACAGAACACCTGGCTGATGGAAAATTAGGGTTACAGTAATATATCTTCTGTACATAGATGGAGAACGGTCAGTAACATGCGGAGATACGGAAAGAACTACAGATCACCTGGCTGATGGAAAGTTATGGTTACAGTAATATATCTTCTGTACATAGATGGAGAACGGTCAGAAACAGGCGGAGATACAGGAAGAACTACAGATCACCTGGCTGATGGACAGTTAGGGTTACAGAAACATATCTTCTCTACATAGATAGAGAACGGTCAGTAACATGCGGAGATACAGGAAGAACTACAGATCACCTGGCTGACGGAAAGTTAGGGTTACAGTAATATATCTTCTGTACATAGATGGAGAACGGTGAGTAACACGGAGTTACAGGAAGAACTACAGATCACCTGGCTGATGGAAAGTTAGGGTTACAGTAATATATCTTCTATACATAGGTGGAGAAAGGTCAGTAACACGTGGAGATACAGGTTAAACTACAGATCACCTGGCTGATGGAAAGTTAGGGTTACAGTAATATATATTCTGTACATAGATGGAGAACGATCAGTAACAAGGAGATACGGGAAGAACTACAGATCACCTGGCTGATGGAAAATTAGGGTTACAGTAATATATCTTCTGTACAGAGATGGAGAACGGTCAGTAACATGGAGATACAGGACGAACTACAGATCACCTGGCTGATGGAAAGTTAGGTTTACAGTAATATATCTTCTGTACATAGATGGAGAACGATCAGTAACAAGGAGATACGGGAAGAACTACAGATCACCTGGCTGATGGAAAATTAGGGTTACGGTAATATATCTTCTGTACATAGAAGGAGAATGGTCAGTAACACGCGGAGATAAAGGAGGAACTACAGATCACCTGGCTGATGGAAAGTTAGCGTTACAGTAATATATCTTCTGTACATAGATGGAGAACGATCAGTAACAAGGAGATACGGGAAGAACGACAGAACACCTGGCTGATGGAAAATTAGGGTTACAGTAATATATCTTCTGTACATAGATGGAGAATGGTCAGTAACATGCGGAGATACGGAAAGAACTACAGATCACCTGGCTGATGGAAAGTTATGGTTACAGTAATATATCTTCTGTACATAGATGGAGAACGGTCAGAAACAGGCGGAGATACAGGAAGAACTACAGATCACCTGGCTGATGGACAGTTAGGGTTACAGAAACATATCTTCTGTACATAGATAGAGAACGGTCAGTAACATGCGGAGATACAGGAAGAACTACAGATCACCTGGCTGATGGAAAGTTAGGGTTACAGTAATATATCTTCTGTACATAGATGGAGAACGGTGAGTAACACGGAGTTACAGGAAGAACTACAGATCACCTGGCTGATGGAAAGTTAGGGTTACAGTAATATATTTTCTATACATAGGTGGAGAAAGGTCAGTAACACGTGGAGATACAGGAAGAACTACAGATCACCTGGCTGATGGAAAGTTAGGGTTACAGTAATATATCTTCTGTACATAGATGGAGAACAGTCAGTAACACGCGGAGATATGGGAATAACTACAGATCACCTGGCTGATGGAAAATTAGGGTTACAGTAATATATCTTCTGTACATAGATGGAGAGCGGTCAGTAACATGTGGAGATATGGGAAGAACTACAGATCACCTGGCTGATGGAAAGTTAGGGTTACAGTAATATATCTTCTGTACATAAGTGGAGAACGGTCAGTAACACGCGGAGATACGGGAAGAACTACAGATCACCTGGCTGATGGAAAGTTGGGGTTACAGTAATATATCTTCTGTACATAGATGGAGAATGGTCAGTAACACGGGGAGATACAGGAAGAACTACAGATCACCTGGCTGATGGAAAGTTAGGGTTACAGTAATATATCTTCTGTACATAGATGGAGAATGGTCAGTAACACGCGGAGATACAGGAAGAACTACAGATCACCTGGCTGATGGAAAGTTAGGGTTACAGTAATATATCTTCTGTACATAAGTGGAGAACGGTCAGTAACACGCGGAGATACGGGAAGAACTACAGATCACCTGGCTGATGGTAAGTTAGGGTTACAGTAATATATCTTCTGAACATAGATGGGGAACGGTGAGTAACACGGAGTTACAGGAAGAACTACAGATCACCTGGCTGATGGAAAGTTAGGGTTACAGTAATATATCTTCTATACATAGATGGAGAAAGGTCAGTAACACGCGGAGATACAGGAAGAACTACAGATCACCTGGCTGACGGAAAGTTAGGGTTACAGTAATAAATCTTCTGTACATAGATGGAGAACAGTCAGTAACACGCGGAGATATGGGAAGAACTACAGATCACCTGGCTGATGGAAAGTTAGGGTTACAGTAATATATCTTCTGTACATAGATGGAGAACGGTCAGTAACACGCGGAGATACAGGAAGAACTACAGATCACCTGGCTGATAGAAAGTAAGGGTTACAGTAATATATCTTCTGTACATAGATGGAGAACGGTCAGTAACACGAGGAGATACAGGAAGAACTACAGATCACCTGGCTGATGGAAAGTTAAGGTTACAGTAATATATCTTCTGTACATAGATGGAGAAGAGTCAGTAACACGAGGAGATACAGGAAGAACTACAGATCACCTGGCTGATGGAAAGTTAAGGTTACAGTAATATATCTTCTGTACATAGATGGAGAACGGTCAGTAACATGGAGATACGGGAAGAACTACAGATCACCTGGCTGATGGAAAGTTAGGGTTACAGTAATATATCTTCTGTACATAGATGGAGAACGGTCAGTAACACGCGGAGATACAGGAAGAACTACAGATCACCTGGCTGATGGAAAGTTAGGGTTACAGTAATATATCTTCTGTACATAGATGGAGAACGGTCAGTAACACGAGGAGATACAGGAAGAACTACAGATCACCTGGCTGACGGAAAGTTAAGGTTACAGTAATATATCTTTTGTACATAGATGGAGAACGGTCAGTAACACGAGGTGATAAAGGAAGAACTACAGATCACCTGGCTGATGGAAAGTTAGGGTTACAGTAACATATCTTCTGTACATAGATGAAGAACGGTCAGTAACACGCAGAGATACAGGAAGAACTACAGATCACCTGGCTGATGGAAAGTTAGGGTTACAGTAATATATCTTCTTTACATAGATGGAGAACGGTCAGTAACACGCGGAGATACAGGAAGAACTACAAATCACCTGGCTGATGGAAAGTTAGGGTTACAGTAATATATCTTCTGTACATAGATGGAGAACGGTCAGTAACACGAGGAGATACGGGAAGAACTACAGATCTCCTGGCTGATGGAAAGTTAGGGTTACAGTAATATATCTTCTGTACATAGATGGAGAACGGTCAGTAACACGAGGAGATACGTGATGAAATACAGATCACCTGGCTGATGGAAAGTTAGGGTTACAGTAATATATCTTCTATACATAGATGGAGAACGGTCAGTAACACCGAGATACAGGAAGAACTACAGATCACCTGGCTGAAGGAAAGTTAGGGTTATAGTAATATATCTTCTGTACAAAGATGGAGAACGGTCAGTAACACGCAGAGATACAGGAAGAACTACAGATCACCTGGCTGATGGAAAGTTAGAGTTACAGTAATCTATCTTCTGTACATAGATGGAGAACGGTCAGTAACAGGCGGAGATACTGGAAGAACTACAGATCACCTGGCTGATGGAAAGTTAGGGTTACTGTCATATATCTTCTTTACATAGATGGAGAATGGTCAGTAACACCGAGATACAGGAAGAACTAAAGATCACCTGGCTGATGGAAAGTTAGGGTTACAGTAATATATCTTCTGTACATAGATGAAGAACGGTCAGTAACAGGCAGAGATACGGGAAGAACTACAGACCACCTGGCTGACGGAAAGTTAGGGTTACAGTAATATATCTTCTGTACATAGATGGAGAATGGTCAGTAACACGCGGAGATACAGGAGGAACTACAGATCACCTGGCTGATGGAAAGTCAGGGTTACAGTAATATATCTTCTATACATAGATGGAGAACGGTCAGTAACACGCGGAAATAAGGGAAGAACTACAGATCACCTGGCTGATGGAAAGTTAGGGTTACAGTAATATATCTTCTGTACATAGATGGAGAACGGTCAGTAACTTGAGGAGATAGAGGAAGAACTACAGATCACATGGCTGATGGAAAGTTAGGGTTACAGTAATATATCTTCTGTACATAGATGGAGATTGGTCAGTAACACGCGGAGATACGGGAAGAACTACAGATCACCTGGCTGATGGAAAGTTAGGGTTACAGTAATATATCTTCTATACATAGATGGAGAAAGGTCAGTAACACGTGGAGAAACATGAAGAACTACAGATCACCTAGCTGATGGAAAGTTAGGGTTACAGTAATATTTCTTCTGTACATAGAAGGAGAACGGTCAGTAACACGGAGATACAGGAAGTACTACAGATCACCTGGCTGATGGAAAGTTAGGGTTAAAGTAATATATCTTCTGTACATAGATGGAGAACGGTCAGTAACATGAAGATACGGGAAGAACTACAGATAACCTGGCTGATGGAAAGTTAGGGTTACATTAATATATCTTCTGTACATAGATGGAGAACGGTCAGTAACATGCGGAGATACGGGAATAACTACATATCACCTGGCTGATGGAAAGTTAGTGTTACAGTAATATATGTTCTGTACATAGATGGAGAACGGTCAGTAACACGCACATAAAGAAGAACTACAGATCACCTGGCTGATGGAAAGTTAGGGTTACTGTCATATATCTTCTGTACATAGATGGAGAATGGTCAGTAACACCGAGATACAGGAAGAACTACAGATCACCTGGCTGATGGAAAATTAGGGTTACAGTAATATATCTTCTGGACAGAGATGGAGAACGGTCAGTTACATGGAGATACAGGAACAACTACAGATCACCTGGCTGATGGAAAGTTAAGGTTACAGTAATATATCTTCTGTACATAGATGGAGAACGATCAGTAACAAGGAGATACGGGAAGAACTACAGATCACCTGGCTGATGGAAAATTAGGGTTACGGTAATATATCTTCTGTACATAGATGGAGAATGGTCAGTAACAGGCGGAGATACGGAAAGAACTACAGATCACCTGGCTGATGGAAAGTTAGCTTTACAGTAATATATCTTCTGTACATAGATGGAGAACGATCAGTAACAAGGAGATTCGGGAAGAACTACAGATCACCTGGCTTATGGAAAATTAGGGTTACAGTAATATATCTTCTGTATATAGATGGAGAACGGTCAGTAACATGCGGAGATACGGAAAGAACTACAGATCACCTGGCTGATGGAAAGTTATGGTTATAGTAATATATCTTCTGTACATAGATGGAGAAGTCAGAAACAGGCGGAGATACAGGAAGAACTACATATCACATGGCTGATGGAAAGTTAGGGTTAATGTAATATATCTTCTGTACATAGATGGAGTACGGTCAGTAACACGGAGATACAGGAAGAAATACAGATCACCTGGCTGATGGAAATTTAGGGTTAATGTAATATATCTTCTGTACATAGATGGAGAATGGTCAGTAACAGGCAAAGATACAGGAAGAACTACAGATCACCTGGCTGATGGAAAGTTAGGGTTACAGTAATATATCTTCTGTACAAAAGTAGAGAACGGTCAGTAACACGTGGAGATACAGGAAGAACTACAGATCACCTGGCTGATGGAAAGTTAGGGTTACAGTAATATATCTTCTGTACATAGATGGAGAATGGTGAGTAACACGGAGTTACAGGAAGAACTACAGATCACCTGGCTGATGGAAAGTTAGGGTTACAGTAATATATTTTCTATACATAGGTGGAGAAAGGTCAGTAACACGTGGAGATACAGGAAGAACTACAGATCACCTGGCTGATGGAAAGTTAGGGTTACAGTAATATATCTTCTGTACATAGATGGAGAACAGTCAGTAACACGCGGAGATATGGGAATAACTACAGATCACCTGGCTGATGGAAAATTAGGGTTACAGTAAAATATCTTCTGTACATAGATGGAGAGCGGTCAGTAACATGTGGAGATATGGGAAGAACTACAGATCACCTGGCTGATGGAAAGTTAGGGTTTCAGTAATATATCTTCTGTACATAAGTGGAGAACGGTCAGTAACACGCGGAGATACGGGAAGAACTACAGATCACCTGGCTGATGGAAAGTTGGGGTTACAGTAATATATCTTCTGTACATAGATGGAGAATGGTCAGTAACACGGGGAGATACAGGAAGAACTACAGATCACCTGGCTGATGGAAAGTTAGGGTTACAGTAATATATCTTCTGTACATAGATGGAGAATGGTCAGTAACACGCGGAGATACAGGAAGAACTACAGATCACCTGGCTGATGGAAAGTTAGGGTTACAGTAATATATCTTCTGTACATAAGTGGAGAACGGTCAGTAACACGCGGAGATACGGGAAGAACTACAGATCACCTGGCTGATGGAAAGTTAGGGTTACAGTAATATATCTTCTGTACATAGATGGAGAACGGTCAGTAACATGCGGAGATACAGGAAGAACTATAGATCACCTGGCTGATGGTAAGTTAGGGTTACAGTAATATATCTTCTGAACATAGATGGGGAACGGTGAGTAACACGGAGTTACAGGAAGAACTACAGATCACCTGGCTGATGGAAAGTTAGGGTTACAGTAATATATCTTCTATACATAGATGGAGAAAGGTCAGTAACACGCGGAGATACAGGAAGAACTACAGATCACCTGGCTGACGGAAAGTTAGGGTTACAGTAATAAATCTTCTGTACATAGATGGAGAACAGTCAGTAACACGCGGAGATATGGGAAGAACTACAGATCACCTGGCTGATGGAAAGTTAGGGTTACAGTAATATATCTTCTGTACATAGATGGAGAACGGTCAGTAACACGCGGAGATACAGGAAGAACTACAGATCACCTGGCTGATAGAAAGTTAGGGTTACAGTAATATATCTTCTGTACATAGATGGAGAACGGTCAGTAACACGAGGAGATACAGGAAGAACTACAGATCACCTGGCTGATGGAAAGTTAAGGTTACAGTAATATATCTTCTGTACATAGATGGAGAAGAGTCAGTAACACGAGGAGATACAGGAAGAACTACAGATCACCTGGCTGATGGAAAGTTAAGGTTACAGTAATATATCTTCTGTACATAGATGGAGAATGGTCAGTAACATGGAGATACGGGAAGAACTACAGATCACCTGGCTGATGGAAAGTTAGGGTTACAGTAATATATCTTCTGTACATAGATGGAGAACGGTCAGTAACACGCGGAGATACAGGAAGAACTACAGATCACCTGGCTGATGGAAAGTTAGGGTTACAGTAATATATCTTCTGTACATAGATGGAGAACGGTCAGTAACACGAGGAGATACAGGAAGAACTACAGATCACCTGGCTGACGGAAAGTTAAGGTTACAGTAATATATCTTTTGTACATAGATGGAGAACGGTCAGTAACACGAGGTGATAAAGGAAGAACTACAGATCACCTGGCTGATGGAAAGTTAGGGTTACAGTAACATATCTTCTGTACATAGATGAAGAATGGTCAGTAACACGCAGAGATACAGGAAGAACTACAGATCACCTGGCTGATGGAAAGTTAGGGTTACAGTAATATATCTTCTTTACATAGATGGAGAACGGTCAGTAACACGCGGAGATACAGGAAGAACTACAAATCACCTGGCTGATGGAAAGTTAGGGTTACAGTAATATATCTTCTGTACATAGATGGAGAACGGTCAGTAACACGAGGAGATACGGGAAGAACTACAGATCTCCTGGCTGATGGAAAGTTAGGGTTACAGTAATATATCTTCTGTACATAGATGGAGAACGGTCAGTAACACGAGGAGATACGTGATGAAATACAGATCACCTGGCTGATGGAAAGTTAGGGTTAAAGTAATATATCTTCTATACATAGATGGAGAACGGTCAGTAACACCGAGATACAGGAAGAACTACAGATCACATGGCTGATGGAAAGTTAGGGTTATAGTAATATATCTTCTGTACAAAGATGGAGAACGGTCAGTAACACGCAGAGATACAGGAAGAACTACAGATCACCTGGCTGATGTAAAGTTAGAGTTACAGTAATATATCTTCTGTACATAGATGGAGAACGGTCAGTAACAGGCGGAGATACTGGAAGAACTACAGATCACCTGGCTGATGGAAAGTTAGGGTTACTGTCATATATCTTCTGTACATAGATGGAGAATGGTCAGTAACACCGAGATACAGGAAGAACTACAGATCACCTGGCTGATGGAAAGTTAGGGTTACAGTAATATATCTTCTGTACATAGATGAAGAACGGTCAGTAACAGGCAGAGATACGGGAAGAACTACAGACCACCTGGCTGACGGAAAGTTAGGGTTACAGTAATATATCTTCTGTACATAGATGGAGAATGGTCAGTAACACGCGGAGATACAGGAGGAACTACAGATCACCTGGCTGATGGAAAGTCAGGGTTACAGTAATATATCTTCTATACATAGATAGAGAACGGTCAGTAACATGCGGAAATAAGGGAAGAACTACAGATCACCTGGCTGATGGAAAGTTAGGGTTACAGTAATATATCTTCTGTACATAGATGGAGAACGGTCAGTAACTTGAGGAGATAGAGGAAGAACTACAGATCACATGGCTGATGGAAAGTTAGGGTTACAGTAATATATCTTCTGTACATAGATGGAGATTGGTCAGTAACACGCGGAGATACGGGAAGAACTACAGATCACCTGGCTGATGGAAAGTTAGGGTTACAGTAATATATCTTCTATACATAGATGGAGAAAGGTCAGTAACACGTGGAGAAACATGAAGAACTACAGATCACCTAGCTGATGGAAAGTTAGGGTTACAGTAATATTTCTTCTGTACATAGAAGGAGAACGGTCAGTAACACGGAGATACAGGAAGTACTACAGATCACCTGGCTGATGGAAAGTTAGGGTTAAAGTAATATATCTTCTGTACATAGATGGAGAACGGTCAGTAACATGAAGATACGGGAAGAACTACAGATAACCTGGCTGATGGAAAGTTAGGGTTACATTAATATATCTTCTGTACATAGATGGAGAACGGTCAGTAACATGCGGAGATACGGGAATAACTACATATCACCTGGCTGATGGAAAGTTAGTGTTACAGTAATATATCTTCTGTACATAGATGGAGAACGGTCAGTAACACGCACATAAAGAAGAACTACAGATCACCTGGCTGATGGAAAGTTAGGGTTACTGTCACATATCTTCTGTACATAGATGGAGAATGGTCAGTAACACCGAGATACAGGAAGAACTACAGATCACCTGGCTGATGGAAAATTAGGGTTACAGTAATATATCTTCTGGACAGAGATGGAGAACGGTCAGTTACATGGAGATACAGGAACAACTACAGATCACCTGGCTGATGGAAAGTTAGGGTTACAGTAATATATCTTCTGTACATAGATGGAGAACGATCAGTAACAAGGAGATACGGGAAGAACTACAGATCACCTGGCTGATGGAAAATTAGGGTTACGGTAATATATCTTCTGTACATAGATGGAGAATGGTCAGTAACAGGCGGAGATACAGGAGGAACTACAGATCACCTGGCTGATGGAAAGTTAGCTTTACAGTAATATATCTTCTGTACATAGATGGAGAACGATCAGTAACAAGGAGATTCGGGAAGAACTACAGATCACCTGGCTTATGGAAAATTAGGGTTACAGTAATATATCTTCTGTACATAGATGGAGAACGGTCAGTAACATGCGGAGATACGAAAAGAACTACAGATCACCTGGCTGATGGAAAGTTATGGTTACAGTAATATATCTTCTGTACATAGATGGAGAAGTCAGAAACAGGCGGAGATACAGGAAGAACTACATATCACATGGCTGATGGAAAGTTAGGGTTAATGTAATATATCTTCTGTACATAGATGGAGTACGGTCAGTAACACGGAGATACAGGAAGAAATACAGATCACCTGGCTGATGGAAATTTAGGGTTACAGTAATATATCTTCTGTACATAGATGGAGAATGGTCAGTAACAGGCAAAGATACAGGAAGAACTACAGATCACCTGGCTGATGGAAAGTTAGGGTTACAGTAATATATCTTCTGTACATAAGTAGAGAACGGTCAGTAACACGCGGAGATACGGGAAGAAATACAGATCACCTGGCTGATGGAAAGTTAGGGTTACAGTAATATATATTCTGTACATAGATGGAGAACGGTCAGTAACATGCAGAGATACGGGAAGAACTACAGATCACCTGGCTGATGGAAAGTTAGGGTTACAGTAATATATCTTCTGTACATAAGTGGAGAATGGTCAGTAACACGCGGAGATACAGGAAGAACTACAGATCACCTGGCTGATGGAAAGTTGAGGTTACAGTAATATATCTTCTGTACATAGATGGAGAATGGTCAGTAACACGTGGAGATACAGGAAGAACTACAGATCACCTGGCTGAAAGAAAGTTAGGGTTACAGTAATATATCTTCTGTAAATAGATGGAGAATGGTCAGTAACACGCGGAGATACGGGAAGAACTACAGATCACCAGGCTGATGGAAAGTTTTGGTTACAGTAATATATCTTCTGTACATAAGTGGAGAACGGTCAGTAACACGCGGAGATACGGGAAGAACTACAGATCACCAGGCTGATGGAAAGTTGGGGTTACAGTAACATATCTTCTGTACATAGATGGAGAATGGTCAGTAACATGCGGAGATACAGGAAGAACTACAGATCACCTGGCTGATGGAAAGTTAGGGTTACAGTAAAATATCTTCTGTACATAGATGGAGAATGGTCAGTAACATGCAGAGATACAGGAAGAACTACATATCACCTGGCTGATGGAAAGTTAGGGTTACAGTAATATATCTTCTGTACATTGATGGAGAACAGTCAGTAACAGACGGAGATACAGGAAGAACTACAAATCACCTGGCTGATGGAAAGTTAGGGTTACAGTAATATTTCTTCTGTACATAGATGGAGAACGGTCAGTAACACGGAGATACGGAAAGAACTACAGATCACCTGGCTGATGGAAAGTTAGGGTTACAGTAATATATCTTCTGTACATAGATGGAGAACGGTCAGTAACATGCGGAGATACGGGAAGAACTACAGATCACCTGACTAATGGAAAGTTAGGGTTACAGTAATATATCTTCTGTACATAGATGGAGAACGGTCAGTAACACGCGGAGATACAGGAAGAACTACAAATCACATGGCTGATGGAAAGTTAGGGTTACAGTAATATATCTTCTGTACATAGATGGAGAACGGTCAGTAACACGGAGATACGGAAAGAACTACAGATCACCTGGCTGATGGAAAGTTAGGGTTACAGTAATACATCTTCTGTACATAGATGGAGAACGGTCAGTAACAGGCGGAGATACGGGAAGAACTACAGATCACCTGGCTGATGGAAAGTGAAGGTTACAGTAATATATCTTCTGTACATAGAGAGAGAACGGTCAGTAACACGCGGAGATACAGGATGAACTACAGATCACCTGGCTGATGGAAAGTTAGGGTTACAGTAATATATCTTCTATACATAGATGGAGACAGGTCAGTAACACGCGGAGATACAGGAAGAACTACAGATCACCTGGCTGATGGAAAGTTAGGGTTACAGTAATATATCTTCTGTACATAGATGGAGAACGGTCAGTAACACGCGGAGATACAGGAAGAACTACAGATCACCTGGCTGATAGAAAGTTAGGGTTACAGTAATATATCTTCTGTACATAGATGGAGAACGGTCAGTAACACGAGGAGATACAGGAAGAACTACAGATCACCTGGCTGATGGAAAGTTAAGGTTACAGTAATATATCTTCTGTACATAGATGGAGAAGAGTCAGTAACACGAGGAGATAGAGGAAGAACTACAGATCACCTGGCTGATGGAAAGTTAAGGTTACAGTAATATATCTTCTGTACATAGATGGAGAACGGTCAGTAACATGGAGATACGGGAAGAACTAAAGATCACCTGGCTGATGGAAAGTTAGGGTTACAGTAATATATCTTCTGTACATAGATGGAGAACGGTCAGTAACACGCGGAGATACAGGAAGAACTACAGATCACCTGGCTGATGGAAAGTTAGGGTTACAGTAATATATCTTCCGTACATAGATGGAGAACGGTCAGTAACACGAGGAGATACAGGAAGAACTACAGATCACCTGGCTGATGGAAAGTTAAGGTTACAGTAATATATCTTTTGTACATAGATGGAGAATGGTCAGTAACACGAGGTGATATGGGAAGAACTACAGATCACCTGGCTGATGGAAAGTTAGGGTTACAGTAATATATCTTCTGTACATAGATGAAGAACGGTCAGTAACATGCAGAGACACAGGAAGAACTACAGATCACCTGGCTGATGGAAAGTTAGGGTTACAGTAATATATCTTCTTTACATAGATGGAGAACGGTCAGTAACACGCGGAGATACAGGAAGAACTACAAATCACCTGGCTGATGGAAAGTTAGGGTTACAGTAATATATCTTCTGTACATAGATGGAGAACGGTCAGTAACACGAGGAGATACGTGAAGAAATACAGATCACCTGGCTGATGGAAAGTTAGGGTTACAGTAATATATCTTCTGTACATAGATGGAGAACGGTCAGTAACACCGAGATACAGGAAGAACTACAGATCACCTGGCTGATGGAAAGTTAGGGTTATAGTAATATATCTTCTGTACAAAGATGGAGAACGGTCAGTAACACGCGGAGATACAGGAAGAACTACAGATCACCTGGCAGATGGAAAGTTAGAGTTACAGTAATAAATCTTCTGTACATAGATGGAGAACGGTCAGTAACAGGCGGAGATACTGGAAGAACCACAGATCACCTGGCTGATGGAAAGTTAGGGTTACTGTCATATATCTTCTGTACATAGATGGAGAATGGTCAGTAACACCGAGATACAGGAAGAACTACAGATCACCTGACTGATGGAAAGTTAGGGTTACAGTAATATATCTTCTGTACATAGATGAAGAACGGTCAGTAACAGGCAGAGATACGGGAAGAACTACAGAACACCTGGCTGATGGAAAGTTAGGGTTACAGTAATATATCTTCTGTACATAGATGGAGAATGGTCAGTAACACGCGGAGATACAGGAGGAATTACAGATCACCTGGCTGATGGAAAGTCAGGGTTACAGTAATATATCTTCTATACATAGATGGAGAACGGTCAGTAACACGCGGAAATAAGGGAAGAACTACAGATCACCTGGCTGATGGAAAGTTAGGGTTACAGTAATATATCTTCTGTACATAGATGGAGAACGGTCAGTAAAACGAGGAGATACAGGAAGAACGACAGATCACCTGGCTAATGGAAAGTTAGGGTTACAGTAATATATCTTCTGTACATAGATGGAGAGCGGTCAGTAACTTGAGGAGATACAGGAAGAACTACAGATCACATGGCTGATGGAAAGTTAGGGTTACAGTAATATATCTTCTGTACATAGATGGAGATTGGTCAGTAACACGCGGAGATACGGGAAGAACTACAGATCACCTGGCTGATGGAAAGTTAGGGTTACGGTAATATATCTTCTATACATAGATGGAGAAAGGTCAGTAACACGTGGAGATACAGGAAGAACTACAGGTCACCTAGATGATGGAAAGTTAGGGTTACAGTAATATTTTTTCTGTACATAGAAGGAGAACGGTCAGTAACACGGAGATACAGGAAGTACTACAGATCACCTGGCTTATGGAAAGTTAGGGTTACAGTAATATATCTTCTGTACATAGATGGAGAACGGTCAGTAACATGAAGATACGGGAAGAACTACAAATAACCTGGCTGATGGAAAGTTAGGGTTACATTAATATATCTTCTGTACATAGATGGAGAACGGTCAGTAACATGCGGAGATACGGGAAGAACTACATATCACCTGGCTGATGGAAAGTAAGGGTTACAGTAATATATCTTCTGTACATAGATGGAGAACGGTCAGTAACACGCACATAAAGTAGAACTACAGATCACCTGGGTGATGGAAAGTTAGGGTTACAGTAATATATCTTCTGTACATAGATGGAGAATGGTCAGTAACACGTGGAGATACAGGAAGAACTACAGATCACCTAGCTGATGGAAAGTTAGGGTTACAGTAATATATCTTCTGTACATAGATGGAGAACGATCAGTAACAAGCAGATACGGGAAGAACTACAGATCACCTGGTTGATGGAAAATTAGGGTTACAGTAATATATCTTCTGTACATAGATGGAGAACGGTCAGAAACAGGCGGAGATACAGGAAGAACTGCATATCACCTCGCTGATGGAAAGTTAGGGTTAATGTAATATATCTTCTGTACATAGATGGAGAACGGTCAGTAACACGCGGAGATAGAGGAAGAACTACAGATCAGCTAGCTGAAGGAAAGTTAGGGTTACAGTAATATATCTTCTGTACATAGATGGAGAACGATGAGTAACAAGGAGATACGGGAAGAACTACAGATCACCTGGCTGATGGAAAATTAGGGTTACAGTAATATATCTTCTGTACAGAGATGGAGAACGGTCAGTTACATGGAGATACAGGAAGAACTACAGATCACCTGGCTGATGGAAAGTTAGGGTTACAGTAATATATTTTCTGTACATAGATGGAGAACGATCAGTAACAAGGAGATACGGGAAGAACTACAGATCACCTGGCTGATGGAAAATTAGGGTTACGGTAATATATCTTCTGTACATAAATGGAGAATGGTCAGTAACAGGCGGAGATACAGGAGGAACTACAGATCACCTGGCTGATGGAAAGTTAGCGTTACAGTAATATGTCTTCTGTACATAGATGGAGAACGATCAGTAACAAGGAGATTCGGGAAGAACTACAGATCACCTGGCTTATGGAAAATTAGGGTTACAGTAATATATCTTCTGTACATAGATGGAGAACGGTCAGTAACATGCGGAGATACGGAAAGAACTACAGATCACCTGGCTGATGGAAAGTTATGGTTACAGTAATATATCTTCTGTACATAGATGGAGAAGTCAGAAACAGGCGGAGATACAGGAAGAACTACATATCACCCGGCTGATGGAAAGTTAGGGTTAATGTAATATATCTTCTGTACATAGATGGAGTACGGTCAGTAACACGGAGATACAGGAAGAAATACAGATCACCTGGCTGATGGAAATTTAGGCTTACAGTAATATATCTTCTGTACATAGATGGAGAATGGTCAGTAACAGGCGAAGATACAGGAAGAACTACAGATCACCTGGCTGATGGAAAGTTAGGGTTACAGTAATATATCTTCTGTACATAAGTGGAGAACGGTCAGTAACACGCGGAGATACGGGAAGAAATACAGATCACCTGGCTGATGGAAAATTAGGGTTACAGTAATATATATTCTGTACATAGATGGAGAACGGTCAGTAACATGCGGAGATACGGGAAGAACTACAGATCACCTGGCTGATGGAAAGTTAGGGTTACAGTAATATATCTTCTGTACATAAGTGGAGAACGGTCAGTAACACGCGGAGATATGGGAAGAACTACAGATCACCAGGCTGATGGAAAGTTGGGGTTACAGTAACATATCTTCTGTACATAGATGGAGAACGGTCAGTAACACGCGGAGATACAGGAAGAACTACAGATCACCTGGCTGATGGAAAGTTAGGGTTACAGTAATAAATCTTCTGTACATAGATGGAGAACGTTCAGTAACACGCGGAGATACAGGAAGAACTACATATCACCTGGGTGATGGAAAGTTAGGGTTACGGTAATATATCTTCTGTACATAGATGGAGAATGGTCAGTAACACGCGGAGATACGGGAAGAACTACAGATCACCTGGCTGATGGAAAGTTAGAGTTACAGTAATATATCTTCTGTACATAGATGGAGAACGGTCAGTAACACGCGGAGATACGGGAATAACTACAGATCACCTGGCTGATGGAAAGTTAGGGATACAGTCATATATCTTCTGTACATAGATGGAGAACGGTCAGTAACACCGAGATACAGGAAGAACTACAGATCACCTGGCTGATGGAAAGTTAGGGTTACAGTAATATATCTTCTGTACATAGATGAAGAACGGTCAGTAACAGGCGGAGATACGGGAAGAACTTCAGTCCACCTGGCTGTTGGAAAGTTAGGGTTACAGTAATATATCTTATGTACATAGATGGAGAATGGTCAGTAACACACGGAGATACAGGAAGAACTACAGATCACCTGGCTGATGGAAAGTCAGGGTTACAGTAATATATCTTCTGTATATAGATGGAGAACGGTCAGTAACACGGAGATACAGGAAGAACTACAGATCACCTGTTTGACGGAAAGTTAGGGTTACAGTAATATATCTTCTGTACATAGATGGAGAATGGTCAGTAACACGTGGAGTTACAGGAAGAACTACAGAACACCTGGCTGATGGAAAGTTAGGGTTACAGTAATATATCTTCTGTACATAGATGGAGAACGGTCAGTAACACGCGGAGATACAGGAAGAACTACAGATCACCTGGCTGATGGAAAGTTAGGGTTACAGTAATATATCTTCTGTACATAGATGGAGAATGGTCAGTAACATGTGGAGATACGGGAAGAACTACAGATCACCTAGCTGATGGAAAGTTAGGGTTACAGTAATATATCTTCTGTACATAGATGGAGAACGGTCAGTAACACGCGGAGATACGGGAAGAACTACAGATCACCTGGCTGATGGAAAGTTAGGGTTACAGTAATATATCTTGTGGACATAGATGGAGAACGGTCAGTAACATGCGGAGATACGGGAAGAACTACAGACCACCTGGCTGATGGAAAGTTAGGGTTACAGTAATATATCTTCTGTACATAGATGGAGAACGGTCAGTAACACGGAGATACAGGAAGAACTACAGATCACCTGGCTGATGGAAAGTTAGGGTTATAGTAATATATCTTCTGTACATAGATGGAGAATGGTCAGTAACACGCGGAGATACAGGAAGAACTACAGATTACCTGGCTGATGGAACGTTAGGGTTACAGTAATATATCTTCTGTACATAGATGGAGAACGGTCAGTAACAGGCGGTGATACGGGAAGAACTACAGATCACCTGGCTGATGGAAAGTTAGGGTTACAGTAATATATCTTCTGTACATAGATGGAGAATGGTCAGTAACACACGGAGATACTGGAAGAACTACAGATCACCTGGCTGATGGAAAGTCAGGGTTACAGTAATATATCTTCTGTATATAGATGAAGAACGGTCAGTAACACGGAGATACAGGAAGAACTACAGATCACCTGTTTGACGGAAAGTTAGGGTTACAGTAATATATCTTCTGTACATAGATGGAGAACGGTCAGTAACACGTGGAGTTACAGGAAGAACTACAGAACACCTGGCTGATGGAAAGTTAGGGTTAGAGTAATATATCTTCTGTACATAGATGGAGAACGGTCAGTAACACGCGGAGATACAGGAAGAACTACAGATCACCTGGCTGATGGAAAGTTAGGGTTACAGTATTATATCTTCTGTACATAGATGGAGAATGGTCAGTAACATGTGGAGATACGGGAAGAACTACAGATCACCTAGCTGATGGAAAGTTAGGGTTACAGTAATATATCTTCTGTACATAGATGGAGAACGGTCAGTAACACGCGGAGATACGGGAAGAACTACAGATCACCTGGCTGATGGAAAGTTAGGGTTACAGTAATATATCTTGTGGACATAGATGGAGAACGGTCAGTAACATGCGGAGATACGGGAAGAACTACAGACCACCTGGCTGTTGGAAAGTTAGGGTTACAGTAATATATCTTCTGTCTAGAGATGGAGAACGGTAAGTAACACGGAGATACAGGAAGAACTACAGATCACCTGGCTGATGGAAAGTTAGGGTTACAGTAATATATCTTCTGTACATAGATGGAGAACGGTCAGTAACAGGCGGAGATACTGGAAGAACTACAGATCACCTGGCTGATGGAAAGTTAGGGTTACAGTATTATATCTTCTGTACATAGATGGAGAACGGTCAGTAACATGCAGAGATACGAGAAGAACTACAGATCACCTGGCTGATGGAAAGTTAGGGTTATAGTAATATATATTCTGTACATAGATGGAGAACGGTCAGTAACAGGCGGAGATACAGGAAGAACTACAGATCACCTGGCTGATGGAAAGTTAGGGTTACGGTAATAGATCTTCTGTACATAGATGGAGAACGGTCAGTAACAGGCGGAGATACAGGAAGAACTACAGATCACCTGGCTGATGGAAAGTTATTGTTTCAGTAATATATCTTCTGTACATAGATGGAGAACTTTCAGTAACACGCGGAGATACGGGAAGAACTACAGATCACCTGGCTGATGGAAAGTTAGGGTTACAGTAATATATCTTCTGTACATAGATGGAGAATGGTCAGTAACACGCGGAGATACAGGAAGAACTACAGATTACCTGGCTGATGGAACGTTAGGGTTACAGTAATATATCTTCTGTACATAGATGGAGAACGGTCAGTAACAGGCGGTGATACGGGAAGAACTACAGATCACCTGGCTGATGGAAAGTTAGGGTTACAGTAATATATCTTCTGTACATAGATGGAGAATGGTCAGTAACAGGCGGAGATACGGGAAGAACTACAGATCACCTGTCACATCTGAGACTGGAGTAGAAGACGTGGAGGGCCTAAGTTGTGGGAGGAAGCGGAGACGATGGGCCTGGATATATGTTCTCCTCATCCACAGGTCTTGAGTGTTGGCGAGACCTGAGCAAAGGTGCGGAATCTAACCCACAGGATGGTGTTCGCCAGTGACCCCCCCAATTGGGATTTGGGCTTAGCTGCAACCCGTGAGCTGGTCGCGGTCTTTTGACCAGGTACCCAAGCCCTGCGGGAATAGAAACACAACACCCGTGGCCCAGAGAGGTGATGCCTGGATAGGCACTAATAATACCCTAACTGTACAAAGACTATACTTTGACACGTAGATCAAATATCAAGTGGTGACTCACGGTTACTTGAGAAATCACCAGAGACAGAGGGCACACAGGTAGGGAATGTATACACCGCTGCACGGATATTCACCAGAGAAAGGGAGGCACACAGGTAGAGATGGTATACACCGCTGCACGGATATTCACCAGAGACGGGAGGCACACAGGTAGAGATGGTATATACTGCTGCACGGATATTCACCAGAGACGGGAGGCACGCAGGTAGAGATGGTATACACTACTACACGATATTCACCAGAGATGGGAGGCACACAGGTAGAGATGGTATACACTGCTGCACGATATTCACCAGAGACGGGAGTCACACAGGTAAAGATGGTATACACTGCTGCACGATATTCACCAGAGACGGGAGGCACACAGGTGGAGATGGTATCACTGCTGCTGTAACGAAGGTTAGGAACCTGGACCGGGAACTCACTAAGGCACGCTAGGAGACAACCGTTGTTCAGGCAACTTCCTGGAACCTGTGGTACAGTTATATACCCAGGGGAACCCTTTGATAGATGCACAGCATCAGCTGATCACTCACCTATCCTGGAAAGAGGATACTGTCACATGGGTTGACTGTCATGGCGGCACCCATGTCCGGAATTGCGATGCCGGACTCCAGCCCAGCTTCTCCCCGCCGCCGTGCCAGCTGCCCGACCACCCAAGATTACAGGGGCAGCCGGCGGCACGGTAAGTGGGCGCCGATCCCTGGCTGAGCCCTGACAGTACCCCCCCCTTTCAGGGTGGGCACTGAACACCCATCAGGTTTATCTGGAAATCTCCTATGAAAACTCTGGATTAGTCGCGGAGCGTGCACATCAGAGGCTTTGATCCAGGCCCTTTCCTCGGGGCCATAGCCCTTCCAATCAAATATTGAAGGGTGTTAAATCTGTGCCGAGAATCCAGGATCCTCTCCACCTCAAATTCAGTGCCTTGTAACGTCTTAACTTGAGGTAATTTCGGAGAACAACTCTGAAAACGATTGAGCACCAGAGGTCGTAAAAGAGAAACGTGAAAAGTGTTTGAAATCTTCATTTGAGGTGGAAGTTCCAATTTATAGGTTACTGGACTGATTACCTTAAGGACTATAAATTGAACTCCTCGTTCAGAGACTATTTCCTTTGGGAGACCGTGTAATCTGAAGATGTCTCGAATAAAAATTTTTGCTAATTGAGGGGCTGAAGGAAGGCCAACCAGCGGAATAAAATGTGCCATTTTAGAAAAGCGATCTACGAACCACCCATACCGTGTTATGCCCTTTGCACCGAGGTAATTCAGAAATGAAATCCATTGAGATGTGGGTCCATGGAGCAGCTGGAATAGATAAGGGACGTAGAGGACCAACCACCTTTCTACGCAGAGTCTTATGTTGGGCGCATTTAATACAGGACAGGACAAACTCTCTGACATCCTTCTTCATGGTAGGCCACCAGTAAGACCGAAGTAAGAACTGGTAGGTTTTGGTGATTCCAGTGTGACCTGCGAACAAGGATGCATGAGCCCAAACCAGTAGTTTTTTGCGTAAATTAGGAGGTACAAAATTTTTTCCAGGTGGTAGAGACACTACTTGGGTAGGAGCAAACACAATTGGGTCCAAAATGGAACGAACTTGGGAACACTCCTCCTCCTCCAACTTAGTCATAAAGGAGCGAGATAATGCATCAGCTTTTTTGTTCAACACACCTGGACGAAACTGAAGTTTTAAATTAAACCTAGAAAAGAAAAGTGACCATCGTGCCTGCCTGGCATTCAACCGGTGTGCAGTTTGCAGGTAGATCAGATTCTTATGGTCTGTAATAATCGTGACAGGAAATTTAGCCCCTTCAACAAGATACCGCCATTCCTCCAAGGCTAAACGCATAGCTAAAAGTTCTTGGTCGCCTATAATATAATTCCTTTCCGCAGGAGAAAATTTACTGGAGAAAAATCCACAGGGATGAGTCTTCCCGTCTTCAGCAGTCTGAGATAATACCGCCCCTACTCCAACAGAGGATGCGTCCACCTCCACAATGAATGGTTTGTCTATTCGAGGCTGGCAGAGGATTGGAGCTCTAGAAAAGGCTTTTTTTAGGTTTTGAAAGGCTTGTACTGCTGGAACAGACCATTTAGCAGGATTGGCTCCTTTCCTTGTGAGGGAGGTAATGGGTGCTACCAGTGAAGAAAAGTGTGGAATAAGGCCCTCATTCAGAGCCACTCGCTAGCGGCAGTACGCTCGTTCCGAGCGATGTTCGCACATCTGCGCATGCGTACGGTTTTTAGTACGCATGCGCGAACCGGTCAGTGCGGCCGAAAATCATTTGTACGCAATATAGCGAATGCCTGCTATTTTGAGTGACAGAAGGAGGCGTATGTGGGTGGTAACAGGGGAAGGTGCTTGAAAACGGGGAGTGGAAATCCGATCACAGGCGTGCTTAAAGGTCAAAACGGGCGTTTTATGGGTGTGCATAATTAATACAGCAGCGTCAATGACCACGTCACTAGGTTTTTTTTAACTCAGAACTGCTCGCAAAATAGCGGTTGAAAAAACCAACCACAAGAATAGCGAGCAGTTCTTATCCTGTTCGATGTACTCGATTAATCTAATAAATAGCGGACATGACGTATGGTGCGAGCGGCCAGGGGGCGTTTTTATCAAATAAACGAGCGTATGTTTTGCTCGCTCGTTCAGACTTAGAGGTGTGAACAGACTGCAATGTGCGAACGGATCATTTGCATAGCCACCCCTTGTTTTTGAACGAACGAACGCAAATAGCGAACGGCTCTGAATGAGGGCCTAAATCTCCTATAATAATTTGCGAATCCTAAGAAGCGCTGAGTACCTTTTAAAGACGTAGGCAGGGGCCACTCCGAGATTGCTTTTAGTTTATCAGGATCCATCTGGAGGCTCCTCCCGGAGATTATATTACCCAGAAAAGGTACCGAAGTTTGATTAAACACACATTTGGATAGTTTTCCAAAGAGGTGATGAACACGAAGGTGGGACAATACCTCCCGTACATGAAGACGATGGTTCTGTAAATCTCTGGAAAAAATTAAGATGTCATCGAGATAAATCACAACAAATTTATGAAGAATATCCCGGAAGACCTCGTTGACATAACCTTGAAAAATAGCTGGTGCATTGCAAAGACCGAAGGGCATTACAAGGTACTCGAAGTGCCTGTCTCTGGTATTGAACGCGGTCTTCCACTCATCCCCCGCTTTAATTCGAATCAAGTTATACGCACCACGTAGATCCAGCTTGGTAAAGACCTGAGCCCCTTGGACTTTGTCAATAAGTTTTGAAATTAAAGGTAAGGGGTACCGATTCTATATGGTGATCTGATTTAAGCCTCGGTAATCTATACAAGGACGGAGTCCTCCATCCTTTTTCCCTACAAAAAAGAAACCTGCCCCTGCAGGAGAAGAAGAGGGCCAAATGAACCCTTTAGCAAGGTTTTCCTTAATGTATTCCTCCATGGCCGCGGTCTCTGGCACTGACAAGGGGTAAACACGGCCACGTGGAGAAATTTTCCTGGGAAGTAAATCGATAGCGCAATCCCATGGTCGATGCGGAGGAAGTTCATCTGCGGCTTGTTCACAGAATACGTCAGCAAAGCCTTGATAAGCCTCAGGCAACCCCGGCTGGGAAAGATGTCTTGGAGACTCAGGGCGGAGGAACTTCTTAGCTGGGTTGGAAACCGTTGCTTTGTTACATACTGGAATGACCTTGGTCAAACAGTTTTGAAAACAATGTGAGCCCCAGGATAGGATTTGCATAGCATCCCAGTCGAAGACGGGATTGTGTTTTTTCAACCAGGGTAACCCTAATACCAGCTCATAGGAGGATTCGGGTAATACAAAAAATTCTAGCGTTTCCTGATGTAAGCATCCATCTCAGACAGTCACAGGATAAGAGAGTGAAGAAATGGGTAGCCCCACCAGAGTTTTACCATCTAGACCGGACAGTAACAATTTATTAGGTAGGGGGACGACTGGAACACCCAAAGTGTGAATCAATTTTTCTGCAATAAAATTACCAGCGGCTCCAGAATCAATTAAAGCATGGACCTTTCTTGTCCTGGACTTATGGGAAAGTGACACTACTAGAAGACTTTCTGATAATTGGGATGGCTTGAGAATGACCCCCAACTGAATGCTCCCTACTTCAGTCAGGGTCTCGCATTTCCCGCAAGTAGAGGACAATTCTTCAGAATGTGGTTAGGTGCAGCGCAATAAATACACAGCTTATTTTGGAAGTGCCTATTGCGCACTGCCGGGGTGAGTTTGATTCTATTGACCTGCATCGGTTCCTCTTCACTAGCTGGGGTGGGCATTGGCGGATTGGCAGCAGAAGAACGAGCTGGTAGACGTTCACCTCTTCCACTACTAGCCCACCTTTCCTGGTGACGAAGATCAATTTTGATACAGAGGGAGATAACGTCAGTGAAGGATTCTGGTAAATCTCTGGAGGCGAGTTCATCCTTCATCCTCTCAGAGAGTGCATGAAGGAAAGATGCCTTAAGAGCTTCCTCGTTCCATTTTAATTCCGATGCCAGGGTCTGAAACTGGACTACATACTGCCCTATGGATCATGTGCCCTGACGCACACGGAGAAGATCAGAGGATGCAGATGCAGAACGGCCTGGCTCATCAAAAATTCTCTTAAATGCTACAACGAATTCCTCGTAAGTAAATACAATGGGGTCGGCCCATTCCCATAGAGGGGAGACCCAATCTAACGCTGCTCCTGTTAACAGTGAAATAACATATGCCACCTTTGCCCGAGACGTGGGAAAATTCTGGGGAAGGCACTCAAATTGGATCTCACATTGGTTAATGAATCCGCGGCACCACCTGAGATCACCGTCAAACCTTTCCGGAGTAGCTAACTGGAGTCGAGGTTTGGGGGTAGGAACCACCAGTGGAGGAACTGATGGAGAAGGTGCGGGAGCTGCAGCCAGAGGAGCCGGAAGAATAGAAGCCAATGTGGTTTGAATAGAAACCAGTTGCCTCGAGAGCTCCTGTAAATACTGAGCCACTTGTTGTTGGGCTGCCTCTTGGTTGTCCATCCGAGAGGTCAACTCTTGGAGTGACCCAGTACCTTGAGATCCTGCAGCCTCCGTTTGGCCTGAACAAACTGTCACGTCTGAGACTGAAGTAGAAGACGTGGAGGGCCTAAGTTGTGGGAGGAAGCGGAGACGAGGAGCCTGGATATATATTCTCCTCATCCACAGGTTTTGAGTGTTGGTGAGACCTGGGCAAAGGTGCAGAATCTAACCCACAGGACGGTGTTCGCCAGTGACCCCCCCAATTGGGATTTGGGCTTAGCTGCACCCCGTGAGCAGGTTGCGGTCCTTTGACCAGGTACCCAAGCCCTGCGGGAATAGAGAAACAACACCCGTGGCCCAGAGAGGTGAAGTCTGGATAGGCACTAATAATACCCTAACCGTACACAGACTATACATTGACATGTAGATCAAATATCAAGTGGTGACTCACGGTTACTTGAGAAATCGCCAGAGACAGAGGGCACACAGGTAGGGATGGTATACACCGCTGCACGGATATTCACCAGAGACGGGAGGCACACAGGTAGAGATGGTATACACTGCTGCACGATATTCACCAGAGATGGGAGGCACACAGGTAGAGATGGTATACACTGCTGCATGATATTCACCAGAGATGGGAGGCACACAGGTAAAGAAGGTATACACTGCTGCACGATATTCACCAGAGACGGGAGGCACACAGGTGGAGATGGTATCACTGCTGCTGTAACAAAGGTTAGGAACCTGGACCGGGAACTCACTAAGGCACGCTAGGAGACAACCGTTGTTCAGGCAACTTCCTGGAACCTGTGGAATAGTTATATACCCAGGGGACCCCTTTGATAGATGCACAGCGTCAGCTGATCACTCACCTATCCTGGAAAGAGTATACTGTCACACGGGCTGACTGTCACGGCGGCGCCCATGTCCGGAATTGCGATGCCGGACACCAGCCCACCAGGAAGCCACTGAATGCGGGGAGAATATTCAGCTTCTCCCCCGCCACCGCGCCAGCTGCCCGACCACCAAGGATGACAGGGGAAGCCGGCGGCGCGGTAAGCGGGCGCCGATCCCCGGCTGAGCCCTGACATCACCTGGCTGATGGAAAGTTGTGGTTACAGTAATATATCTTCTGTACATAGATGAGAACGGTCAGTAACAGGCAGAGATACAGGAAGAACTACAGATCACCTGGCTGATGGAAAGTTAGGGTTACAGTAATATATCTTCTGTACACAGATGGAGAACGGTCAGTAACACGCGGAGATATGGGCAGAACTACAGATCACCTGGCTGATGGAAAGTTAGGGTTACAGTAATATATCTTCTGTACATAGATGGAGAACGGTCAGTAACACGCGGAGATACAGGAAGAACTACAGATCACCTGGCTGATGGAAAGTTAGGGTTACAGTAATATATCTTCTGTAAATAGATGGAGAACGGTCAGTAACACGGAGATACAGGAAGAACTACAGATCAACTGGCTAATGGAAAGTTAGGGTTACAGTAATATATCTTCTGTACATAGATGGAGAACGGTCAGTAACACGCGGAGATACAGGAAGAACTACAGAACACCTGGCTGATGGAAAGTTATGGTTACAGAAATATATCTTCTGTACATAGATGGAGAACGGTCAGAAACACGCGGAGATACGGGAAGAACTACAGATTACCTGGCTGATGGAAAGTTAGGGTTACAGTAATATATATCTTCTGTACATAGATGGAGAACGGTCAGTACCACGCGGAGATACAGGAAGAACTACAGATCACCTGGCTGATGGAAAGTTAGGGTTACAGTAATATATCTTCTATACATAGATGGAGAACGGTCAGTAACACGCGGAGATACGCGAAGAACTAGAGATCACCTGGCTGATGGAAAGTTAGGGTTACAGTAATATATCTTCTGTACATAGATGGAGAACGGTCAGTAACACAGAGATACAGGAAGAACTACAGATCACCTGGCTTATGGAAAGTTAGGGTTACAGTAATATATCTTCTGTACATAGATGGAGAATGGTCAGTAACATGCGGAGATACAGGAAGAACTACAGATCACCAGGCTGATGGAAAGTTAGGGTTACAGTAATAGATCTTCTGTCCATAGATGGAGCACGGTCAGTAACATGAGGAGACACAGGAAGAACTACAGATCACCTGGCTGATGGAAAGTTAGGGTTACAGCAATATATCCTCTGTACATAGATGGAGAACGGTCAGTAACATGCGGACATACGGGAAGAACTACAGATCACCTGGCTGATGGAAAGTTAAGGTTACAGTAATATATCTTCTGTACATAGATGGAGAACGGTCAGAAACAGGCGGAGATACAGGAAGAACTACATATCACCTGGCTGATGGAAAGTTAGGGTTACAGTAATATATCTTCTGTACATAGATGGAGAACCGTCAGTAACACGGAGATACAGGAAGAACAACATATCACCTGGCTGATGGAAAGTTAGGGTTACAGTAATATATCTTCTGTACATAGATGGAGAACGGTCAGTAACACGCGGAGATACAGGAAGAACTACAGATCACCTGGCTGATGGAAAGTTAGGGTTACAGTAATATATCTTCTGTACATAGATGGAGAATGGTCAGCAACAGGCGGAGATACAGGAAGAACTACAGATAACCTGGCTGATGGAAAGTTAGGGTTACAGTGATATATCTTCTGTACATAGATGGAGAACGGTCAGTAACACGTGGAGATACAGGAAGAACTACAAATCACCTGGCTGATGGAAAGTTAGGGTTACAGTAATTTATCTTCTGGACATAGATGGAGAACGGTCAGTAACACGGAGATACAGGAAGAACTACCGATCACCTGGCTGATGGAAAGTTAGGGTTACAGTAATATATCTTCTGTACATAGATGGAGAATGGTCAGTAACAGGCGGAGATACAGGAAGAACTACAGATCACCTGGCTGATGGAAAGTTAGGGTTACAGTAATATATCTTCTGTACATAGATGGAGAACGGTCAGTAACACGCGGAGATACGGGAAGAACTACAGATCACCTGGCAGATGGAAAGTTAGGGTTACAGTAATATATCTTCTGTACAAAGATGGAGAACGGTCAGTAACACGGAGATACAGGAAGAACTACAGATCACCTGGCTGATGGAAAGTTAGGGTTACAGTGATATATCTTCTGTACATAGATGGAGAATGGTCAGTAACATGCGGAGATACGGGAAGAACTACAGATCACCTGGCTGATGGAAAGTTAGGGTTACAGTAATATATCTTCTGTACATAGATGGATAACGGTCAGTAACACGCGGAGATACAGGAAGAACTACAGATCACCTGGCTGATGGAAAGTTAGGGTTACAGTAATATATCTTCTGTACATAGATGGAGAATGGTCAGTAACACGGAGATACAGGAAGAACTACAGATCACCTGGCTGATGGAAAGTTAGGGTTACAGTAATATATCTTCTGTACATAGATGGAGAACGGTCAGTAACAGGCGGAGATACGGGAAGAACTACAGATCACCTGGCTGATGGAAAGTTAGAACAAAGCTGAATAGAAGATCTCCTCCCCCTGAGCACAATGCTCTCAGTAATTACAGCCCCGTTCTCCTAATGATGGGAGAGAAAGGTCCAATTATACATTCCAGACATTCCCACTGCAGAAACACTAGTTCTGTGTCTGACAATGAAAGAAGCCTTGTCTACCAGCGCACCTGCTGTATACCATGCCTCTACCTCCTGTATACCACGTCTCTACCTAACTGCTGTATACCATGCCTCTACCTCCTGTATACCATGCCTCTATCTATCTGCTGTATACCATGCCTCTATCTACCTGCTGTATACCATGCCTCTATCTACCTGCTGTATACTACCACGCCTCTATCTACCTGCTGTATACCATGCCTCTATCTACCAGCTCTATAACATGCCTCTATCTACCTGCTTTATACCATGCCTCTATCTACCAGCTGTATACCATGCCACTACCTGCTGTATACCATGCCTCTATCTATCTGCTGTATACCATGCCTCTATCTACCTGCTGTATACCATGCCTCTATCTACCTGCTGTATACTACCACGCCTCTATCTACCTGCTGTATACCATGCCTCTATCTACCTGCTGTATACTACCATGCCTCTATCTACCTGCTGTATACCATGCCTCTATCTACCTGCTGTATACCATGCCTCTATCTACCTGCTATATACCACGCCTCTATCTACCTGCTGTATACCATGCCTCTATCTACCTGCTGGATACCATGCCTCTATCTACCTGCTATATCCCACGCCTCTATCTACCTGCTGTATACCACGCCTCTATCTACCTGCTATATACCACGCCTCTATCTACCTGCTGTATACCATGCCTCTATCTACCTGCTGTGCTATATACTACGCCTCTATCTACCTGCTGTGCTATATACCATGCCTCTATCTACCTGCTGTGCTATATACTATGCCTCTATCTACCTGCTGCGCTATATACCACGCCTCTACTTGCTGTGCTATATACCACGCCTCTATCTACCTGCTGCGCTATATACCATGCCTCTATCTACCTGCTGTGCTATATACCACGCCTCAATCTACCTGCTGTGCTATATACCATGCCTCTATCTACCTGCTGCACTATATACCACGCCTTTATCTACCTGCTGTGCTATATACCTCTATCTACCTGCTGTATACCACGCCTTGATCTACCTGCTATATACCACGCCTCTATCTACCTGCTGTATACCATGCCTCTATCTACCTGCTGTATACCATGCCTCGATCTACCTGCTGTATACCACGCCTCTATCTACCTGCTGTATACCATGCCTTTATCTATCTGCTGTATACCATGCCTCTATCTACCTGCTGTGCTATATACAACGCCTCTATCTACCTGCTGTGCTATATACCATGCCTCTGCTTGCTGTGCTATATACCACGCCTCTATCTAACTGCTGTGCTATATACAACGCCTCTATCTACCTGCTGTGCTATATACCATGCCTCTATCTCCCTGCTGTGCTATATACCATGCCTCTATCTACCTGCTGTGCTATATATCATGCCTCTATCTACCTGCTGTGCTATATACCTCTATCTACCTGCTGTATACCACGCCTCTATCTACCTGCTATATACCACGCCTCTATCTACCTACTGTATACCATGCCTCTATCTACCTGCTGTATACCATGCCTCTATCTACCTGCTGTATACCACGCCTCTATCTACCTGCTGTGCTATTTACCATGCCTCTATCAACCTACTGTGCTATATACCACGCCTCTATCTACCTGCTGCGCTATATACTACGCCTCTATCTACCTGCTGTGCTATTTACCATGCCTCTATCAACCTGCTGTGCTATATACCACGCCTCTATCTACCTGCTGCGCTATATACCACGCCTCTATCTACCTGCTGCGCTATATACCACGCCTCTATCTACCTACTGTGCTATATACCACGCCTCTATCTACCTACTGTGCTATATACCACGCCTCTATCTACCTACTGTGCTATATACCACGCCTCAATCTACCAGATGTGCTATATACCATACATCTATCTACCTGCTGTGCTATATACCATGCCTCTATCTACCTGCTGTGCTATATATCACACCTCTATCTACCTGCTGTGCTACATACCACGCCTCTATCTACCTGCTGTGCTATATACCTCTATCTACCTGCTGTGCTATATACCACGCCTCTATCTACCTGCTGTGCTATATACCTCTATCTACCTGCTGTGCTATATACCACGCCTTTATCTTCCTGCTGTGCTATATACCTCTATCTACCTGCTGCGCTATATATCACGCCTCTATCTACCTGCTGTGCTATATACCCCGCCTCTATCTACCTGCTGTGCTATATACCACGCCTCTATCTACCTGCTGTGGTATATACCATGCCTCTATCTACCTGCTGTGCTATATACCACGCCTCTATCTACCTGCTGTGCTATATACCTCTATCTACCTGCTGTGCTATATACCTCTATCTACCAGCTGTGCAATATACCACGCCTCTATCTACCTGCTGTGCTATATCCCACGCCTCTATCTACCTGCTGCGCTATATATCACGCCTCTATCTACCTGCTGTGCTATATACCTCTATCTATCTGCTGCGCTATATATCACTCCTCTATCTACTTGCTGTGCTATATACCTCTATCTACCTGCTGCGCTATATACTACGCCTCTATCTATCTGCTGCGCTATATATCACACCTCTATCTACCTGCTGTGCTATATAACTCTATCTACCTGCTGCGCTATATATCACGCCTCTATCTTCCTGCTGTGCTATATACGTATATCTACCTGCTGTGCTATATACCACGCCTCTATCTACCTGCTGTGCTATATACCACGCCTCTATCTAACTGCTGCGCTATATATCACGCCTCTATCTACCTGCTGCACTATATATCACGCCTCTATCTACTTGCTGTGCTATATACCACACCTCTATCTACCTGCTGTGCTATATATCACGCCTCTATCTTCCTGCTGTGCTATATACCACGCCTCTATATACCTGCTGTGCTATATACCTCTATCTACCTGCTGTGCTATATATCACGCCTCTATCTACCAGCTGTGCAATATACCACGCCACTACCTACCTGCTTTGCTATATACCTCTATCTACCTACTGCGCTATATATCATGCCTCTATCTACCTGCTGTGCTATATACCACGCCTCTATATACCTGCTGTGCTATATACCTCTATCTACCTGCTGTGCTATATATCACGCCTCTATCTACCAGCTGTGCAATATACCACGCCACTACCTACCTGCTTTGCTATATATCACGCCTCTATCTACCTGCTGCGCTATATATCACGCCTCTATCTACCTGCTGCACTATATATCGCGCCTCTATCTACTTGCTGTGCTATATACCACACCTCTATCTACCTGCTCTGCTATATATCACACCTCTATCTACCTGCTGTGCTATATATCACGCCTCTATCTACATGCTGTGCTATATACCTCTATCTACCTACTGCGCTATATATCACGCCTCTATCTTCCAGCTGTGCTATATACGGCTATCTACCTGCTGTGCTATATACCACGACTCTATCAACCTGCTGTGCTATATACCTCTATCTACCAGCTGCGCTATATATCACGCCTCTATCTACCCTCTGCGCTATATATCACGCCTCTATCTTCCTGCTGTGCTATATACCTCTATCTACCTACTGCGCTATATATCACGCCTCTATCTACCTGCTGTGCTATATACGTCTATCTACCTGCTGTGCTATATTCCACGCCTCTATCTACCTGCTGTGCTATATACCTCTATCTACCTGCTGTGCTATATACCACGCCTCTATCTATCTGCTGTGCTATATACCTCTATCTACCTGCAGTGCTATATATCACGCCTCTATCTACCTGCTGTGCTATATACCTCTATCTACCTGGTGCGCTATATATCACGCCTCTATCTTCCTGCTGTGCTATATACATCTATCTACCTGCTGTGCTATTTACCACGCCTCTATCTACCTGCTGTGCTATATACCACGTCTCTATATACCTGCTGCGCTATATACCATGCCTCTATCTACCTGCTGTGCTATATACCATGTCCCTACCTGCTGTGCTATATACCATGCCTCTATCTACCTGCTGCGCTATATACCACGCCTCTATCTACCTACTGCGCTATATACGATGCCTCTATCTACCTGCTGTGCTATATACCACGCCTTTATCTACCTGCTGTGCTATATACCTCTATCTACCTGCTGTGCTATATACCACGCCTCTATCTACCTGCTGTGCTATATACCTCTATCGACCTGCTGTCCTATATACCTCTATCTACCTGCTGTGCTATATACCATGCCTCTTTCTACCTGCTGTGCTATATACCACGCCTCTATCTACCTGCTGTGCTATATATCACGCCTCTATCTACTTGCTGTGCTATATACCATGACTCTATCTACCTGCTGTGCTATATACCACACCTCTATCTACCTGCTCTGCTATATACCTCTATCTACCTGCTGTGCTATATACCACGCCTTTATCTACCTGCTGCACTGTATATCACGCCTCTATCTACCTGCTGTGCTATATACCTCTATCTACCTGCTGCGCTATATATCACGCCTCTATCTAGCTGCTGTGCTATATACCTCTATCTACCTGCTGCGCTATATAGCACGCCTCTATCTACCTGCTGTGCTATATACCACGCCTTTATCTACCTGCTGTGCTATAAACCTCTATCTACCTGCTGCGCTATATATCACGCCTCTATCTACCTGCTGTGCTATATATCACGCCTCTATCTACCTGCTGTGCTATATACCACGCCTCTATCTACCTGCTGTGCTATATACCTCTATCTACCTGCTGCGCTATATTTCACGCCTCTATCTACCTGCTGTGCTATATACCACACCTCTATCTACCTGCTCTGCTATATATCACACCTCTATCTACCTGCTGTGCTATATACCACGCCTCTATCTACCTGCTGTGCTATATACCTCTATCTACCTACTGTGCTATATACCACGCCTCAATCTACCAGATGTGCTATATACCATGCCTCTATCTACCTACTGCACTATATACCATGCCTTTATCTACCTGCTGTGCTATATACCACGCCTCTATCTACCTGCTGTGCTATATACCTCTATCTATCTGCTGCGCTATATATCACGCCTCTATCTACCTGCTGTGCTATATACCACGCCTCTATCTACTTGCTGTGCTATATACCTCTATCTACCTGCTGCGCTATATACTACGCCTCTATCTACCTGCTGCGCTATATACCATGCCTCTATCTACCTGCTGTGCTATATACTTCTCTCTACCTGCTGTATACCACGCCTCTATCTACCTGCTATATACCATGCCTCTATCTACCTGCTGTATACCATGCCTCTATCTACCTGCTGTATACCATGCCTCTATCTACCTACTGAGCTATATACCACGTCTCTACTTGCTGTGCTATATACCATGCCTCTATCTACCTACTGCGCTATATACCATGCCTCTATCTACCTGCTGTGCTATATACCATGCCTCTATCTACCTGCTGTGCGATATACCATGCCTCTATCTAACTGCTGTGCTATATACCACGCCTCTATCTACCTGCTGTGCTATTTACCACGCCTCTATCTACCTGCTGTGCTATATACCACGCCTCTATCTACCTGCTGTGCTATATACCATGCCTCTATCTACCTGCTGTGCTATATACCACGTCTCTATATACCTGCTGTATACCTTATCTCCCTGCTGTGCTATATACCACGCCTCTATCTACCTGCTGTGCTATATACCATGCCTCTATCTACCTGCTGTGCTATATACCACGTCTCTTTATACCTGCTGCGCTATATACCATGCCTCTATCTACCTGCTGTGCTATATACCATGTCTCTACTTGCTGTGCTATATACCATGCCTCTATCTACCTGCTGCGCTATATACCACGCCTCTATCTACCTACTGCGCTATATACGATGCCTCTATCTACCTGCTGTGCTATATACCACGCCTTTATCTACCTGCTGTGCATATACCTCTATCTACCTGCTGCGCTATATATCCTGCCTTCTTCTGCCTGCTGTGCTATATACCACGCCTCGATCTACCTGCTGTGCTATATACCTCTATCTACCTGCTGTTCTATATACCATGCCTCTTTCTACCTGCTGTGCTATATACCACGCCTCTATCTACCTGCTGTGCTATATATCACGCCTCTATCTTCTTGCTGTGCTATATACCATGACTCTATCTACCTGCTGTGCTATATACCACACCTCTATCTACCTGCTGTGCTATATACCTCTATCTACCTGCTGTGCTATATACCACGCCTTTATCTTCCTGCTGTGCTATATACCTCTATCTACCTGCTGCGCTATATACCTCTATCTACCTGCTGCGCTATATATCACGCCTCTATCTAGCTGCTGTGCTATATACCTCTATCTACCTGCTGCGCTATATATCACGCCTCTATCTAGCTGCTGTGCTATATACCTCTATCTACCTGCTGCGCTATATAGCACGCCTCTATCTACCTGCTGTGCTATATATCACGCCTCTATCTACCTGCTGTGCTATATACCACGCCTCTATCTACCTGCTGTGGTATATACCATGCCTCTATCTACCTGCTGTGCTATATACCACGCCTCTATCTACCTGCTGTGCTATATACCTCTATCTACCTGCTGTGCTATATACCTCTATCTACCTGCTGTGCTATATACCACGCCTCTATCTACCTGCTGTGCTATATACCTCTATCTACCTGCTGTCCTATATACCTCTATCTACCTGCTGTGCTATATACCATGCCCTTTCTACCTGCTGTGCTATATACCACGCCTCTATCTACCTGCTGTGCTATATATCACGCCTCTATCTACTTGCTGTGCTATATACCATGACTCTATCTACATGCTGTGCTATATACCACACCTCTATCTACCTGCTCTGCTATATACCTCTATCTACCTGCTGTGCTATATACCACGCCTTTATCTACCTGCTGCACTGTATATCACGCCTCTATCTACCTGCTGTGCTATATACCTCTATCTACCTGCTGCGCTATATATCACGCCTCTATCTAGCTGCTGTGCTATATACCTCTATCTACCTGCTGCGCTATATAGCACGCCTCTATCAACCTGCTGTGCTATATACCACGCCTTTATCTACCTGCTGTGCTATATACCTCTATCTACCTGCTGCGCTATATATCACGCCTC
Source organism: Taudactylus pleione (assembly GCA_031769625.1). Taxonomy (NCBI): domain Eukaryota; kingdom Metazoa; phylum Chordata; class Amphibia; order Anura; family Myobatrachidae; genus Taudactylus; species Taudactylus pleione. The sequence continues at coordinate 1,014,700 of JAUIMM010000459.1, read as the reverse complement.
TATCTACCTGCTGTGCTATATATCACGCCTCTATCTACCTGCTGTGCTTTATACCCCGCCTCTATCTACCTGCTGTGCTACATTCCACGCCTCTATCTACCTGCTGTGCTATATACCTCTATCCACCTGCTGCGCTATATTTCACGCCTCTATCTACCTGCTGTGCTATATACCACACCTCTATCTACCTGCTCTGCTATATATCACACCTCTATCTACCTGCTGTGCTATATACCACGCCTCTATCTACCTGCTGTGCTATATACCTCTATCTACCTACTGTGCTATATACCACGCCTCAATCTACCAGATGTGCTATATACCATGCCTCTATCTACCTACTGCACTATATACCACGCCTTTATCTACCTGCTGTGCTATATACCACGCCTCTATCTACCTGCTGTGCTATATACCTCTATCTATCTGCTGTGCTATATATCACGCCTCTATCTACCTGCTGTGCTATATGCCACGCCTCTGTCTACTTGCTGTGCTATATACCTCTATCTACCTGCTGCGCTATATACTACGCCTCTATCTACCTGCTGCGCTATATACCATGCCTCTATCTACCTGCTGTGCTATATACTTCTCTCTACCTGCTGTATACCACGCCTCTATCTACCTGCTATATACCACGCCTCTATCTACCTGCTGTATACCATGCCTCTATCTACCTGCTGTATACCATGCCTCTATCTACCTACTGAGCTATATACCACGTCTCTACTTGCTGTGCTATATACCATGCCTCTATCTACCTACTGCGCTATATACCATGCCTCTATCTACCTGCTGTGCTATATACCATGCCTCTATCTACCTGCTGTGCGATGTACCATGCCTCTATCTAACTGCTGTGCTATATACCACGCCTCTATCTACCTGCTGTGCTATATACCACGCCTCTATCTACCTGCTGTGCTATATACCACGCCTCTATCTACCTGCTGTGCTATATACCATGCCTCTATCTACCTGCTGTGCTATATACCACGTCTCTATATACCTGCTGTATACCTTATCTCCCTGCTGTGCTATATACCACGCCTCTATCTACCTGCTGTGCTATATACCATGCCTCTATCTACCTGCTGTGCTATATACCACGTCTCTATATACCTGCTGCGCTATATACCATGCCTCTATCTACCTGCTGTGCTATATACCATGTCTCTACTTGCTGTGCTATATACCATGCCTCTATCTACCTGCTGCGCTATATACCACGCCTCTATCTACCTACTGCGCTATATACGATGCCTCTATCTACTTGCTGTGCTATATACCATGACTCTATCTACCTGCTGTGCTATATACCACACCTCTATCTACCTGCTCTGCTATATACCTCTATCTACCTGCTGCGCTATATACCATGCCTCTATCTACCTGCTGTGCTATATACCATGTCTCTACTTGCTGTGCTATATACCATGCCTCTATCTACCTGCTGCGCTATATACCACGCCTCTATCTACCTACTGCGCTATATACGATGCCTCTATCTACTTGCTGTGCTATATACCATGCCTCTATCTACCTGCTGCGCTATATACCACGCCTCTATCTACCTACTGCGCTATATATCACGCCTCTATCTACCTGCTGTGCTATATATCACGCCTCTATCTACCTGCTGTGCTTTATACCCCGCCTCTATCTACCTGCTGTGCTATATACCACGCCTCTATCTACCTGCTGTGCTATATACCTCTATCTACCTGCTGCGCTATATTTCACGCCTCTATCTACCTGCTGTGCTATATACCACACCTCTATTTACCTGCTCTGCTATATATCACACCTCTATCTACCTGCTGTGCTATATACCACGCCTCTATCTACCTGCTGTGCTATATACCTCTATCTACCTACTGTGCTATATACCACGCCTCAATCTACCAGATGTGCTATATACCATGCCTCTATCTACCTACTGCACTATATACCACGCCTTTATCTACCTGCTGTGCTATATACCACGCCTCTATCTACCTGCTGTGCTATATACCTCTATCTATCTGCTGCGCTATATATCACGCCTCTATCTACCTGCTGTGCTATATACCACGCCTCTGTCTACTTGCTGTGCTATATACCTCTATCTACCTGCTGCGCTATATACTACGCCTCTATCTACCTGCTGCGCTATATACCATGCCTCTATCTACCTGCTGTGCTATATACTTCTCTCTACCTGCTGTATACCACGCCTCTATCTACCTGCTATATACCACTCCTCTATCTACCTGCTGTATACCATGCCTCTATCTACCTGCTGTATACCATGCCTCTATCTACCTACTGAGCTATATACCACGTCTCTACTTGCTGTGCTATATACCATGCCTCTATCTACCTACTGCGCTATATACCATGCCTCTATCTACCTGCTGTGCTATATACCATGCCTCTATCTACCTGCTGTGCGATATACCATGCCTCTATCTAACTGCTGTGCTATATACCACGCCTCTATCTACCTGCTGTGCTATATACCACGCCTCTATCTACCTGCTGTGCTATATACCACGCCTCTATCTACCTGCTGTGCTATATACCATGCCTCTATCTACCTGCTGTGCTATATACCACGTCTCTATATACCTGCTGTATACCTTATCTCCCTGCTGTGCTATATACCACGCCTCTATCTACCTGCTGTGCTATATACCATGCCTCTATCTACCTGCTGTGCTATATACCACGTCTCTATATACCTGCTGCGCTATATACCATGCCTCTATCTACCTGCTGTGCTATATACCATGTCTCTACTTGCTGTGCTATATACCATGCCTCTATCTAACTGCTGCGCTATATACCACGCCTCTATCTACCTACTGCGCTATATACGATGCCTCTATCTACCTGCTGTGCTATATACCACGCCTTTATCTACCTGCTGTGCATATACCTCTATCTACCTGCTGCGCTATATATCCTGCCTTCTTCTGCCTGCTGTGCTATATACCACGCCTCTATCTACCTGCTGTGCTATATACCACGCCTCTATCTACCTGCTGTGCTATATACCTCTATCTACCTGCTGTGCTATATACCACGCCTCTATCTACCTGCTGTGCTATATACCTCTATCTACCTGCTGTTCTATATACCATGCCTCTTTCTACCTGCTGTGCTATATACCACACCTCTATCTACCTGCTGTGCTATATATCACGCCTCTATCTTCTTGCTGTGCTATATACCATGACTCTATCTACCTGCTGTGCTATATACCACACCTCTATCTACCTGCTGTGCTATATACCTCTATCTACCTGCTGTGCTATATACCACGCCTTTATCTTCCTGCTGTGCTATATACCTCTATCTACCTGCTGCGCTATATACCTCTATCTACCTGCTGCGCTATATATCACGCCTCTATCTAGCTGCTGTGCTATATACCTCTATCTACCTGCTGCGCTATATATCACGCCTCTATCTAGCTGCTGTGCTATATACCTCTATCTACCTGCTGCGCTATATAGCACGCCTCTATCTACCAGCTGTGCTATATATCACGCCTCTATCTACCTGCTGTGCTATATACCACGCCTCTATCTACCTGCTGTGGTATATACTATGCCTCTATCTACCTGCTGTGCTATATACCACGCCTCTATCTACCTGCTGTGCTATATACCTCTATCTACCTGCTGCGCTATATACTACGCCTCTATCTACCTGCTGCGCTATATATCACGCCTCTATCTACCTGCTGTGCTATATAACTCTATCTACCTGCTGCGCTATATATCACGCCTCTATCTTCCTCCTGTGCTATATACCTCTATCTATCTGCTGCGCTATATATCACGCCTCTATCTACCTGCTGTGCTATATACCACGCCTCTATCTACTTGCTGTGCTATATACCTCTATCTACCTGCTGCGCTATATACTACGCCTCTATCTACCTGCTGCGCTATATATCACGACTCTATCTACCTGCTGTGCTATATAACTCTATCTACCTGCTGCGCTATATATCACGCCTCTATCTTCCTGCTGTGCTATATATGTATATCTACCTGCTGTGCTATATACCACGCCTCTATCTACCTGCTGTGCTATTTACCTCTATCTACCTACTGCGCTATATATCACGCCTCTATCTAACTGCTGCGCTATATATCACGCCTCTATCTACCTGCTGCACTATATATCACGCCTCTATTTACTTGCTGTGCTATATACCACTCCTCTATCTACCTGCTGTGCTATATATCACGCCTCTATCTACCTGCTGTGCTATATACCACGCCTCTATATACCTGCTGTGCTATATACCTCTATCTACCTGCTGTGCTATATATCACGCCTCTATCTACCAGCTGTGCAATATACCATGCCACTACCTACCTGCTTTGCTATATACCACGCCTCTATCTACCTGCTGTGCTACATACCTCTATCTACCTACTGCGCTATATATCACGCCTCTATCTACCTGCTGCGCTATATATCACGCCTCTATCTACCTGCTGCACTATATATCACGCCTCTATCTACTTGCTGTGCTATATACCACACCTCTATCTACCTGCTGTGCTATATATCACACCTCTATCTACCTGCTGTGCTATATATCACGCCTCTATCTACCTGCTGTGCTATATACCTCTATCTACCTACTGCGCTATATATCACGCCTCTATCTTCCAGCTGTGCTATATACGTCTATCTACCTGCTGTGCTATATACCACACCTCTATCAACCTGCTGTGCTATATACCTCTATCTACCTGCTGCGCTATATATCACGCCTCTATCTACCCTCTGCGCTATATATCACGCCTCTATCTACCTGCTGCGCTATATATCACGCCTCTATCTACCTGCTGTTCTATATACCTCTATCTACCTGCTGCGCTATATATCACGCCTCTATCTTCCTGCTGTGCTATATACGTCTATCTACCTGCTGTGCTATATTCCATGCCTCTATCTACCTGCTGTGCTATATACCTCTATCTACCTGCTGTGCTATATACCACACCTCTATCTATCTGCTGTGCTATATACCTCTATCTACCTGCAGTGCTATATATAATGCCTCTATCTACCTGCTGTGCTATATACCTCTATCTACGTGCTGCGCTATATATCACGCCTCTATCTTCCTGCTGTGCTATATACATCTATCTACCTGCTGTGCTATATACCACGCCTCTATCTACCTGCTGTGCTATATAACTCTATCTACCTGCTGCGCTATATATCACGCCTCTATCTTCCTGCTGTGCTATATACGTATATCTACCTGCTGTGCTATATACCACGCCTCTATCTACCTGCTGTGCTATTTACCTCTATCTACCTACTGCACTATATATCACGCCTCTATCTAACTGCTGCGCTATATATCACGCCTCTATCTACCTGCTGCACTATATATCACACCTCTATCTACTTGCTGTGCTATATACCACTCCTCTATCTACCTGCTGTGCTATATATCACGCCTCTATCTACCTGCTGTGCTATATACCACGCCTCTATATACCTGCTGTGCTATATACCTCTATCTACCTGCTGTGCTATATATCACGCCTCTATCTACCAGCTGTGCAATATACCACGCCACTACCTACCTGCTTTGCTATATACCACGCCTCTATCTACCTGCTGTGCTATATACCTCTATCTACCTACTGCGCTATATATCACGCCTCTATCTACCTGCAGCGCTATATATCACGCCTCTATCTACCTGCTGCACTATATATCACGCCTCTATCTACTTGCTGTGCTATATACCACACCTCTATCTACCTGCTGTGCTCTATATCACACCTCTATCTACCTGCTGTGCTATATACCTCTATCTATCTGATGCGCTATATATCACGCCTCTATCTACCTGCTGTGCTATATACCACGCCTCTATCTACTTGCTGTGCTATATACCTCTATCTACCTGCTGCGCTATATACTACGCCTCTATCTACCTGCTGCGCTATATATCACGCCTCTATCTACCTGCTGTGCTATATACCACGCCTCTATCTACCTGCTGTGATATATACCTCTATCTACCTGCTGTCCTATATACCTCTATCTACCTGCTGTGCTATATACCATGCCTTTTTCTACCTGCTGTGCTATATACCACGCCTCTATCTACCTGCTGTGCTATATATCACGCCTCTATCTACTTGCTGTGCTATATACCATGACTCTATCTACCTACTGTGCTATATACTACACCTCTATCTACCTGCTCTGCTATATACCTCTATCTACCTGCTGTGCTATATTCCACGCCTTTATCTACCTGCGGCACTGTATATCACGCCTCTATCTACCTGCTGTGCTATATACCTCTATCTACCTGCTGCGCTATATATCACGCCTCTATCTAGCTGCTGTGCTATATACCACGCCTCTATCTACTTGCTGTGCTATATACCTCTATCTACCTGCTGCGCTATATACTACGCCTCTATCTACCTGCTGTGCTATATATCACGACTCTATCTACCTGCTGTGCTATATAACTCTATCTACCTGCTGCGCTATATATCACGCCTCTATCTTCCTGCTGTGCTATATATGTATATCTACCTGCTGTGCTATATACCACGCCTCTATCTACCTGCTGTGCTATTTACCTCTATCTACCTACTGCGCTATATATCACGCCTCTATCTAACTGCTGCGCTATATATCACGCCTCTATCTACCTGCTGCACTATATATCACGCCTCTATTTACTTGCTGTGCTATATACCACTCCTCTATCTACCTGCTGTGCTATATATCACGCCTCTATCTACCTGCTGTGCTATATACCACGCCTCTATATACCTGCTGTGCTATATACCTCTATCTACCTGCTGTGCTATATATCACGCCTCTATCTACCAGCTGTGCAATATACCATGCCACTACCTACCTGCTTTGCTATATACCACGCCTCTATCTACCTGCTGTGCTACATACCTCTATCTACCTACTGCGCTATATATCACGCATCTATCTACCTGCTGCGCTATATATCATGCCTCTATATACCTGCTGCACTATATATCACGCCTCTATCTACTTGCTGTGCTATATACCACACCTCTATCTACCTGCTGTGCTATATATCACACCTCTATCTACCTGCTGTGCTATATATCACGCCTCTATCTACCTGCTGTGCTATATACCTCTATCTACCTGCTGCGCTATATATCACGCCTCTATCTTCCTGCTGTGCTATATACGTATATCTACCTGCTGTGCTATATACCACGCCTCTATCTACCTGCTGTGCTATTTACCTCTATCTACCTACTGCGCTATATATCACGCCTCTATCTAACTGCTGCGCTATATATCACGCCTCTATCTACCTGCTGCACTATATATCACACCTCTATTTACTTGCTGTGCTATATACCACTCCTCTATCTACCTGCTGTGCTATATATCACGCCTCTATCTACCTGCTGTGCTATATACCACGCCTCTATATACCTGCTGTGCTATATACCTCTATCTACCTGCTGTGCTATATATCACGCCTCTATCTACCAGCTGTGCAATATACCATGCCACTACCTACCTGCTTTGCTATATACCACGCCTCTATCTACCTGCTGTGCTACATACCTCTATCTACCTACTGCGCTATATATCACGCCTCTATTTACCTGCTGCGCTATATATCACGCCTCTATCTACCTGCTGCACTATATATCACGCCTCTATCTACTTGCTGTGCTATATACCACACCTCTATCTACCTGCTGTGCTATATATCACACCTCTATCTACCTGCTGTGCTATATATCACGCCTCTATCTACCTGCTGTGCTATATACCTCTATCTACCTTCTGCGCTATATATCACGCCTCTATCTTCCAGCTGTGCTATATACGTCTATCTACCTGCTGTGCTATATACCACGCCTCTATCAACCTGCTGTGCTATATACCTCTATCTACCTGCTGCGCTATATATCACGCCTCTATCTACCCACTGCGCTATATATCACGCCTCTATCTACCTGCTGCGCTATATATCACGCCTCTATCTACCTGCTGTTCTATATACCTCTATCTACCTGCTGCGCTATATATCACGCCTCTATCTTCCTGCTGTGCTATATATGTCTATCTACCTGCTGTGCTATATTCCACGCCTCTATCTACCTGCTGTGCTATATACCTCTATCTACCTGCTGTGCTATATACCACGCCTCTATCTATCTGCTGTGCTATATACCTCTATCTACCTGCAGTGCTATATATAACGCCTCTATCTACCTGCTGTGCTATATACCTCTATCTACGTGCTGCGCTATATATCACGCCTCTATCTTCCTGCTGTGCTATATACATCTATCTACCTGCTGTGCTATATACCACGCCTCTATCTACCTGCTGTGCTATATAACTCTATCTACCTGCTGCGCTATATATCACGCCTCTATCTTCCTGCTGTGCTATATACGTATATCTACCTGCTGTGCTATATACCACGCCTCTATCTACCTGCTGTGCTATTTACCTCTATCTACCTACTGCACTATATATCACGCCTCTATCTAACTGCTGCGCTATATATCACGCCTCTATCTTCCTGCTGTGCTATATACATCTATCTACCTGCTGTGCTATATACCACGCCTCTATCTACCTGCTGTGCTATATAACTCTATCTACCTGCTGCGCTATATATCACGCCTCTATCTTCCTGCTGTGCTATATACGTATATCTACCTGCTGTGCTATATACCACGCCTCTATCTACCTGCTGTGCTATTTACCTCTATCTACCTACTGCACTATATATCACGCCTCTATCTAACTGCTGCGCTATATATCACGCCTCTATCTACCTGCTGCACTATATATCATGCCTCTATCTACTTGCTGTGCTATATACCACTCCTCTATCTACCTGCTGTGCTATATATCACGCCTCTATCTACCTGCTGTGCTATATACCACGCCTCTATATACCTGCTGTGCTATATACCTCTATCTACCTGCTGTGCTATATATCACGCCTCTATCTACCAGCTGTGCAATATACCCCGCCACTACCTACCTGCTTTGCTATATACCACGCCTCTATCTACCTGCTGTGCTATATACCTCTATCTACCTACTGCGCTATATATCACGCCTCTATCTACCTGCAGCGCTATATATCACGCCTCTATCTACCTGCTGCACTATATATCACGCCTCTATCTACTTGCTGTGCTATATACCACACCTCTATCTACCTGCTGTGCTCTATATCACACCTCTATCTACCTGCTGTGCTATATACCTCTATCTATCTGCTGCGCTATATATCACGCCTCTATCTACCTGCTGTGCTATATACCACGCCTCTATCTACTTGCTGTGCTATATACCTCTATCTACCTGCTGTGCTATATACCTCTATCTACCTGCTGTGCTATATACCACGCCTTTATCTTCCTGCTGTGCTATATACCTCTATCTACCTGCTGCGCTATATACCTCTATCTACCTGCTGCGCTATATATCATGCCTCTATCTAGCTGCTGTGCTATATACCTCTATCTACCTGCTGCGCTATATATCACGCCTCTATCTAGCTGCTGTGCTATATACCTCTATCTACCTGCTGCGCTATATAGCACGCCTCTATCTACCTGCTGTGCTATATATCACGCCTCTATCTACCTGCTGTGCTATATACCACGCCTCTATCTACCTGCTGTGGTATATACCATGCCTCTATCTACCTGCTGTGCTATATACCACGCCTCTATCTACCTGCTGTGCTATATACCTCTATCTACCTGCTGTGCTATATACCTCTATCTACCTGCTGTGCTATATACCACGCCTCTATCTACCTGCTGTGCTATATACCTCTATCTACCTGCTGTCCTATATACCTCTATCTACCTGCTGTGCTATATACCATGCCTTTTTCTACCTGCTGTGCTATATACCACGCCTCTATCTACCTGCTGTGCTATATATCACGCCTCTATCTACTTGCTGTGCTATATACCATGACTCTATCTACCTGCTGTGCTATATACCACACCTCTATCTACCTGCTCTGCTATATACCTCTATCTACCTGCTGTGCTATATACCACGCCTTTATCTACCTGCTGCACTGTATATCACGCCTCTATCTACCTGCTGTGCTATATACCTCTTTCTACCTGCTGCGCTATATATCACGCCTCTATCTAGCTGCTGTGCTATATACCTCTATCTACCTGCTGCGCTATATAGCACGCCTCTATCTACCTGCTGTGCTATATACCACGCCTTTATCTACCTGCTGTGCTATATACCTCTATCTACCTGCTGCGCTATATATCACGCCTCTATCTACCTGCTGTGCTATATATCACGCCTCTATCTACCTGCTGTGCTTTATACCCCGCCTCTATCTACCTGCTGTGCTATATACCACGCCTCTATCTACCTGCTGTGCTATATACCTCTATCTACCTGCTGCGCTATATTTCACGCCTCTATCTACCTGCTGTGCTATATACCACACCTCTATCTACCTGCTCTGCTATATATCACACCTCTATCTACCTGCTGTGCTATATACCATGCCTCTATCTACCTGCTGTGCTATATACCTCTATCTACCTACTGTGCTATATACCATGCCTCAATCTACCAGATGTGCTATATACCATGCCTCTATCTACCTACTGCACTATATACCACGCCTTTATCTACCTGCTGTGCTATATACCACGCCTCTATCTACCTGCTGTGCTATATACCTCTATCTATCTGCTGCGCTATATATCACGCCTCTATCTACCTGCTGTGCTATATACCACGCCTCTGTCTACTTGCTGTGCTATATACCTCTATCTACCTGCTGCGCTATATACTACGCCTCTATCTACCTGCTGCGCTATATACCATGCCTCTATCTACCTGCTGTGCTATATACTTCTCTCTACCTGCTGTATACCACGCCTCTATCTTCCTGCTATATACCACGCCTCTATCTACCTGCTGTATACCATGCCTCTATCTACCTACTGAGCTATATACCACGTCTCTACTTGCTGTGCTATATACCATGCCTCTATCTACCTACTGCGCTATATACCATGCCTCTATCTACCTGCTGTGCTATATACCATGCCTCTATCTACCTGCTGTGCGATATACCATGCCTCTATCTAACTGCTGTGCTATATACCACGCCTCTATCTACCTGCTGTGCTATATACCACGCCTCTATCTACCTGCTGTGCTATATACCACGCCTCTATCTACCTGCTGTGCTATATACCATGCCTCTATCTACCTGCTGTGCTATATACCACGTCTCTATATACCTGCTGTATACCTTATCTCCCTGCTGTGCTATATACCACGCCTCTATCTACCTGCTGTGCTATATACCATGCCTCTATCTACCTGCTGTGCTATATACCACGTCTCTATATACCTGCTGCGCTATATACCATGCCTCTATCTACCTGCTGTGCTATATACCATGTCTCTACTTGCTGTGCTATATACCATGCCTCTATCTACCTGCTGCGCTATATACCACGCCTCTATCTACCTACTGCGCTATATACGATGCCTCTATCTACCTGCTGTGCTATATACCACGCCTTTTTCTACCTGCTGTGCATATACCTCTATCTACCTGCTGCGCTATATATCCTGCCTTCTTCTGCCTGCTGTGCTATATACCACGCCTCTATCTACCTGCTGTGCTATATACCACGCCTCTATCTACCTGCTGTGCTATATACCTCTATCTACCTGCTGCGCTATATACCACGCCTCTATCTACCTGCTGTGCTATATACCTCTAACTACCTGCTGTTCTATATACCATGCCTCTTTCTACCTGCTGTGCTATATACCACACCTCTATCTACCTGCTGTGCTATATATCACGCCTCTATCTTCTTGCTGTGCTATATACCATGACTCTATCTACCTGCTGTGCTATATACCACACCTCTATCTACCTGCTGTGCTATATACCTCTATCTACCTGCTGTGCTATATACCACGCCTTTATCTTCCTGCTGTGCTATATACCTCTATCTACCTGCTGCGCTATATACCTCTATCTACCTGCTGCGCTATATATCATGCCTCTATCTAGCTGCTGTGCTATATACCTCTATCTACCTGCTGCGCTATATATCACGCCTCTATCTAGCTGCTGTGCTATATACCTCTATCTACCTGCTGCGCTATATAGCACGCCTCTATCTACCTGCTGTGCTATATATCACGCCTCTATCTACCTGCTGTGCTGTATACCACGCCTCTATCTACCTGCTGTGGTATATACTATGCCTCTATCTACCTGCTGTGCTATATACCACGCCTCTATCTACCTGCTGTGCTATATACCTCTATCTACCTGCTGCGCTATATACTACGCCTCTATCTACCTGCTGCGCTATATATCACGCCTCTATCTACCTGCTGTGCTATATAACTCTATCTACCTGCTGCGCTATATATCACGCCTCTATCTTCCTCCTGTGCTATATACCTCTATCTATCTGCTGCGCTATATATCACGCCTCTATCTACCTGCTGTGCTATATACCATGCCTCTATCTACTTGCTGTGCTATATACCTCTATCTACCTGCTGCGCTATATACTACGCCTCTATCTACCTGCTGCGCTATATATCACGACTCTATCTACCTGCTGTGCTATATAACTCTATCTACCTGCTGCGCTATATACGTATATCTACCTGCTGTGCTATATACCACGCCTCTATCTACCTGCTGTGCTATTTACCTCTATCTACCTACTGCGCTATATATCACGCCTCTATCTACCAGCTGTGCTATATACCTCTATCTACCTACTGCGCTATATATCACGCCTCTATCTACCTGCTGCGCTATATATCATGCCTCTATATACCTGCTGCACTATATATCACGCCTCTATCTACTTGCTGTGCTATATACCACACCTCTATCTACCTGCTGTGCTATATATCACACCTCTATCTACCTGCTGTGCTATATATCACGCCTCTATCTACCTGCTGTGCTACATACCTCTATCTACCTGCTGCGCTATATATCACGCCTCTATCTTCCTGCTGTGCTATATACGTATATCTACCTGCTGTGCTATATACCACGCCTCTATCTACCTGCTGTGCTATTTACCTCTATCTACCTACTGCGCTATATATCACGCCTCTATCTAACTGCTGCGCTATATATCACGCCTCTATCTACCTGCTGCACTATATATCACGCCTCTATTTACTTGCTGTGCTATATACCACTCCTCTATCTACCTGCTGTGCTATATATCACGCCTCTATCTACCTGCTGTGCTATATACCACGCCTCTATATACCTGCTGTGCTATATACCTCTATCTACCTGCTGTGCTATATATCACGCCTCTATCTACCAGCTGTGCAATATACCATGCCACTACCTACCTGCTTTGCTATATACCACGCCTCTATCTACCTGCTGTGCTACATACCTCTATCTACCTACTGCGCTATATATCACGCCTCTATTTACCTGCTGCGCTATATATCACGCCTCTATCTACCTGCTTCACTATATATCACGCCTCTATCTACTTGCTGTGCTATATACCACACCTCTATCTACCTGCTGTGCTATATATCACACCTCTATCTACCTGCTGTGCTATATATCACGCCTCTATCTACCTGCTGTGCTATATACCTCTATCTACCTTCTGCGCTATATATCACGCCTCTATCTTCCAGCTGTGCTATATACGTCTATCTACCTGCTGTGCTATATACCACGCCTCTATCAACCTGCTGTGCTATATACCTCTATCTACCTGCTGCGCTATATATCACGCCTCTATCTACCCACTGCGCTATATATCACGCCTGTATCTACCTGCTGCGCTATATATCACGCCTCTATCTACCTGCTGTTCTATATACCTCTATCTACCTGCTGCGCTATATATCACGCCTCTATCTTCCTGCTGTGCTATATATGTCTATCTACCTGCTGTGCTATATTCCACGCCTCTATCTACCTGCTGTGCTATATACCTCTATCTACCTGCTGTGCTATATACCACGCCTCTATCTATCTGCTGTGCTATATACCTCTATCTACCTGCAGTGCTATATATAACGCCTCTATCTACCTGCTGTGCTATATACCTCTATCTACGTGCTGCGCTATATATCACGCCTCTATCTTCCTGCTGTGCTATATACATCTATCTACCTGCTGTGCTATATACCACGCCTCTATCTACCTGCTGTGCTATATAACTCTATCTACCTGCTGCGCTATATATCACGCCTCTATCTTCCTGCTGTGCTATATACGTATATCTACCTGCTGTGCTATATACCACGCCTCTATCTACCTGCTGTGCTATTTACCTCTATCTACCTACTGCACTATATATCACGCCTCTATCTAACTGCTGCGCTATATATCACGCCTCTATCTTCCTGCTGTGCTATATACATCTATCTACCTGCTGTGCTATATACCACGCCTCTATCTACCTGCTGTGCTATATAACTCTATCTACCTGCTGCGCTATATATCACGCCTCTATCTTCCTGCTGTGCTATATACGTATATCTACCTGCTGTGCTATATACCACGCCTCTATCTACCTGCTGTGCTATTTACCTCTATCTACCTACTGCACTATATATCACGCCTCTATCTAACTGCTGCGCTATATATCACGCCTCTATCTACCTGCTGCACTATATATCATGCCTCTATCTACTTGCTGTGCTATATACCACTCCTCTATCTACCTGCTGTGCTATATATCATGCCTCTATCTACCTGCTGTGCTATATACCACGCCTCTATATACCTGCTGTGCTATATACCTCTATCTACCTGCTGTGCTATATATCACGCCTCTATCTACCAGCTGTGCAATATACCCCGCCACTACCTACCTGCTTTGCTATATACCACGCCTCTATCTACCTGCTGTGCTATATACCTCTATCTACCTACTGCGCTATATATCACGCCTCTATCTACCTGCAGCGCTATATATCACGCCTCTATCTACCTGCTGCACTATATATCACGCCTCTATCTACTTGCTGTGCTATATACCACACCTCTATCTACCTGCTGTGCTCTATATCACACCTCTATCTACCTGCTGTGCTATATACCTCTATCTATCTGCTGCGCTATATATCACGCCTCTATCTACCTGCTGTGCTATATACCACGCCTCTATCTACTTGCTGTGCTATATACCTCTATCTACCTGCTGCGCTATATATCACGCCTCTATCTACCTGCTATGCTATATAACTCTATCTACCTGCTGCGCTATATATCACGCCTCTATCTTCCTGCTGTGCTATATACGTATATCTACCTGCTGTGCTATATACCACGCCTCTATCTACCTGCTGTGCTATTTACCTCTATCTACCTACTGCGCTATATATCACGCCTCTATCTAACTGCTGCGCTATATATCACGCCTCTATCTACCTGCTGCACTATGTATCACGCCTCTATTTACTTGCTGTGCTATATACCACTCCTCTATCTACCTGCTGTGCTATATATCACGCCTCTATCTACCTGCTGTGCTATATACCACGCCTCTATATACCTGCTGTGCTATATACCTCTATCTACCTGCTGTGCTATATATCACGCCTCTATCTACCAGCTGTGCAATATACCATGCCACTACCTACCTGCTTTGCTATATACCACGCCTCTATCTACCTGCTGTGCTATATACCTCTATCTACCTACTGCGCTATATATCACGCCTCTATCTACCTGCTGCGCTATATATCACGCCTCTATCTACCTGCTGCACTATATATCACGCCTCTATCTACTTGCTGTGCTATATACCACACCTCTATCTACCTGCTGTGCTATATATCACACATCTATCTACCTGCTGTGCTATATATCACGCCTCTATCTACCTGCTGTGCTATATACCTCTATCTACCTACTGCGCTATATATCACGCCTCTATCTTCCAGCTGTGCTATATACGTCTATCTACCTGCTGTGCTATATACCACGCCTCTATCAACCTGCTGTGCTATATACCTCTATCTACCTGCTGCGCTATATATCACACCTCTATCTACCCTCTGCACTATATATCATGCCTCTATCTACCTGCTGCGCTATATATCACGCCTCTATCTACCTGCTGTGCTATGTACCTCTATCTACCTGCTGCGCTATATATCACGCCTCTATCTTCCTGCTGTGCTATATACGTCTATCTACCTGCTGTGCTATATTCCACGCCTCTATCTACCTGCTGTGCTATATACCTCTATCTACCTGCTGTGCTATATACCACGCCTCTATCTATCTGCTCTGCTATATACCTCTATCTACCTGCAGTGCTATATATCACGCCTCTATCTACCTGCTGTGCTATATACCTCTATCTACCTGCTGCGCTATATATCACGCCTCTATCTTCCTGCTGTGCTATATATATCTATCTACCTGCTGTGCTATATACCACGCCTCTATCTACCTGCTGTGCTATATAACTCTATCTACCTGCTGCGCTATATATCACGCCTCTATCTTCCTGCTGTGCTATATACGTATATCTGCCTGCTGTGCTATATACCACGCCTCTAACTACCTGCTGTGCTATTTACCTCTATCTACCTACTGCACTATATATCACGCCTCTATCTAACTGCTGCGCTATATATCACGCCTCTATCTACCTGCTGCACTATATATCACGCCTCTATCTACTTGCTGTGCTATATACCACTCCTCTATCTACCTGCTGTGCTATATATCACGCCTCTATCTACCTGCTGTGCTATATACCACGCCTCTATATACCTGCTGTGCTATATACCTCTATCTACCTGCTGTGCTATATATCACGCCTCTATCTACCAGCTGTGCAATATACCACACCACTACCTACCTGCTTTGCTATATACCACGCCTCTATCTACCTGCTGTGCTATATACCTCTATCTACCTACTGCGCTATATATCACGCCTCTATCTACCTGCTGCGCTATATATCACGCCTCTATCTACCTGCTGCACTATATATCACGCCTCTATCTACTTGCTGTGCTATATACCACACCTCTATCTACCTGCTGTGCTATATATCACACCTCTATCTACCTGCTGTGCTATATACCTCTATCTACCTGCTGTGCTATATACCACGCCTCTATCTATCTGCTCTGCTATATACCTCTATCTACCTGCAGTGCTATATATCACGCCTCTATCTACCTGCTGTGCTATATACCTCTATCTACCTGCTGCGCTATATATCACGCCTCTATCTTCCTGCTGTGCTATATACATTTATCTACCTGCTGTGCTATATACCACGCCTCTATCTACCTGCTGTGCTATATAACTCTATCTACCTGCTGCGCTATATATCACGCCTCTATCTTCCTGCTGTGCTATATACGTATATCTGCCTGCTGTGCTATATACCACGCCTCTAACTACCTGCTGTGCTATTTACCTCTATCTACCTACTGCACTATATATCACGCCTCTATCTAACTGCTGCGCTATATATCACGCCTCTATCTACCTGCTGCACTATATATCACGCCTCTATCTACTTGCTGTGCTATATACCACTCCTCTATCTACCTGCTGTGCTATATATCACGCCTCTATCTACCTGCTGTGCTATATACCACGCCTCTATATACCTGCTGTGCTATATACCTCTATCTACCTGCTGTGCTATATACCACGCCACTACCTACCTGCTTTGCTATATACCACGCCTCTATCTACCTGCTGTGCTATATACCTCTATCTACCTACTGCGCTATATATCACGCCTCTATCTACCTGCTGCGCTATATATCACGCCTCTATCTACCTGCTGCACTATATATCACGCCTCTATCTACTTGCTGTGCTATATACCACACCTCTATCTACCTGCTGTGCTATATATCACACCTCTATCTACCTGCTGTGCTATATACCTCTATCTACCTACTGCGCTATATATCACGCCTCTATCTTCCAGCTGTGCTATATACGTCTATCTACCTGCTGTGCTATATACCACGCCTCTATCAAGCTGCTGTGCTATATACCTCTATCTACCTGCTGCGCTATATATCACGCCTCTATCTACCCTCTGCGCTATATATCACGCCTCTATCTACCTGCTGCGCTATATATCACGCCTCTATCTACCTGCTGTGCTATATACCTCTATCTACCTGCTGCGCTATATATCACGCCTCTATCTTCCTGCTGTGCTATATACGTCTATCTACCTGCTGTGCTATATTCCACGCCTCTATCTACCTGCTGTGCTATATACCTCTATCTACCTGCTGTGCTATATACCACGCCTCTATCTATCTGCTGTGCTATATACCTCTATCTACCTGGAGTGCTATATATCACGCCTCTATCTACCTGCTGTGCTATATACCTCTATCTACCTGCTGGGCTATATATCACGCCTCTATCTTCTTGCTGTGCTATATACATCTATCTACCTGCTGTGCTATATACCACGCCTCTATCTACCTGCTGTGCTATATACCACGTCTCTATATACCTGCTGCGCTATATACCATGCCTCTATCTTCCTGCTGTGCTATATACCATGTCTCTACCTTCTGTGCTATATACCATGCCTCTATCTACCGGCTGCGCTATATACCACGCCTCTATCTACCTACTGCGCTATATACGATGCCTCTATCTACCTGCTGTGCTATATACCACGCCATTATCTTCCTGCTGTGCTATATACCTCTATCTACCTGCTGCGCTATATATCCCGCCTTCTTCTGCCTGCTGTGCTATATACCACGCCTCTATCTACCTTCTGTGCTATATATCACGCCTCTATCTACCTGCTGTGCTATATACCATGCCTCTATCTACCTGCTGTGCTATATACCTCTATCTACCTGCTGTGCTATATACCTCTATCTACCTGCTGTGCTATATACCATGCCTCTTTCTACCTGCTGTGCTATATACCACGCCTCTATCTACCTGCTGTGCTATATATCACGCCTCTATCTACTTGCTGTGCTATATACCATGACTCTATCTACCTGCTGTGCTATATACCACACCTCTATCTACCTGCTGTGCTATATACCTCTATCTACCTGCTGTGCTATATACCACGCCTTTATCTACCTGCTGCACTGTATATCACACCTCTATCTACCTGCTGTGCTATATACCTCTATCTACCTGCTGCGCTATATATCACGCCTCTATCTAGCTGCTGTGCTATATACCTCTATCTACCTGCTGCACTATATAGCACGCCTCTATCTACCTGCTGTGCTATATACCACGCCTTTATCTACCTGCTGTGCTATATACCTCTATCTACCTGCTGCGCTATATATCACGCCTCTATCTACCTGCTGTGCTATATATCATGCCTCTATCTACCTGCTGTGCTTTATACCCCGCCTCTATCTACCTGCTGTGCTATATACCATGCCTCTATCTACCTGCTGTGCTATATACCTCTATCTACCTGCTGCGCTATATTTCACGCCTCTATATACCTGCTGTGCTATATACCACACCTCTATCTACCTGCTGTGCTATATATCACACCTCTATCTACCTGCTGTGCTATATACCACGCCTCTATCTACCTGCTGTGCTATATACCTCTATCTACCTGCTGTGCTATATATCACGCCTCTATCTACCAGCTGTGCAATATACCACGCCTCTATCTACCTGCTGTGCTATATACCTCTATCTACCTGCTGTGCTATATACCACGCCTTTATCTACCTGCTGTGCTATATACCTCTATCTACCTGCTGCGCTATGTATCACGCCTCTATCTACCTGCTGTGCTATATACCCCGCCTCTATCTACCTGCTGTGCTATATACCATGCCTCTATCTACCTGCTGTGGTATATACCATGCCTCTATCTACCTGCTGTGCTATATACCACGCCTCTATCTACCTGCTGTGCTATATACCTCTATCTACCTGCTGTGCTATATACCTCTATCTGCCAGCTGTGCAATATACCACGCCTCTATCTACCTGCTGTGCTATATACCACGCCTCTATCTACCTGCTGTGCTATATACCTCTATCTATCTGCTGCGCTATATATCACGCCTCTATCTACCTGCTGTGCTATATACCACGCCTCTATCTACTTGCTGTGCTATATACCTCTATCTACCTGCTGCGCTATATACTACGCCTCTATCTACCTGCTGCGCTATATATCACGCCTCTATCTACCTGCTGCACTATATATCACGCCTCTATCTTCCTGCTGTGCTATATACGTATATCTACCTGCTGTGCTATATACCACGCCTCTATCTACCTGCTGCGCTATATATCACACCTCTATCTACCTGCTGCACTATATATCATGCCTCTATCTACTTGCTGTGCTATATACCACACCTCTATCTACCTGCTGTGCTATATATCACGCCTCTATCTACCTGCTGTGCTATATACCACGCCTCTATATACCTGCTGTGCTATATACCTCTATCTACCTGCTGTGCTATATATCACGCCTCTATCTACCAGCTGTGCAATATACCATGCCACTACCTACCTGCTGTGCTATTTACCACGCCTCTATCTACCTGCTGTGCTATATACCTCTATCTACCTACTGCGCTATATATCACGCCTCTATCTACCAGCTGTGCTATATACCTCTATCTACCTACTGCGCTATATATCACGCCTCTATCTACCTGCTGCGCTATATATCATGCCTCTATCTACCTGCTGCACTATATATCACGCCTCTATCTACTTGCTGTGCTATATACCACACCTCTATCTACCTGCTGTGCTATATATCACACCTCTATCTACCTGCTGTGCTATATATCACGCCTCTATCTACCTGCTGTGCTATATACCTCTATCTACCTGCTGCGCTATATATCACGCCTCTATCTTCCTGCTGTGCTATATACGTCTATCTACCTGCTGTGCTATATACCACGCCTCTATCAACCTGCTGTGCTATATACCTCTATCTACCTGCTGCGCTATATATCACGCCTCTATCTACCCGCTGCGCTATATATCACGCCTCTATCTACCTGCTGCGCTATATATCACGCCTCTATCTACCTGCTGTGCTATATACCTCTATCTACCTGCTGCGCTATATATCACGCTTCTATCTTCCTGCTGTGCTATATACGTCTATCTACCTGCTGTGCTATATTCCACGCCTCTATCTACCTGCTGTGCTATATACCTCTATCTACCTGCTGTGCTATATACCACGCCTCTATCTATCTGCTGTGCTATATACCTCTATCTACCTGCAGTGCTATATATCACGCCTCTATCTACCTGCTGTGCTATATACCTCTATCTACCTGGTGCGCTATATATCACGCCTCTATCTTCCTGCTGTGCTATATACATCTATCTACCTGCTGTGCTATTTACCACGCCTCTATCTACCTGCTGTGCTATATACCACGTCTCTATATACCTGCTGCGCTATATACCATGCCTCTATCTACCTGCTGTGCTATATACCATGTCTCTACCTGCTGTGCTATATACCATGCCTCTATCTACCTGCTGCGCTATATACCACGCCTCTATCTACCTACTGCGCTATATACGATGCCTCTATCTACCTGCTGTGCTATATACCACGCCTTTATCTACCTGCTGTGCTATATACCTCTATCTACCTGCTGTGCTATATACCACGCCTCTATCTACCTGCTGTGCTATATACCTCTATCTACCTGCTGTCCTATATACCTCTATCTACCTGCTGTGCTATATACCATGCCTCTTTCTACCTGCTGTGCTATATACCACGCCTCTATCTACCTGCTGTGCTATATATCACGCCTCTATCTACTTGCTGTGCTATATACCATGACTCTATCTACCTGCTGTGCTATATACCACACCTCTATCTACCTGCTCTGCTATATACCTCTATCTACCTGCTGTGCTATATACCACGCCTTTATCTAACTGCTGCACTGTATATCACGCCTCTATCTACCTGCTGTGCTATATACCTCTATCTACCTGCTGCGCTATATATCACGCTTCTATCTAGCTGCTGTGCTATATACCTCTATCTACCTGCTGCGCTATATAGCACGCCTCTATCTACCTGCTGTGCTATATACCACGCCTTTATCTACCTGCTGTGCTATATACCTCTATCTACCTGCTGCGCTATATATCACGCCTCTATCTACCTGCTGTGCTATATATCACGCCTCTATCTACCTGCTGTGCTATATACCACGCCTCTATCTACCTGCTCTGCTATATATCACACCTCTATCTATCTGCTGTGCTATATACCACGCCTCTATCTACCTGCTGTGCTATATACCTCTATCTACCTGCTGCGCTATATTTCACGCCTCTATCTACCTGCTGTGCTATATACCACACCTCTATCTACCTGCTCTGCTATATATCACACCTCTATCTATCTGCTGTGCTATATACCACGCCTCTATCTACCTGCTGTGCTATATACCTCTATCTACCTACTGTGCTATATACCACGCCTCAATCTACCAGATGTGCTATATACCATGCCTCTATCTACCTACTGCACTATATACCACGCCTTTATCTACCTGCTGTGCTATATACCACGCCTCTATCTACCTGCTGTTCTATATACCTCTATCTATCTGCTGCGCTATATATCACGCCTCTATCTACCTGCTGTGCTATATACCACGCCTCTATCTACTTGCTGTGCTATATACCTCTATCTACCTGCTGCGCTATATACTACGCCTCTATCTACCTGCTGCGCTATATACCATGCCTCTATCTACCTGCTGTGCTATATACTTCTCTCTACCTGCTGTATACCACGCCTCTATCTACCTGCTATATACCACGCCTCTATCTACCTGCTGTATACCATGCCTCTATCTACCTGCTGTATACCATGCCTCTATCTACCTACTGAGCTATATACCACGTCTCTACTTGCTGTGCTATATACCATGCCTCTATCTACCTACTGCGCTATATACCATGCCTCTATCTACCTGCTGTGCTATATACCATGCCTCTATCTACCTGCTGTGCGATATACCATGCCTCTATCTAACTGCTGTGCTATATACCACGCCTCTATCTACCTGCTGTGCTATATACCACGCCTCTATCTACCTGCTGTGCTATATACCACGCCTCTATCTACCTGCTGTGCTATATACCATGCCTCTATCTACCTGCTGTGCTATATACCACGTCTCTATATACCTGCTGTATACCTTATCTCCCTGCTGTGCTATATACCACGCCTCTATCTACCTGCTGTGCTATATACCATGCCTCTATCTACCTGCTGTGCTATATACCACGTCTCTTTATACCTGCTGCGCTATATACCATGCCTCTATCTACCTGCTGTGCTATATACCATGTCTCTACTTGCTGTGCTATATACCATGCCTCTATCTACCTGCTGCGCTATATACCACGCCTCTATCTACCTACTGCGCTATATACGATGCCTCTATCTACCTGCTGTGCTATATACCACGCCTTTATCTACCTGCTGTGCATATACCTCTATCTACCTGCTGCGCTATATATCCTGCCTTCTTCTGCCTGCTGTGCTATATACCACGCCTCTATCTACCTGCTGTGCTATATACCTCTATCTACCTGCTGTTCTATATACCATGCCTCTTTCTACCTGCTGTGCTATATACCACGCCTCTATCTACCTGCTGTGCTATATATCACGCCTCTATCTTCTTGCTGTGCTATATACCATGACTCTATCTACCTGCTGTGCTATATACCACACCTCTATCTACCTGCTGTGCTATATACCTCTATCTACCTGCTGTGCTATATACCACGCCTTTATCTTCCTGCTGTGCTATATACCTCTATCTACCTGCTGCGCTATATACCTCTATCTACCTGCTGCGCTATATATCACGCCTCTATCTAGCTGCTGTGCTATATACCTCTATCTACCTGCTGCGCTATATATCACGCCTCTATCTAGCTGCTGTGCTATATACCTCTATCTACCTGCTGCGCTATATAGCACGCCTCTATCTACCTGCTGTGCTATATATCACGCCTCTATCTACCTGCTGTGCTATATACCACGCCTCTATCTACCTGCTGTGGTATATACCATGCCTCTATCTACCTGCTGTGCTATATAC
Organism: Taudactylus pleione; assembly: GCA_031769625.1. Lineage (NCBI taxonomy): Eukaryota > Metazoa > Chordata > Amphibia > Anura > Myobatrachidae > Taudactylus > Taudactylus pleione. Next base: position 990,502 of record JAUIMM010000459.1, on the reverse strand, counting down.
CACGCCTCTATCTACCTGCTGTGCTATATACCTCTATCTACCTGCTGTGCTATATACCTCTATCTACCTGCTGTGCTATATACCACGCCTCTATCTACCTGCTGTGCTATATACCTCTATCTACCTGCTGTCCTATATACCTCTATCTACCTGCTGTGCTATATACCATGCCTTTTTCTACCTGCTGTGCTATATACCACGCCTCTATCTACCTGCTGTGCTATATATCACGCCTCTATCTACTTGCTGTGCTATATACCATGACTCTATCTACCTGCTGTGCTATATACCACACCTCTATCTACCTGCTCTGCTATATACCTCTATCTACCTGCTGTGCTATATACCACGCCTTTATCTACCTGCTGCACTGTATATCACGCCTCTATCTACCTGCTGTGCTATATACCTCTATCTACCTGCTGCGCTATATATCACGCCTCTATCTAGCTGCTGTGCTATATACCTCTATCTACCTGCTGCGCTATATAGCACGCCTCTATCAACCTGCTGTGCTATATACCACGCCTTTATCTACCTGCTGTGCTATATACCTCTATCTACCTGCTGCGCTATATATCACGCCTCTATCTACCTGCTGTGCTATATATCACGCCTCTATCTACCTGCTGTGCTTTATACCCCGCCTCTATCTACCTGCTGTGCTATATACCACGCCTCTATCTACCTGCTGTGCTATATACCTCTATCTACCTGCTGCGCTATATTTCACGCCTCTATCTACCTGCTGTGCTATATACCACACCTCTATCTACCTGCTCTGCTATATATCACACCTCTATCTACCTGCTGTGCTATATACCACGCCTCTATCTACCTGCTGTGCTATATACCTCTATCTACCTACTGTGCTATATACCACGCCTCAATCTACCAGATGTGCTATATACCATGCCTCTGTCTACCTACTGCACTATATACCACGCCTTTATCTACCTGCTGTGCTATATACCACGCCTCTATCTACTTGCTGTGCTATATAACTCTATCTATCTGCTGCGCTATATATCACGCCTCTATCTACCTGCTGTGCTATATACCACGCCTCTGTCTACTTGCTGTGCTATATACCTCTATCTACCTGCTGCGCTATATACTACGCCTCTATCTACCTGCTGCGCTATATACCATGCCTCTATCTACCTGCTGTGCTATATACCTCTATCTACCTGCTGCGCTATATATCACGCCTCTATCTAGCTGCTGTGCTATATACCACGCCTCTATCTACTTGCTGTGCTATATACCTCTATCTACCTGCTGCGCTATATACTACGCCTCTATCTACCTGCTGCGCTATATATCACGACTCTATCTACCTGCTGTGCTATATAACTCTATCTACCTGCTGCGCTATATATCACGCCTCTATCTTCCTGCTGTGCTATATATGTATATCTACCTGCTGTGCTATATACCACGCCTCTATCTACCTGCTGTGCTATTTACCTCTATCTACCTACTGCGCTATATATCACGCCTCTATCTAACTGCTGCGCTATATATCACGCCTCTATCTACCTGCTGCACTATATATCACGCCTCTATTTACTTGCTGTGCTATATATCACGCCTCTATCTACCTGCTGTGCTTTATACCCCGCTTCTATCTACATGCTGTGCTATATACCACGCCTCTATCTACCTGCTGTGCTATATACCTCTATCTACCTGCTGCGCTATATTTCACGCCTCTATCTACCTGCTGTGCTATATACCACACCTCTATCTACCTGCTCTGCTATATATCACACCTCTATCTACCTGCTGTTCTATATACCACGCCTCTATCTACCTGCTGTGCTATATACTTCTCTCTACCTGCTGTATACCATGCCTCTATCTACCTGCTATATACCACGCCTCTATCTACCTGCTGTATACCATGCCTCTATCTACCTGCTGTATACCATGCCTCTATCTACCTACTGAGCTATATACCACGTCTCTACTTGCTGTGCTATATACCATGCCTCTATCTACCTACTGCGCTATATACCATGCCTCTATCTACCTGCTGTGCTATATACCATGCCTCTATCTACCTGCTGTGCGATATACCATGCCTCTATCTAACTGCTGTGCTATATACCACGCCTCTATCTACCTGCTGTGCTATATACCACGCCTCTATCTACCTGCTGTGCTATATACCACGCCTCTATCTACCTGCTGTGCTATATACCATGCCTCTATCTACCTGCTGTGCTATATACCACGTCTCTATATACCTGCTGTATACCTTATCTCCCTGCTGTGCTATATACCACGCCTCTATCTACCTGCTGTGCTATATACCATGCCTCTATCTACCTGCTGTGCTATATACCACGTCTCTATATACCTGCTGCGCTATATACCATGCCTCTATCTACCTGCTGTGCTATATACCATGTCTCTACTTGCTGTGCTATATACCATGCCTCTATCTACCTGCTGCGCTATATACCACGCCTCTATCTACCTACTGCGCTATATACGATGCCTCTATCTACTTGCTGTGCTATATACCACGCCTCTATCTACCTGCTGTGCTATATACCATGCCTCTATCTACCTGCTGTGCTATATACCACGTCTCTATATACCTGCTGTATACCTTATCTCCCTGCTGTGCTATATACCACGCCTCTATCTACCTGCTGTGCTATATACCATGCCTCTATCTACCTGCTGTGCTATATACCACGTCTCTTTATACCTGCTGCGCTATATACCATGCCTCTATCTACCTGCTGTGCTATATACCATGTCTCTACTTGCTGTGCTATATACCATGCCTCTATCTACCTGCTGCGCTATATACCACGCCTCTATCTACCTACTGCGCTATATACGATGCCTCTATCTACCTGCTGTGCTATATACCACGCCTTTATCTACCTGCTGTGCATATACCTCTATCTACCTGCTGCGCTATATATCCTGCCTTCTTCTGCCTGCTGTGCTATATACCACGCCTCTATCTACCTGCTGTGCTATATACCTCTATCTACCTGCTGTTCTATATACCATGCCTCTTTCTACCTGCTGTGCTATATACCACGCCTCTATCTACCTGCTGTGCTATATATCACGCCTCTATCTTCTTGCTGTGCTATATACCATGACTCTATCTACCTGCTGTGCTATATACCACACCTCTATCTACCTGCTGTGCTATATACCTCTATCTACCTGCTGTGCTATATACCACGCCTTTATCTTCCTGCTGTGCTATATACCTCTATCTACCTGCTGCGCTATATACCTCTATCTACCTGCTGCGCTATATATCACGCCTCTATCTAGCTGCTGTGCTATATACCTCTATCTACCTGCTGCGCTATATATCACGCCTCTATCTAGCTGCTGTGCTATATACCTCTATCTACCTGCTGCGCTATATAGCACGCCTCTATCTACCTGCTGTGCTATATATCACGCCTCTATCTAACTGCTGTGCTATATACCACGCCTCTATCTACCTGCTGTGGTATATACCATGCCTCTATCTACCTGCTGTGCTATATACCACGCCTCTATCTACCTGCTGTGCTATATACCTCTATCTACCTGCTGTGCTATATACCTCTATCTACCTGCTGTGCTATATACCACGCCTCTATCTACCTGCTGTGCTATATACCTCTATCTACCTGCTGTCCTATATACCTCTATCTACCTGCTGTGCTATATACCATGCCTTTTTCTACCTGCTGTGCTATATACCACGCCTCTATCTACCTGCTGTGCTATATATCACGCCTCTATCTACTTGCTGTGCTATATACCATGACTCTATCTACCTGCTGTGCTATATACCACACCTCTATCTACCTGCTCTGCTATATACCTCTATCTACCTGCTGTGCTATATACCACGCCTTTATCTACCTGCTGCACTGTATATCACGCCTCTATCTACCTGCTGTGCTATATACCTCTATCTACCTGCTGCGCTATATATCACGCCTCTATCTAGCTGCTGTGCTATATACCTCTATCTACCTGCTGCGCTATATAGCACGCCTCTATCAACCTGCTGTGCTATATACCACGCCTTTATCTACCTGCTGTGCTATATACCTCTATCTACCTGCTGCGCTATATATCACGCCTCTATCTACCTGCTGTGCTATATATCACGCCTCTATCTACCTGCTGTGCTTTATACCCCGCCTCTATCTACCTGCTGTGCTATATACCACGCCTCTATCTACCTGCTGTGCTATATACCTCTATCTACCTGCTGCGCTATATTTCACGCCTCTATCTACCTGCTGTGCTATATACCACACCTCTATCTACCTGCTCTGCTATATATCACACCTCTATCTACCTGCTGTGCTATATACCACGCCTCTATCTACCTGCTGTGCTATATACCTCTATCTACCTACTGTGCTATATACCACGCCTCAATCTACCAGATGTGCTATATACCATGCCTCTGTCTACCTACTGCACTATATACCACGCCTTTATCTACCTGCTGTGCTATATACCACGCCTCTATCTACCTGCTGTGCTATATAACTCTATCTATCTGCTGCGCTATATATCACGCCTCTATCTACCTGCTGTGCTATATACCACGCCTCTGTCTACTTGCTGTGCTATATACCTCTATCTACCTGCTGCGCTATATACTACGCCTCTATCTACCTGCTGCGCTATATACCATGCCTCTATCTACCTGCTGTGCTATATACCTCTATCTACCTGCTGCGCTATATATCACGCCTCTATCTAGCTGCTGTGCTATATACCACGCCTCTATCTACTTGCTGTGCTATATACCTCTATCTACCTGCTGCGCTATATACTACGCCTCTATCTACCTGCTGCGCTATATATCACGACTCTATCTACCTGCTGTGCTATATAACTCTATCTACCTGCTGCGCTATATATCACGCCTCTATCTTCCTGCTGTGCTATATATGTATATCTACCTGCTGTGCTATATACCACGCCTCTATCTACCTGCTGTGCTATTTACCTCTATCTACCTACTGCGCTATATATCACGCCTCTATCTAACTGCTGCGCTATATATCACGCCTCTATCTACCTGCTGCACTATATATCACGCCTCTATTTACTTGCTGTGCTATATATCACGCCTCTATCTACCTGCTGTGCTTTATACCCCGCTTCTATCTACATGCTGTGCTATATACCACGCCTCTATCTACCTGCTGTGCTATATACCTCTATCTACCTGCTGCGCTATATTTCACGCCTCTATCTACCTGCTGTGCTATATACCACACCTCTATCTACCTGCTCTGCTATATATCACACCTCTATCTACCTGCTGTTCTATATACCACGCCTCTATCTACCTGCTGTGCTATATACCTCTATCTACCTACTGTGCTATATACCACGCCTCAATCTACCAGATGTGCTATATACCATGCCTCTATCTACCTACTGCACTATATACCACGCCTTTATCTACCTGCTGTGCTATATACCACGCCTCTATCTACCTGCTGTGCTATATACCTCTATCTATCTGCTGCGCTATATATCACGCCTCTATCTACCTGCTGTGCTATATACCACGCCTCTGTCTACTTGCTGTGCTATATACCTCTATCTACCTGCTGCGCTATATACTACGCCTCTATCTACCTGCTGCGCTATATACCATGCCTCTATCTACCTGCTGTGCTATATACTTCTCTCTACCTGCTGTATACCATGCCTCTATCTACCTGCTATATACCACGCCTCTATCTACCTGCTGTATACCATGCCTCTATCTACCTGCTGTATACCATGCCTCTATCTACCTACTGAGCTATATACCACGTCTCTACTTGCTGTGCTATATACCATGCCTCTATCTACCTACTGCGCTATATACCATGCCTCTATCTACCTGCTGTGCTATATACCATGCCTCTATCTACCTGCTGTGCGATATACCATGCCTCTATCTAACTGCTGTGCTATATACCACGCCTCTATCTACCTGCTGTGCTATATACCACGCCTCTATCTACCTGCTGTGCTATATACCACGCCTCTATCTACCTGCTGTGCTATATACCATGCCTCTATCTACCTGCTGTGCTATATACCACGTCTCTATATACCTGCTGTATACCTTATCTCCCTGCTGTGCTATATACCACGCCTCTATCTACCTGCTGTGCTATATACCATGCCTCTATCTACCTGCTGTGCTATATACCACGTCTCTATATACCTGCTGCGCTATATACCATGCCTCTATCTACCTGCTGTGCTATATACCATGTCTCTACTTGCTGTGCTATATACCATGCCTCTATCTACCTGCTGCGCTATATACCACGCCTCTATCTACCTACTGCGCTATATACGATGCCTCTATCTACTTGCTGTGCTATATACCATGACTCTATCTACCTGCTGTGCTATATACCACGCCTTTATCTACCTGCTGCACTGTATATCACGCCTCTATCTACCTGCTGTGCTATATACCTCTATCTACCTGCTGCGCTATATATCACGCCTCTATCTAGCTGCTGTGCTATATACCTCTATCTACCTGCTGCGCTATATAGCACGCCTCTATCTACCTGCTGTGCTATATACCACGCCTTTATCTACCTGCTGTGCTATATACCTCTATCTACCTGCTGCGCTATATATCACGCCTCTATCTACCTGCTGTGCTATATATCACGCCTCTATCTACCTGCTGTGCTTTATACCCCGCCTCTATCTACCTGCTGTGCTATATACCACGCCTCTATCTACCTGCTGTGCTATATACCTCTATCTACCTGCTGCGCTATATTTCACGCCTCTATCTACCTGCTGTGCTATATACCACACCTCTATTTACCTGCTCTGCTATATATCACACCTCTATCTACCTGCTGTGCTATATACCACGCCTCTATCTACCTGCTGTGCTATATACCTCTATCTACCTACTGTGCTATATACCATGCCTCAATCTACCAGATGTGCTATATACCATGCCTCTATCTACCTACTGCACTATATACCACGCCTTTATCTACCTGCTGTGCTATATACCACGCCTCTATCTACCTGCTGTGCTATATACCTCTATCTATCTGCTGCGCTATATATCACGCCTCTATCTACCTGCTGTGCTATATACCACGCCTCTGTCTACTTGCTGTGCTATATACCTCTATCTACCTGCTGCGCTATATACTACGCCTCTATCTACCTGCTGCGCTATATACCATGCCTCTATCTACCTGCTGTGCTATATACTTCTCTCTACCTGCTGTATACCACGCCTCTATCTACCTGCTATATACCACGCCTCTATCTACCTGCTGTATACCATGCCTCTATCTACCTGCTGTATAACATGCCTCTATCTACCTACTGAGCTATATACCACGTCTCTACTTGCTGTGCTATATACCATGCCTCTATCTACCTACTGCGCTATATACCATGCCTCTATCTACCTGCTGTGCTATATACCATGCCTCTATCTACCTGCTGTGCGATATACCATGCCTCTATCTAACTGCTGTGCTATATACCACGCCTCTATCTACCTGCTGTGCTATATACCACGCCTCTATCTACCTGCTGTGCTATATACCACGCCTCTATCTACCTGCTGTGCTATATACCATGCCTCTATCTACCTGCTGTGCTATATACCACATCTCTATATACCTGCTGTATACCTTATCTCCCTGCTGTGCTATATACCACGCCTCTATCTACCTGCTGTGCTATATACCATGCCTCTATCTACCTGCTGTGCTATATACCACGTCTCTATATACCTGCTGCGCTATATACCATGCCTCTATCTACCTGCTGTGCTATATACCATGTCTCTACTTGCTGTGCTATATACCATGCCTCTATCTACCTGCTGCGCTATATACCACGCCTCTATCTACCTACTGCGCTATATACGATGCCTCTATCTACCTGCTGTGCTATATACCACGCCTTTATCTACCTGCTGTGCATATACCTCTATCTACCTGCTGCGCTATATATCCTGCCTTCTTCTGCCTGCTGTGCTATATACCACGCCTCTATCTACCTGCTGTGCTATATACCACGCCTCTATCTACCTGCTGTGCTATATACCTCTATCTACCTGCTGTGCTATATACCACGCCTCTATCTACCTGCTGTGCTATATACCTCTATCTACCTGCTGTTCTATATACCATGCCTCTTTCTACCTGCTGTGCTATATACCACACCTCTATCTACCTGCTGTGCTATATATCACGCCTCTATCTTCTTGCTGTGCTATATACCATGACTCTATCTACCTGCTGTGCTATATACCACACCTCTATCTACCTGCTGTGCTATATACCTCTATCTACCTGCTGTGCTATATACCACGCCTTTATCTTCCTGCTGTGCTATATACCTCTATCTACCTGCTGCGCTATATACCTCTATCTACCTGCTGCGCTATATATCACGCCTCTATCTAGCTGCTGTGCTATATACCTCTATCTACCTGCTGCGCTATATATCACGCCTCTATCTAGCTGCTGTGCTATATACCTCTATCTACCTGCTGCGCTATGTAGCACGCCTCTATCTACCTGCTGTGCTATATATCACGCCTCTATCTACCTGGTGTGCTATATACCACGCCTCTATCTACCTGCTGTGGTATATACTATGCCTCTATCTACCTGCTGTGCTATATACCACGCCTCTATCTACCTGCTGTGCTATATACCTCTATCTACCTGCTGCGCTATATACTACGCCTCTATCTACCTGCTGCGCTATATATCACGCCTCTATCTACCTGCTGTGCTATATAACTCTATCTACCTGCTGCGCTATATATCACGCCTCTATCTTCCTCCTGTGCTATATACCTCTATCTATCTGCTGCGCTATATATCACGCCTCTATCTACCTGCTGTGCTATATACCACGCCTCTATCTATTTGCTGTGCTATATACCTCTATCTACCTGCTGCGCTATATACTACGCCTCTATCTACCTGCTGCGCTATATATCACGACTCTATCTACCTGCTGTGCTATATAACTCTATCTACCTGCTGCGCTATAAATCACGCCTCTATCTTCCTGCTGTGCTATATATGTATATCTCCCTGCTGTGCTATATACCACGCCTCTATCTACCTGCTGTGCTATTTACCTCTATCTACCTACTGCGCTATATATCACGCAACTATCTAACTGCTGCGCTATATATCACGCCTCTATCTACCTGCTGCACTATATATCACGCCTCTATTTACTTGCTGTGCTATATACCACTCCTCTATCTACCTGCAGTGCTATATATCACGCCTCTATCTACCTGCTGTGCTATATACCACGCCTCTATATACCTGCTGTGCTATATACCTCTATCTACCTGCTGTGCTATATATCACGCCTCTATCTACCAGCTGTGCAATATACCATGCCACTACCTACCTGCTTTGCTATATACCACGCCTCTATCTACCTGCTGTGCTACATACCTCTATCTACCTACTGCGCTATATATCACGCCTCTATCTACCTGCTGCGCTATATATCACGCCTCTATCTACCTGCTGCACTATATATCACGCCTCTATCTACTTGCTGTGCTATATACCACACCTCTATCTACCTGCTGTGCTATATACCACACCTCTATCTACCTGCTCTGCTATATATCACACCTCTATCTACCTGCTGTGCTATATACCACGCCTCTATCTACCTGCTGTGCTATATACCTCTATCTACCTACTGTGCTATATACCACGCCTCAATCTACCAGATGTGCTATATACCATGCCTCTATCTACCTACTGCACTATATACCACGCCTTTATCTACCTGCTGTGCTATATACCACGCCTCTATCTACCTGCTGTGCTATATACCTCTATCTATCTGCTGCGCTATATATCACGCCTCTATCTACCTGCTGTGCTATATACCATGCCTCTGTCTACTTGCTGTGCTATATACCTCTATCTACCTGCTGCGCTATATACTACGCCTCTATCTACCTGCTGCACTATATACCATGCCTCTATCTACCTGCTGTGCTATATACTTCTCTCTACCTGCTGTATACCACGCCTCTATCTACCTGCTATATACCACGCCTCTATCTACCTGCTGTATACCATGCCTCTATCTATCTGCTGTATACCATGCCTCTATCTACCTACTGAGCTATATACCACGTCTCTACTTGCTGTGCTATATACCATGCCTCTATCTACCTACTGCGCTATATACCATGCCTCTATCTACCTGCTGTGCTATATACCATGCCTCTATCTACCTGCTGTGCGATATACCATGCCTCTATCTAACTGCTGTGCTATATACCACGCCTCTATCTACCTGCTGTGCTATATACCACGCCTCTATCTACCTGCTGTGCTATATACCACGCCTCTATCTACCTGCTGTGCTATATACCATGCCTCTATCTACCTGCTGTGCTATATACCACGTCTCTATATACCTGCTGTATACCTTATCTCCCTGCTGTGCTATATACCACGCCTCTATCTACCTGCTGTGCTATATACCATGCCTCTAGCTACCTGCTGTGCTATATACCACGTCTCTATATACCTGCTGCGCTATATACCATGCCTCTATCTACCTGCTGTGCTATATACCATGTCTCTACTTGCTGTGCTATATACCATGCCTCTATCTACCTGCTGCGCTATATACCACGCCTCTATCTACCTACTGCGCTATATACGATGCCTCTATCTACTTGCTGTGCTATATACCATGACTCTATCTACCTGCTGTGCTATATACCACACCTCTATCTACCTGCTCTGCTATATACCTCTATCTACCTGCTGTGCTATATACCACGCCTTTATCTACCTGCTGCACTGTATATCACGCCTCTATCTACCTGCTGTGCTATATACCTCTATCTACCTGCTGCGCTATATATCACGCCTCTATCTAGCTGCTGTGCTATATACCTCTATCTACCTGCTGCGCTATATAGCACGCCTCTATCTACCTGCTGTGCTATATACCACGCCTTTATCTACCTGCTGTGCTATATACCTCTATCTACCTGCTGCGCTATATATCACGCCTCTATCTACCTGCTGTGCTACATATCACGCCTCTATCTACCTGCTGTGCTTTATACCCCGCCTCTATCTACCTGCTGTGCTATATACCACGCCTCTATCTACCTGCTGTGCTATATACCTCTATCTACATGCTGCGCTATATTTCACGCCTCTATCTACCTGCTGTGCTATATACCACACCTCTATTTACCTGCTCTGCTATATATCACACCTCTATCTACCTGCTGTGCTATATACCACGCCTCTATCTACCTGCTGTGCTATATACCTCTATCTACCTACTGTGCTATATACCACGCCTCAATCTACCAGATGTGCTATATACCATGCCTCTATCTACCTACTGCACTATATACCACGCCTTTATCTACCTGCTGTGCTATATACCACGCCTCTATCTACCTGCTGTGCTATATACCTCTATCTATCTGCTGCGCTATATATCACGCCTCTATCTACCTGCTGTGCTATATACCACGCCTCTGTCTACTTGCTGTGCTATATACCTCTATCTACCTGCTGCGCTATATACTACGCCTCTATCTACCTGCTGCGCTATATACCATGCCTCTATCTACCTGCTGTGCTATATACTTCTCTCTACCTGCTGTATACCACGCCTCTATCTACCTGCTATATACCACGCCTCTATCTACCTGCTGTATACCATGCCTCTATCTACCTGCTGTATAACATGCCTCTATCTACCTACTGAGCTATATACCACGTCTCTACTTGCTGTGCTATATACCATGCCTCTATCTACCTACTGCGCTATATACCATGCCTCTATCTACCTGCTGTGCTATATACCATGCCTCTATCTACCTGCTGTGCGATATACCACGCCTCTATCTACCTGCTGTGGTATATACTATGCCTCTATCTACCTGCTGTGCTATATACCACGCCTCTATCTACCTGCTATGCTATATACCTCTATCTACCTGCTGCGCTATATACTACGCCTCTATCTACCTGCTGCGCTATATATCACGCCTCTATCTACCTGCTGTGCTATATAACTCTATCTACCTGCTGCGCTATATATCACGCCTCTATCTTCCTCCTGTGCTATATACCTCTATCTATCTGCTGCGCTATATATCACGCCTCTATCTACCTGCTGTGCTATATACCACGCCTCTATCTATTTGCTGTGCTATATACCTCTATCTACCTGCTGCGCTATATACTACGCCTCTATCTACCTGCTGCGCTATATATCACGACTCTATCTACCTGCTGTGCTATATAACTCTATCTACCTGCTGCGCTATATATCACGCCTCTATCTTCCTGCTGTGCTATATATGTATATCTACCTGCTGTGCTATATACCACGCCTCTATCTACCTGCTGTGCTATTTACCTCTATCTACCTACTGCGCTATATATCATGCCTCTATCTAACTGCTGCGCTATATATCACGCCTCTATCTACCTGCTGCACTATATATCACGCCTCTATTTACTTGCTGTGCTATATACCACTCCTCTATCTACCTGCTGTGCTATATATCACGCCTCTATCTACCTGCTGTGCTATATACCACGCCTCTATATACCTGCTGTGCTATATACCTCTATCTACCTGCTGTGCTATATATCACGCCTCTATCTACCAGCTGTGCAATATACCATGCCACTACCTACCTGCTTTGCTATATACCACGCCTCTATCTACCTGCTGTGCTACATACCTCTATCTACCTACTGCGCTATATATCACGCCTCTATCTACCTGCTGCGCTATATATCACGCCTCTATCTACCTGCTGCACTATATATCACGCCTCTATCTACTTGCTGTGCTATATACCACACCTCTATCTACCTGCTGTGCTATATACCACGCCTCTATCTACCTGCTGTGCTATATATCACACCTCTATCTACCTGCTGTGCTATATATCACGCCTCTATCTACCTGCTGTGCTATATACCTCTATCTACCTACTGCGCTATATATCACGCCTCTATCTTCCAGCTGTGCTATATACGTCTATCTACCTGCTGTGCTATATACCACGCCTCTATCAACCTGCTGTGCTATATACCTCTATCTACCTGCTGCGCTATATATCACGCCTCTATCTACCCTCTGCGCTATATATCACGCCTCTATCTACCTGCTGCGCTATATATCACGCCTCTATCTACCTGCTGTTCTATATACCTCTATCTACCTGCTGCGCTATATATCACGCCTCTATCTTCCTGCTGTGCTATATACGTCTATCTACCTGCTGTGCTATATTCCATGCCTCTATCTACCTGCTGTGCTATATAACTCTATCTACCTGCTGTGCTATATACCACGCCTCTATCTATCTGCTGTGCTATATACCTCTATCTACCTGCAGTGCTATATATCACGCCTCTATCTACCTGCTGTTCTATATACCTCTATCTACCTGCTGCGCTATATATCACGCCTCTATCTTCCTGCTGTGCTATATACATCTATCTACCTGCTGTGCTATATACCACGCCTCTATCTACCTGCTGTGCTATATAACTCTATCTACCTGCTGCGCTATATATCACGCCTCTATCTTCCTGCTGTGCTATATACGTATATCTACCTGCTGTGCTATATACCACGCCTCTATCTACCTGCTGTGCTATTTACCTCTATCTACCTACTGCACTATATATCACGCCTCTATCTAACTGCTGCGCTATATATCACGCCTCTATCTACCTGCTGCACTATATATCACGCCTCTATCTACTTGCTGTGCTATATACCACTCCTCTATCTACCTGCTGTGCTATATATCACGCCTCTATCTACCTGCTGTGCTATATACCACGCCTCTATATACCTGCTGTGCTATATACCTCTATCTACCTGCTGTGCTATATATCACGCCTCTATCTACCAGCTGTGCAATATACCACGCCACTACCTACCTGCTTTGCTATATACCACGCCTCTATCTACCTGCTGTGCTATATACCTCTATCTACCTACTGCGCTATATATCACGCCTCTATCTACCTGCAGCGCTATATATCACGCCTCTATCTACCTGCTGCACTATATATCACGCCTCTATCTACTTGCTGTGCTATATACCACACCTCTATCTACCTGCTGTGCTCTATATCACACCTCTATCTACCTGCTGTGCTATATACCTCTATCTATCTGATGCGCTATATATCACGCCTCTATCTACCTGCTGTGCTATATACCACGCCTCTATCTACTTGCTGTGCTATATACCTCTATCTACCTGCTGCGCTATATACTACGCCTCTATCTACCTGCTGCGCTATATATCACGCCTCTATCTACCTGCTGTGCTATATACCATGCCTCTATCTACCTGCTGTGCTATATACCACGCCTCTATCTACCTGCTGTGCTATATATCACGCCTCTATCTACTTGCTGTGCTATATACCATGACTCTATCTACCTACTGTGCTATATACCACACCTCTATCTACCTGCTCTGCTATATACCTCTATCTACCTGCTGTGCTATATTCCACGCCTTTATCTACCTGCTGCACTGTATATCACGCCTCTATCTACCTGCTGTGCTATATACCTCTATCTACCTGCTGCGCTATATATCACGCCTCTATCTAGCTGCTGTGCTATATACCACGCCTCTATCTACTTGTTGTGCTATATACCTCTATCTACCTGCTGCGCTATATACTACGCCTCTATCTACCTGCTGCGCTATATATCACGACTCTATCTACCTGCTGTGCTATATAACTCTATCTACCTGCTGCGCTATATATCACGCCTCTATCTTCCTGCTGTGCTATATATGTATATCTACCTGCTGTGCTATATACCACGCCTCTATCTACCTGCTGTGCTATTTACCTCTATCTACCTACTGCGCTATATATCACACCTCTATCTAACTGCTGCGCTATATATCACGCCTCTATCTACCTGCTGCACTATATATCACGCCTCTATTTACTTGCTGTGCTATATACCACTCCTCTATCTACCTGCTGTGCTATATATCACGCCTCTATCTACCTGCTGTGCTATATACCACGCCTCTATATACCTGCTGTGCTATATACCTCTATCTACCTGCTGTGCTATATATCACGCCTCTATCTACCAGCTGTGCAATATACCATGCCACTACCTACCTGCTTTGCTATATACCACGCCTCTATCTACCTGCTGTGCTACATACCTCTATCTACCTACTGCGCTATATATCACGCCTCTATCTACCTGCTGCGCTATATATCACGCCTCTATCTACCTGCTGCACTATATATCACGCCTCTATCTACTTGCTGTGCTATATACCACACCTCTATCTACCTGCTGTGCTATATATCACACCTCTATCTACCTGCTGTGCTATATATCACGCCTCTATCTACCTGCTGTGCTATATACCTCTATCTACCTACTGCGCTATATATCATGCCTCTATCTTCCAGCTGTGCTATATACGTCTATCTACCTGCTGTGCTATATACCACGCCTCTATCAACCTGCTGTGCTATATACCTCTATCTACCTGCTGCGCTATATATCACACCTCTATCTACCCTCTGCGCTATATATCACGCCTCTATCTACCTGCTGCGCTATATATCACGCCTCTATCTACCTGCTGTGCTATGTACCTCTATCTACCTGCTGCGCTATATATCACGCCTCTATCTTCCTGCTGTGCTATATACCTCTATCTACCTGCTGTGCTATATACCACGCCTCTATCTATCTGCTGTGCTATATACCTCTATCTACCTGCAGTGCTATATATCACGCCTCTATCTACCTGCTGTGCTATATACCTCTATCTACCTGCTGCGCTATATATCACGCCTCTATCTTCCTGCTGTGCTATATACATCTATCTACCTGCTGTGCTATATACCACGCCTCTATCTACCTGCTGTGCTATATAACTCTATCTACCTGCTGCGCTATATATCACGCCTCTATCTTCCTGCTGTGCTATATACGTATATCTACCTACTGCACTATATATCACGCCTCTATCTAACTGCTGCGCTATATATCACGCCTCTATCTACCTGCTGCACTATATATCACGCCTCTATCTACTTGCTGTGCTATATACCACTCCTCTATCTACCTGCTGTGCTATATATCACGCCTCTATCTACCTGCTGTGCTATATACCACGCCTCTATATACCTGCTGTGCTATATACCTCTATCTACCTGCTGTGCTATATATCACGCCTCTATCTACCAGCTGTGCAATATACCACGCCACTACCTACCTGCTTTGCTATATACCACGCCTCTATCTACCTGCTGTGCTATATACCTCTATCTACCTACTGCGCTATATATCACGCCTCTATCTACCTGCTGTGCTATATATCACGCCTCTATCTACCTGCTGCACTATATATCACGCCTCTATCTACTTGCTGTGCTATATACCACACCTCTATCTACCTGCTGTGCTATATATCACACCTCTATCTACCTGCTGTGCTATATACCTCTATCTACCTACTGCGCTATATATCACGCCTCTATCTTCCAGCTGTGCTATATACGTCTATCTACCTGCTGTGCTATATACCACGCCTCTATCAACCTGCTGTGCTATATACCTCTATCTACCTGCTGCGCTATATATCACGCCTCTATCTACCCTCTGCGCTATATATCACTCCTCTATCTACCTGCTGCGCTATATATCACACCTCTATCTACCTGCTGTGCTATATACCTCTATCTACCTGCTGCGCTATATATCACGCCTCTATCTTCCTGCTGTGCTATATACGTCTATCTACCAGCTGTGCTATATTCCACGCCTCTATCTACCTGCTGTGCTATATACCTCTATCTACCTGCTGTGCTATATACCATGCCTCTATATATCTGCTGTGCTATATACCTCTATCTACCTGGAGTGCTATATATCACGCCTCTATCTACCTGCTGTGCTATATACCTCTATCTACCTGCTGGGCTATATATCACGCCTCTATCTTCCTGCTGTGCTATATACATCTATCTACCTGCTGTGCTATATACTACGCCTCTATCTACCTGCTGTGCTATATACCACGTCTCTATATACCTGCTGCGCTATATACCACGCCTCTATCTTCCTGCTGTGCTATATACCATGTCTCTACCTTCTGTGCTATATACCATGCCTCTATCTACCGGCTGCACTATATACCATGCCTCTATCTACCTACTGCGCTATATACGATGCCTCTATCTACCTGCTGTGCTATATACCACGCCATTATCTTCCTGCTGTGCTATATACCTCTATCTACCTGCTGTGCTATATACCACGCCTCTATCTACCTGCTGTGCTATATACCATGCCTCTATCTACCTGCTGTGCTATATACCACGTCTCTATATACCTGCTGTATACCTTATCTCCCTGCTGTGCTATATACCACGCCTCTATCTACCTGCTGTGCTATATACCATGCCTCTATCTACCTGCTGTGCTATATACCACGTCTCTTTATACCTGCTGCGCTATATACCATGCCTCTATCTACCTGCTGTGCTATATACCATGTCTCTACTTGCTGTGCTATATACCATGCCTCTATCTACCTGCTGCGCTATATACCACGCCTCTATCTACCTACTGCGCTATATACGATGCCTCTATCTACCTGCTGTGCTATATACCATGCCTTTATCTACCTGCTGTGCATATACCTCTATCTACCTGCTGCGCTATATATCCTGCCTTCTTCTGCCTGCTGTGCTATATACCACGCCTCTATCTACCTGCTGTGCTATATACCTCTATCTACCTGCTGTTCTATATACCATGCCTCTTTCTACCTGCTGTGCTATATACCACGCCTCTATCTACCTGCTGTGCTATATATCACGCCTCTATCTTCTTGCTGTGCTATATACCATGACTCTAACTACCTGCTGTGCTATATACCACACCTCTATCTACCTGCTGTGCTATATACCTCTATCTACCTGCTGTGCTATATACCACGCCTTTATCTTCCTGCTGTGCTATATACCTCTATCTACCTGCTGCGCTATATACCTCTATCTACCTGCTGCGCTATATATCACGCCTCTATCTAGCTGCTGTGCTATATACCTCTATCTACCTGCTGCGCTATATATCACGCCTCTATCTAGCTGCTGTGCTATATACCTATATCTACCTGCTGCGCTATATAGCACGCCTCTATCTACCTGCTGTGCTATATATCACGCCTCTATCTACCTGCTGTGCTATATACCACGCCTCTATCTACCTGCTGTGGTATATACCATGCCTCTATCTACCTGCTGTGCTATATACCACGCCTCTATCTACCTGCTGTGCTATATACCTCTATCTACCTGCTGTGCTATATACCTCTATCTACCTGCTGTGCTATATACCACGCCTCTATCTACCTGCTGTGCTATATACCTCTATCTACCTGCTGTCCTATATACCTCTATCTACCTGCTGTGCTATATACCATGCCTTTTTCTACCTGCTGTGCTATATACCACGCCTCTATCTACCTGCTGTGCTATATATCACGCCTCTATCTACTTGCTGTGCTATATACCATGACTCTATCTACCTGCTGTGCTATATACCACACCTCTATCTACCTGCTCTGCTATATACCTCTATCTACCTGCTGTGCTATATACCACGCCTTTATCTACCTGCAGCACTGTATATCACGCCTCTATCTACCTGCTGTGCTATATACCATGCCTCTATCTACCTGCTGTGCTATATACCACGTCTCTTTATACCTGCTGCGCTATATACCATGCCTCTATCTACCTGCTGTGCTATATACCATGTCTCTACTTGCTGTGCTATATACCATGCCTCTATCTACCTGCTGCGCTATATACCACGCCTCTATCTACCTACTGCGCTATATACGATGCCTCTATCTACCTGCTGTGCTATATACCACGCCTTTATCTACCTGCTGTGCATATACCTCTATCTACCTGCTGCGCTATATATCCTGCCTTCTTCTGCCTGCTGTGCTATATACCACGCCTCTATCTACCTGCTGTGCTATATACCTCTATCTACCTGCTGTTCTATATACCATGCCTCTTTCTACCTGCTGTGCTATATACCACGCCTCTATCTACCTGCTGTGCTATATATCACGCCTCTATCTTCTTGCTGTGCTATATACCATGACTCTAACTACCTGCTGTGCTATATACCACACCTCTATCTACCTGCTGTGCTATATACCTCTATCTACCTGCTGTGCTATATACCACGCCTTTATCTTCCTGCTGTGCTATATACCTCTATCTACCTGCTGCGCTATATACCTCTATCTACCTGCTGCGCTATATATCACGCCTCTATCTAGCTGCTGTGCTATATACCTCTATCTACCTGCTGCGCTATATATCACGCCTCTATCTAGCTGCTGTGCTATATACCTATATCTACCTGCTGCGCTATATAGCACGCCTCTATCTACCTGCTGTGCAATATATCACGCCTCTATCTACCTGCTGTGCTATATACCACGCCTCTATCTACCTGCTGTGGTATATACCATGCCTCTATCTACCTGCTGTGCTATATACCACGCCTCTATCTACCTGCTGTGCTATATACCTCTATCTACCTGCTGTGCTATATACCTCTATCTACCTGCTGTGCTATATACCACGCCTCTATCTACCTGCTGTGCTATATAGCTCTATCTACCTGCTGTCCTATATACCTCTATCTACCTGCTGTGCTATATACCATGCCTTTTTCTACCTGCTGTGCTATATACCACGCCTCTATCTACCTGCTGTGCTATATTTCACGCCACTATCTACTTGCTGTGCTATATACCATGACTCTATCTACCTGCTGTGCTATATACCACACCTCTATCTACCTGCTCTGCTATATACCTCTATCTACCTGCTGTGCTATATACCACGCCTTTATCTACCTGCAGCACTGTATATCACGCCTCTATCTACCTGCTGTGCTATATACCTCTTTCTACCTGCTGCGCTATATATCACGCCTCTATCTAGCTGCTGTGCTATATACCTCTATCTACCTGCTGCGCTATATAGCACGCCTCTATCTACCTGCTGTGCTATATACCACGCCTTTATCTACCTGCTGTGCTATATACCTCTATCTACCTGCTGCGCTATATATCACGCCTCTATCTACCTGCTGTGCTATATATCACGCCTCTATCTACCTGCTGTGCTTTATACCCCGCCTCTATCTACCTGCTGTGCTATATACCACGCCTCTATCTACCTGCTGTGCTATATACCTCTATCTACCTGCTGCGCTATATTTCATGCCTCTATCTACCTGCTGTGCTATATACCACACCTCTATCTACCTGCTCTGCTATATATCACACCTCTATCTACCTGCTGTGCTATATACCATGCCTCTATCTACCTGCTGTGCTATATACCTCTATCTACCTACTGCGCTATATACCACGCCTCTATCTATCTGCTGTGCTATATACCTCTATCTACCTGCAGTGCTATATATCACGCCTCTATCTACCTGCTGTGCTATATACCTCTATCTACCTGCTGCGCTATATATCACGCCTCTATCTTCTTGCTGTGCTATATACATCTATCTACCTGCTGTGCTATATACCACGCCTCTATCTACCTGCTGTGCTATATAACTCTATCTACCTGCTGCGCTATATATCACGCCTCTATCTTCCTGCTGTGCTATATACGTATATCTACCTGCTGTGCTATATACCACGCCTCTATCTACCTGCTGTGCTATTTACCTCTATCTACCTACTGCACTATATATCACGCCTCTATCTAACTGCTGCGCTATATATCACGCCTCTATCTACCTGCTGCACTATATATCACGCCTCTATCTACTTGCTGTGCTATATACCACTCCTCTATCTACCTGCTGTGCTATATATCACGCCTCTATCTACCTGCTGTGCTATATACCACGCCTCTATATACCTGCTGTGCTATATACCTCTATCTACCTGCTGTGCTATATATCACGCCTCTATCTACCAGCTGTGCAATATACCACGCCACTACCTACCTGCTTTGCTATATACCACGCCTCTATCTACCTGCTGTGCTATATACCTCTATCTACCTACTGCGCTATATATCACGCCTCTATCTACCTGCTGCGCTATATATCACGCCTCTATCTACCTGCTGCACTATATATCACGCCTCTATCTACTTGCTGTGCTATATACCACACCTCTATCTACCTGCTGTGCTATATATCACACTTCTATCTACCTGCTGTGCTATATACCTCTATCTACCTACTGCGCTATATATCACGCCTCTATCTTCCAGCTGTGCTATATACGTCTATCTACCTGCTGTGCTATATACCACGCCTCTATCAACCTGCTGTGCTATATACCTCTATCTACCTGCTGCACTATATATCACGCCTCTATCTACCCTCTGCGCTATATATCACTCCTCTATCTACCTGCTGCGCTATATATCACGCCTCTATCTACCTGCTGTGCTATATACCTCTATCTACCTGCTGCGCTATATATCACGCCTCTATCTTCCTGCTGTGCTATATACGTCTATCTACCTGCTGTGCTATATTCCACGCCTCTATCTACCTGCTGTGCTATATACCTCTATCTACCTGCTGTGCTATATACCACGCCTCTATATATCTGCTGTGCTATATACCTCTATCTACCTGGAGTGCTATATATCACGCCTCTATCTACCTGCTGTGCTATATACCTCTATCTACCTGCTGGGCTATATATCACGCCTCTATCTTCCTGCTGTGCTATATACATCTATCTACCTGCTGTGCTATATACTACGCCTCTATCTACCTGCTGTGCTATATACCACGTCTCTATATACCTGCTGCGCTATATACCATGCCTCTATCTTCCTGCTGTGCTATATACCATGTCTCTACCTTCTGTGCAATATACCATGCCTCTATCTACCGGCTGCGCTATATACCACGCCTCTATCTACCTACTGCGCTATATACGATGCCTCTATCTACCTGCTGTGCTATATACCACGCCATTATCTTCCTTCTGTGCTATATACCTCTATCTACCTGCTGTGCTATATACCACGCCTCTATCTACCTGCTGTGCTATATACCATGCCTCTATCTACCAGCTGTGCTATATACCACGTCTCTATATACCTGCTGTATACCTTATCTCCCTGCTGTGCTATATACCACGCCTCTATCTACCTGCTGTGCTATATACCATGCCTCTATCTACCTGCTGTGCTATATACCACGTCTCTTTATACCTGCTGCGCTATATACCATGCCTCTATCTACCTGCTGTGCTATATACCATGTCTCTACTTGCTGTGCTATATACCATGCCTCTATCTACCTGCTGTGCTATATACCATGTCTCTACCTGCTGTGCTATATACCATGCCTTTATCTACCTGCTGTGCATATACCTCTATCTACCTGCTGCGCTATATATCCTGCCTTCTTCTGCCTGCTGTGCTATATACCACGCCTCTATCTACCTGCTGTGCTATATACCTCTATCTACCTGCTGTTCTATATACCATGCCTCTTTCTACCTGCTGTGCTATATACCACGCCTCTATCTACCTGCTGTGCTATATATCACGCCTCTATCTTCTTGCTGTGCTATATACCATGACTCTATCTACCTGCTGTGCTATATACCACACCTCTATCTACCTGCTGTGCTATATACCTCTATCTACCTGCTGTGCTATATACCACGCCTTTATCTTCCTGCTGTGCTATATACCTCTATCTACCTGCTGCGCTATATACCTCTATCTACCTGCTGCGCTATATATCACGCCTCTATCTAGCTGCTGTGCTATATACCTCTATCTACCTGCTGCGCTATATATCACGCCTCTATCTAGCTGCTGTGCTATATACCTCTATCTACCTGCTGCTCTATATAGCACGCCTCTATCTACCTGCTGTGCTATATATCACGCCTCTATCTACCTGCTGTGCTATATACCACGCCTCTATCTACCTGCTGTGGTATATACCATGCCTCTATCTACCTGCTGTGCTATATACCACGCCTCTATCTACCTGCTGTGCTATATACCTCTATCTACCTGCTGTGCTATATACCTCTATCTACCTGCTGTGCTATATACCACGCCTCTATCTACCTGCTGTGCTATATACCTCTATCTACCTGCTGTCCTATATACCTCTATCTACCTGCTGTGCTATATACCATGCCTTTTTCTACCTGCTGTGCTATATACCACGCCTCTATCTACCTGCTGTGCTATATATCACGCCTCTATCTACTTGCTGTGCTATATACCATGACTCTATCTACCTGCTGTGCTATATACCACACCTCTATCTACCTGCTCTGCTATATACCTCTATCTACCTGCTGTGCTATATACCACGCCTTTATCTACCTGCAGCACTGTATATCACGCCTCTATCTACCTGCTGTGCTATATACCTCTTTCTACCTGCTGCGCTATATATCACGCCTCTATCTAGCTGCTGTGCTATATACCTCTATCTACCTGCTGCGCTATATAGCACGCCTCTATCTACCTGCTGTGCTATATACCACGCCTTTATCTACCTGCTGTGCTATATACCTCTATCTACCTGCTGCGCTATATATCACGCCTCTATCTACCTGCTGTGCTATATATCACGCCTCTATCTACCTGCTGTGCTTTATACCCCGCCTCTATCTACCTGCTGTGCTATATACCACGCCTCTATCTACCTGCTGTGCTATATACCTCTATCTACCTGCTGCGCTATATTTCACGCCTCTATCTACCTGCTGTGCTATATACCACACCTCTATCTACCTGCTCTGCTATATATCACACCTCTATCTATCTGCTGTGCTATATACCATGCCTCTATCTACCTGCTGTGCTATATACCTCTATCTACCTACTGTGCTATATACCACGCCTCAATCTACCAGATGTGCTATATACCATGCCTCTATCTACCTACTGCACTATATACCACGCCTTTATCTACCTGCTGTGCTATATACCACGCCTCTATCTACCTGCTGTGCTATATACCTCTATCTATCTGCTGCGCTATATATCACGCCTCTATCTACCTGCTGTGCTATATACCACGCCTCTGTCTACTTGCTGTGCTATATACCTCTATCTACCTGCTGCGCTATATACTACGCCTCTATCTACCTGCTGCGCTATATACCATGCCTCTATCTACCTGCTGTGCTATATACTTCTCTCTACCTGCTGTATACCACGCCTCTATCTACCTGCTATATACCACGCCTCTATCTACCTGCTGTATACCATGCCTCTATCTACCTGCTGTATACCATGCCTCTATCTACCTACTGAGCTATATACCACATCTCTACTTGCTGTGCTATATACCATGCCTCTATCTACCTACTGCGCTATATA
Source organism: Taudactylus pleione (assembly GCA_031769625.1). Taxonomy (NCBI): domain Eukaryota; kingdom Metazoa; phylum Chordata; class Amphibia; order Anura; family Myobatrachidae; genus Taudactylus; species Taudactylus pleione. The sequence continues at coordinate 965,990 of JAUIMM010000459.1, read as the reverse complement.
CCATGCCTCTATCTACCTGCTGTGCTATATACCATGCCTCTATCTACCTGCTGTGCGATATACCATGCCTCTATCTAACTGCTGTGCTATATACCACGCCTCTATCTACCTGCTGTGCTATATACCACGCCTCTATCTACCTGCTGTGCTATATACCACGCCTCTATCTACCTGCTGTGCTATATACCATGCCTCTATCTACCTGCTGTGCTATATACCACGTCTCTATATACCTGCTGTATACCTTATCTCCCTGCTGTGCTATATACCACGCCTCTATCTACCTGCTGTGCTATATACCATGCCTCTATCTACCTGCTGTGCTATATACCACGTCTCTATATACCTGCTGCGCTATATACCATGCCTCTATCTACCTGCTGTGCTATATACCATGTCTCTACTTGCTGTGCTATATACCATGCCTCTATCTACCTGCTGCGCTATATACCACGCCTCTATCTACCTACTGCGCTATATACGATGCCTCTATCTACCTGCTGTGCTATATACCACGCCTATTTCTACCTGCTGTGCATATACCTCTATCTACCTGCTGCGCTATATATCCTGCCTTCTTCTGCCTGCTGTGCTATATACCACGCCTCTATCTACCTGCTGTGCTATATACCACGCCTCTATCTACCTGCTGTGCTATATACCTCTATCTACCTGCTGCGCTATATACCACGCCTCTATCTACCTGCTGTGCTATATACCTCTATCTACCTGCTGTTCTATATACCATGCCTCTTTCTACCTGCTGTGCTATATACCACACCTCTATCTACCTGCTGTGCTATATATCATGCCTCTATCTTCTTGCTGTGCTATATACCATGACTCTATCTACCTGCTGTGCTATATACCACACCTCTATCTACCTGCTGTGCTATATACCTCTATCTACCTGCTGTGCTATATACCACGCCTTTATCTTCCTGCTGTGCTATATACCTCTATCTACCTGCTGCGCTATATACCTCTATCTACCTGCTGCGCTATATATCACGCCTCTATCTAGCTGCTGTGCTATATACCTCTATCTACCTGCTGCGCTATATATCACGCCTCTATCTAGCTGCTGTGCTATATACCTCTATCTACCTGCTGCGCTATATAGCACGCCTCTATCTACCTGCTGTGCTATATATCACGCCTCTATCTACCTGCTGTGCTATATACCACGCCTCTATCTACCTGCTGTGGTATATACTATGCCTCTATCTACCTGCTGTGCTATATACCACGCCTCTATCTACCTGCAGTGCTATATACCTCTATGTACCTGCTGCGCTATATACTACGCCTCTATCTACCTGCTGCGCTATATATCACGCCTCTATCTACCTGCTGTGCTATATAACTCTATCTACCTGCTGCGCTATATATCACGCCTCTATCTTCCTCCTGTGCTATATACCTCTATCTATCTGCTGCGCTATATATCACGCCTCTATCTACCTGCTGTGCTATATACCACGCCTCTATCTACTTGCTGTGCTATATACCTCTATCTACCTGCTGCGCTATATACTACGCCTCTATCTACCTGCTGCGCTATATATCACGACTCTATCTACCTGCTGTGCTATATAACTCTATCTACCTGCTGCGCTATATATGTATATCTACCTGCTGTGCTATATACCACGCCTCTATCTACCTGCTGTGCTATTTACCTCTATCTACCTACTGCGCTATATATCACGCCTCTATCTACCAGCTGTGCTATATACCTCTATCTACCTACTGCGCTATATATCACGCCTCTATCTACCTGCTGCGCTATATATCATGCCTCTATCTACCTGCTGCACTATATATCACGCCTCTATCTACTTGCTGTGCTATATACCACACCTCTATCTACCTGCTGTGCTATATATCACACCTCTATCTACCTGCTGTGCTATATATCACGCCTCTATCTACCTGCTGTGCTATATACCTCTATCTACCTGCTGCGCTATATATCACGCCTCTATCTTCCTGCTGTGCTATATACGTATATCTACCTGCTGTGCTATATACCACGCCTCTATCTACCTGCTGTGCTATTTACCTCTATCTACCTACTGCGCTATATATCACGCCTCTATCTAACTGCTGCGCTATATATCACGCCTCTATCTACCTGCTGCACTATATATCACGCCTCTATTTACTTGCTGTGCTATATACCACTCCTCTATCTACCTGCTGTGCTATATATCACGCCTCTATCTACCTGCTGTGCTATATACCACGCCTCTATATACCTGCTGTGCTATATACCTCTATCTACCTGCTGTGCTATATATCACGCCTCTATCTACCAGCTGTGCAATATACCATGCCACTACCTACCTGCTTTGCTATATACCACGCCTCTATCTACCTGCTGTGCTACATACCTCTATCTACCTACTGCGCTATATATCACACCTCTATTTACCTGCTGCGCTATATATCACGCCTCTATCTACCTGCTGCACTATATATCACGCCTCTATCTACTTGCTGTGCTATATACCACACCTCTATCTACCTGCTGTGCTATATATCACACCTCTATCTACCTGCTGTGCTATATATCACGCCTCTATCTACCTGCTGTGCTATATACCTCTATCTACCTTCTGCGCTATATATCACGCCTATATCTTCCAGCTGTGCTATATACGTCTATCTACCTGCTGTGCTATATACCACGCCTCTATCAACCTGCTGTGCTATATACCTCTATCTACCTGCTGCGCTATATATCACGCCTCTATCTACCCATTGCGCTATATATCACGCCTCTATCAACCTGCTGCGCTATATATCACGCCTCTATCTACCTGCTGTTCTATATACCTCTATCTACCTGCTGCGCTATATATCACGCCTCTATCTTCCTGCTGTGCTATATATGTCTATCTACCTGCTGTGCTATATTCCACGCCTCTATCTACCTGCTGTGCTATATACCTCTATCTACCTGCTGTGCTATATACCACGCCTCTATCTATCTGTTGTGCTATATACCTCTATCTACCTGCAGTGCTATATATAACGCCTCTATCTACCTGCTGTGCTATATACCTCTATCTACGTGCTGCGCTATATATCACGCCTCTATCTTCCTGCTGTGCTATATACATCTATCTACCTGCTGTGCTATATACCACGCCTCTATCTACCTGCTGTGCTATATAACTCTATCTACCTGCTGCGCTATATATCACGCCTCTATCTTCCTGCTGTGCTATATACGTATATCTACCTGCTGTGCTATATACCACGCCTCTATCTACCTGCTGTGCTATTTACCTCTATCTACCTACTGCACTATATATCACGCCTCTATCTAACTGCTGCGCTATATATCACGCCTCTATCTACCTGCTGCACTATATATCACGCCTCTATCTACTTGCTGTGCTATATACCACTCCTCTATCTACCTGCTGTGCTATATATCACGCCTCTATCTACCTGCTGTGCTATATACCACGCCTCTATATACCTGCTGTGCTATATACCTCTATCTACCTGCTGTGCTATATATCACGCCTCTATCTACCAGCTGTGCAATATACCACGCCACTACCTACCTGCTTTGCTATATACCACGCCTCTATCTACCTGCTGTGCTATATACCTCTATCTACCTACTGCGCTATATATCACGCCTCTATCTACCTGCAGCGCTATATATCACGCCTCTATCTACCTGCTGCACTATATATCACGCCTCTATCTACTTGCTGTGCTATATACCACACCTCTATCTACCTGCTGTGCTCTATATCACACCTCTATCTACCTGCTGTGCTATATACCTCTATCTATCTGCTGCGCTATATATCACGCCTCTATCTACCTGCTGTGCTATATACCACGCCTCTATCTACTTGCTGTGCTATATACCTCTATCTACCTGCTGCGCTATATATCACGCCTCTATCTACCTGCTGTGCTATATAACTCTATCTACCTGCTGCGCTATATATCACGCCTCTATCTTCCTGCTGTGCTATATACGTATATCTACCTGCTGTGCTATATACCACACCTCTATCTACCTGCTGTGCTATTTACCTCTATCTACCTACTGCGCTATATATCACGCCTCTATCTAACAGCTGCGCTATATATCACGCCTCTATCTACCTGCTGCACTATATATCACGCCTCTATTTACTTGCTGTGCTATATACCACTCCTCTATCTACCTGCTGTGCTATATATCACGCCTCTATCTACCTGCTGTGCTATATACCACGCCTCTATATACCTGCTGTGCTATATACCTCTATCTACCTGCTGTGCTATATATCACGCCTCTATCTACCAGCTGTGCAATATACCATGCCACTACCTACCTGCTTTGCTATATACCACGCCTCTATCTACCTGCTGTGCTATATACCTCTATCTACCTACTGCGCTATATATCACGCCTCTATCTACCTGCAGCGCTATATATCACGCCTCTATCTACCTGCTGCACTATATATCACGCCTCTATCTACTTGCTGTGCTATATACCACACCTCTATCTACCTGCTGTGCTCTATATCACACCTCTATCTACCTGCTGTGCTATATACCTCTATCTATCTGCTGCGCTATATATCACGCCTCTATCTACCTGCTGTGCTATATACCACGCCTCTATCTACTTGCTGTGCTATATACCTCTATCTACCTGCTGCGCTATATATCACGCCTCTATCTACCTGCTGTGCTATATAACTCTATCTACCTGCTGCGCTATATATCACGCCTCTATCTTCCTGCTGTGCTATATACGTATATCTACCTGCTGTGCTATATACCACACCTCTATCTACCTGCTGTGCTATTTACCTCTATCTACCTACTGCGCTATATATCACGCCTCTATCTAACAGCTGCGCTATATATCACGCCTCTATCTACCTGCTGCACTATATATCACGCCTCTATTTACTTGCTGTGCTATATACCACTCCTCTATCTACCTGCTGTGCTATATATCACGCCTCTATCTACCTGCTGTGCTATATACCACGCCTCTATATACCTGCTGTGCTATATACCTCTATCTACCTGCTGTGCTATATATCACGCCTCTATCTACCAGCTGTGCAATATACCATGCCACTACCTACCTGCTTTGCTATATACCACGCCTCTATCTACCTGCTGTGCTATATACCTCTATCTACCTACTGCGCTATATATCACGCCTCTATCTACCTGCTGCGCTATATATCACGCCTCTATCTACCTGCTGCACTATATATCACGCCTCTATCTACTTGCTGTGCTATATACCACACCTCTATCTACCTGCTGTGCTATATATCACACATCTATCTACCTGCTGTGCTATATACCTCTATCTACGTGCTGCGCTATATATCACGCCTCTATCTTCCTGCTGTGCTATATACATCTATCTACCTGCTGTGCTATATACCACGCCTCTATCTACCTGCTGTGCTATATAACTCTATCTACCTGCTGCGCTATATATCACGCCTCTATCTTCCTGCTGTGCTATATACGTATATCTACCTGCTGTGCTATATACCACGCCTCTATCTACCTGCTGTGCTATTTACCTCTATCTACCTACTGCACTATATATCACGCCTCTATCTAACTGCTGCGCTATATATCACGCCTCTATCTACCTGCTGCACTATATATCACGCCTCTATCTACTTGCTGTGCTATATACCACTCCTCTATCTACCTGCTGTGCTATATATCACGCCTCTATCTACCTGCTGTGCTATATACCACGCCTCTATATACCTGCTGTGCTATATACCTCTATCTACCTGCTGTGCTATATATCACGCCTCTATCTACCAGCTGTGCAATATACCACGCCACTACCTACCTGCTTTGCTATATACCACGCCTCTATCTACCTGCTGTGCTATATACCTCTATCTACCTACTGCGCTATATATCACGCCTCTATCTACCTGCAGCGCTATATATCACGCCTCTATCTACCTGCTGCACTATATATCACGCCTCTATCTACTTGCTGTGCTATATACCACACCTCTATCTACCTGCTGTGCTCTATATCACACCTCTATCTACCTGCTGTGCTATATACCTCTATCTATCTGCTGCGCTATATATCACGCCTCTATCTACCTGCTGTGCTATATACCACGCCTCTATCTACTTGCTGTGCTATATACCTCTATCTACCTGCTGCGCTATATATCACGCCTCTATCTACCTGCTGTGCTATATAACTCTATCTACCTGCTGCGCTATATATCACGCCTCTATCTTCCTGCTGTGCTATATACGTATATCTACCTGCTGTGCTATATACCACACCTCTATCTACCTGCTGTGCTATTTACCTCTATCTACCTACTGCGCTATATATCACGCCTCTATCTAACTGCTGCGCTATATATCACGCCTCTATCTACCTGCTGCACTATATATCACGCCTCTATTTACTTGCTGTGCTATATACCACTCCTCTATCTACCTGCTGTGCTATATATCACGCCTCTATCTACCTGCTGTGCTATATACCACGCCTCTATATACCTGCTGTGCTATATACCTCTATCTACCTGCTGTGCTATATATCACGCCTCTATCTACCAGCTGTGCAATATACCATGCCACTACCTACCTGCTTTGCTATATACCACGCCTCTATCTACCTGCTGTGCTATATACCTCTATCTACCTACTGCGCTATATATCACGCCTCTATCTACCTGCTGCGCTATATATCACGCCTCTATCTACTTGCTGTGCTATATACCACACCTCTATCTACCTGCTGTGCTATATATCACACATCTATCTACCTGCTGTGCTATATATCACGCCTCTATCTACCTGCTGTGCTATATACCACGCCTCTATCTATCTGCTGTGCTATATACCTCTATCTACCTGCAGTGCTATATATAACGCCTCTATCTACCTGCTGTGCTATATACCTCTATCTACGTGCTGCGCTATATATCACACCTCTATCTTCCTGCTGTGCTATATACATCTATCTACCTGCTGTGCTATATACCACGCCTCTATCTACCTGCTGTGCTATATAACTCTATCTACCTGCTGCGCTATATATCACGCCTCTATCTTCCTGCTGTGCTATATACGTATATCTACCTGCTGTGCTATATACCACGCCTCTATCTACCTGCTGTGCTATTTACCTCTATCTACCTACTGCACTATATATCACGCCTCTATCTAACTGCTGCGCTATATATCACGCCTCTATCTACCTGCTGCACTATATATCACGCCTCTATCTACTTGCTGTGCTATATACCACTCCTCTATCTACCTGCTGTGCTATATATCACGCCTCTATCTACCTGCTGTGCTATATACCACGCCTCTATATACCTGCTGTACTATATACCTCTATCTACCTGCTGTGCTATATATCACGCCTCTATCTACCAGCTGTGCAATATACCACGCCACTACCTACCTGCTTTGCTATATACCACGCCTCTATCTACCTGCTGTGCTATATACCTCTATCTACCTACTGCGCTATATATCACGCCTCTATCTACCTGCAGCGCTATATATCACGCCTCTATCTACCTGCTGCACTATATATCACGCCTCTATCTACTTGCTGTGCTATATACCACACCTCTATCTACCTGCTGTGCTCTATATCACACCTCTATCTACCTGCTGTGCTATATAACTCTATCTATCTGCTGCGCTATATATCATGCCTCTATCTACCTGCTGTGCTATATACCACGCCTCTATCTACTTGCTGTGCTATATACCTCTATCTACCTGCTGCGCTATATATCACGCCTCTATCTACCTGCTGTGCTATATAACTCTATCTACCTGCTGCGCTATATATCACGCCTCTATCTTCCTGCTGTGCTATATACGTATATCTACCTGCTGTGCTATATACCACGCCTCTATCTACCTGCTGTGCTATTTACCTCTATCTACCTACTGCGCTATATATCACGCCTCTATCTAACTGCTGCGCTATATATCACGCCTCTATCTACCTGCTGCACTATATATCACGCCTCTATTTACTTGCTGTGCTATATACCACTCCTCTATCTACCTGCTGTGCTATATATCACGCCTCTATCTACCTGCTGTGCTATATACCACGCCTCTATATACCTGCTGTGCTATATACCTCTATCTACCTGCTGTGCTATATATCACGCCTCTATCTACCAGCTGTGCAATATACCATGCCACTACCTACCTGCTTTGCTATATACCACGCCTCTATCTACCTGCTGTGCTATATACCTCTATCTACCTACTGCGCTATATATCACGCCTCTATCTACCTGCTGCGCTATATATCACGCCTCTATCTACCTGCTGCACTATATATCACGCCTCTATCTACTTGCTGTGCTATATACCACACCTCTATCTACCTGCTGTGCTATATATCACGCCTCTATCTACCTGCTGTGCTATATACCACGCCTCTATATACCTGCTGTGCTATATACCTCTATCTACCTGCTGTGCTATATATCACGCCTCTATCTACCAGCTGTGCAATATACCATGCCACTACCTACCTGCTTTGCTATATACCACGCCTCTATCTACCTGCTGTGCTATATACCTCTATCTACCTACTGCGCTATATATCACGCCTCTATCTACCTGCTGCGCTATATATCACGCCTCTATCTACCTGCTGCACTATATATCACGCCTCTATCTACTTGCTGTGCTATATACCACACCTCTATCTACCTGCTGTGCTATATATCACACATCTATCTACCTGCTGTGCTATATATCACGCCTCTATCTACCTGCTGTGCTATATACCTCTATCTACCTACTGCGCTATATATCACGCCTCTATCTTCCAGCTGTGCTATATACGTCTATCTACCTGCTGTGCTATATACCACGCCTCTATCAACCTGGTGTGCTATATACCTCTATCTACCTGCTGCGCTATATATCACACCTCTATCTACCCTCTGCACTATATATCATGCCTCTATCTACCTGCTGCGCTATATATCACGCCTCTATCTACCTGCTGTGCTATGTACCTCTATCTACCTGCTGCGCTATATATCACGCCTCTATCTTCCTGCTGTGCTATATACGTCTATCTACCTGCTGTGCTATATTCCACGCCTCTATCTACCTGCTGTGCTATATACCTCTATCTACCTGCTGTGCTATATACCACGCCTCTATCTATCTGCTCTGCTATATACCTCTATCTACCTGCAGTGCTATATATCACGCCTCTATCTACCTGCTGTGCTATATACCTCTATCTACCTGCTGCGCTATATATCACGCCTCTATCTTCCTGCTGTGCTATATACATCTATCTACCTGCTGTGCTATATACCACACCTCTATCTACCTGCTGTGCTATATAACTCTATCTACCTGCTGCGCTATATATCACGCCTCTATCTTCCTGCTGTGCTATATACGTATATCTGCCTGCTGTGCTATATACCACGCCTCTATCTACCTGCTGTGCTATTTACCTCTATCTACCTACTGCACTATATATCACGCCTCTATCTAACTGCTGCGCTATATATCACGCCTCTATCTACCTGCTGCACTATATATCACGCCTCTATCTACTTGCTGTGCTATATACCACTCCTCTATCTACCTGCTGTGCTATATATCACGCCTCTATCTACCTGCTGTGCTACATACCACGCCTCTATATACCTGCTGTGCTATATACCTCTATCTACCTGCTGTGCTATATATCACGCCTCTATCTACCAGCTGTGCAATATACCACGCCACTACCTACCTGCTTTGCTATATACCACGCCTCTATCTACCTGCTGTGCTATATACCTCTATCTACCTACTGCGCTATATATCACGCCTCTATCTACCTGCTGCGCTATATATCACGCCTCTATCTACCTGCTGCACTATATATCACGCCTCTATCTACTTGCTGTGCTATATACCACACCTCTATCTACCTGCTGTGCTATATATCACACCTCTATCTACCTGCTGTGCTATATACCTCTATCTACCTACTGCGCTATATATCACGCCTCTATCTTCCAGCTGTGCTATATACGTCTATCTACCTGCTGTGCTATATACCACGCCTCTATCAACCTGCTGTGCTATATACCTCTATCTACCTGCTGCGCTATATATCACGCCTCTATCTACCCTCTGCGCTATATATCACGCCTCTATCTACCTGCTGCGCTATATATCACGCCTCTATCTACCTGCTGTGCTATATACCTCTATCTACCTGCTGCGCTATATATCACGCCTCTATCTTCCTGCTGTGCTATATACGTCTATCTACCTGCTGTGCTATATTCCACGCCTCTATCTACCTGCTGTGCTATATACCTCTATCTACCTGCTGTGCTATATACCACGCCTCTATCTATCTGCTGTGCTATATACCTCTATCTACCTGGAGTGCTATATATCACGCCTCTATCTACCTGCTGTGCTATATACCTCTATCTACCTGCTGGGCTATATATCACGCCTCTATCTTCCTGCTGTGCTATATACCACGTCTCTATATACCTGCTGCGCTATATACCATGCCTCTATCTTCCTGCTGTGCTATATACCATGTCTCTACCTTCTGTGCTATATACCATGCCTCTATCTACCGGCTGCGCTATATACCACGCCTCTATCTACCTACTGCGCTATATACGATGCCTCTATCTACCTGCTGTGCTATATACCACGCCATTATCTTCCTGCTGTGCTATATACCTCTATCTACCTGCTGCGCTATATATCCCGCCTTCTTCTGCCTGCTGTGCTATATACCACGCCTCTATCTACCTTCTGTGCTATATATCACGCCTCTATCTACCTGCTGTGCTATATACCACGACTCTATCTACCTGCTGTGCTATATACCTCTATCTACCTGCTGTGCTATATACCTCTATCTACCTGCTGTGCTATATACCATGCCTCTTTCTACCTGCTGTGCTATATACCACGCCTCTATCTACCTGCTGTGCTATATATCACGCCTCTATCTACTTGCTGTGCTATATACCATGACTCTATCTACCTGCTGTGCTATATACCACACCTCTATCTACCTGCTGTGCTATATACCTCTATCTACCTGCTGTGCTATATACCACGCCTTTATCTACCTGCTGCACTGTATATCACGCCTCTATCTACCTGCTGTGCTATATACCTCTATCTACCTGCTGCGCTATATATCACGCCTCTATCTAGCTGCTGTGCTATATACCTCTATCTACCTGCTGCACTATATAGCACGCCTCTATCTACCTGCTGTGCTATATACCACGCCTTTATCTACCTGCTGTGCTATATACCTCTATCTACCTGCTGCGCTATATATCACGCCTCTATCTACCTGCTGTGCTATATATCATGCCTCTATCTACCTGCTGTGCTTTATACCCCGCCTCTATCTACCTGCTGTGCTATATACCATGCCTCTATCTACCTGCTGTGCTATATACCTCTATCTACCTGCTGCGCTATATTTCACGCCTCTATATACCTGCTGTGCTATATACCACACCTCTATCTACCTGCTGTGCTATATATCACACCTCTATCTACCTGCTGTGCTATATACCACGCCTCTATCTACCTGCTGTGCTATATACCTCTATCTACCTGCTGTGCTATATATCACGCCTCTATCTACCAGCTGTGCAATATACCACGCCTCTATCTACCTGCTGTGCTATATACCTCTATCTACCTGCTGTGCTATATACCACGCCTTTATCTACCTGCTTTGCTATATACCTCTATCTACCTGCTGCGCTATGTATCACGCCTCTATCTACCTGCTGTGCTATATACCCCGCCTCTATCTACCTGCTGTGCTATATACCATGCCTCTATCTACCTGCTATGGTATATACCATGCCTCTATCTACCTGCTGTGCTATATACCACGCCTCTATCTACCTGCTGTGCTATATACCTCTATCTACCTGCTGTGCTATATACCTCTATCTACCAGCTGTGCAATATACCACGCCTCTATCTACCTGCTGTGCTATATACCACGCCTCTATCTACCTGCTGTGCTATATACCTCTATCTATCTGCTGCGCTATATATCACGCCTCTATCTACCTGCTGTGCTATATACCACGCCTCTATCTACTTGCTGTGCTATATACCTCTATCTACCTGCTGCGCTATATACTACGCCTCTATCTACCTGCTGCGCTATATATCACGCCTCTATCTACCTGCTGCGCTATATATCACGCCTCTATCTTCCTGCAGTGCTATATACGTATATCTACCTGCTGTGCTATATACCACGCCTCTATCTACCTGCTGCGCTATATATCACACCTCTATCTACCTGCTGCACTATATATCATGCCTCTATCTACTTGCTGTGCTATATACCACACCTCTATCTACCTGCTGTGCTATATATCACGCCTCTATCTACCTGCTGTGCTATATACCACGCCTCTATATACCTGCTGTGCTATATACCTCTATCTACCTGCTGTGCTATATATCACGCCTCTATCTACCAGCTGTGCAATATACCATGCCACTACCTACCTGCTGTGCTATATACCACGCCTCTATCTACCTGCTGTGCTATATACCTCTATCTACCTACTGCGCTATATATCACGCCTCTATCTACCAGCTGTGCTATATACCTCTATCTACCTACTGCGCTATATATCACGCCTCTATCTACCTGCTGCGCTATATATCATGCCTCTATCTACCTGCTGCACTATATATCACGCCTCTATCTACTTGCTGTGCTATATACCACACCTCTATCTACCTGCTGTGCTATATATCACACCTCTATCTACCTGCTGTGCTATATATCACGCCTCTATCTACCTGCTGTGCTATATACCTCTATCTACCTGCTGCACTATATATCACGCCTCTATCTTCCTGCTGTGCTATATACGTCTATCTACCTGCTGTGCTATATACCACGCCTCTATCAACCTGCTGTGCTATATACCTCTATCTACCTGCTGCGCTATATATCACGCCTCTATCTACCCGCTGCGCTATATATCACGCCTCTATCTACCTGCTGCGCTATATATCACGCCTCTATCTACCTGCTGTGCTATATACCTCTATCTACCTGCTGCGCTATATATCACGCCTCTATCTTCCTGCTGTGCTATATACGTCTACCTACCTGCTGTGCTATATTCCACGCCTCTATCTACCTGCTGTGCTATATACCTCTATCTACCTGCTGTGCTATATACCACGCCTCTATCTATCTGCTGTGCTATATACCTCTATCTACCTGCAGTGCTATATATCACGCCTCTATCTACCTGCTGTGCTATATACCTCTATCTACCTGCTGTGCTATATATCACGCCTCTATCTTCCTGCTGTGCTATATACATCTATCTACCTGCTGTGCTATATACCATGCCTCTATCTACCTGCTGTGCTATATACCTCTATCTACCTGCTGCGCTATATATCACGCCTCTATCTACCCGCTGCGCTATATATCACGCCTCTATCTACCTGCTGCGCTATATATCACGCCTCTATCTACCTACTGTGCTATATACCACACCTCTATCTACCTGCTGTGCTATATACCTCTATCTACCTGCTGCGCTATATATCACGCCTCTATCTACCTGCTGTGCTATATACCACGCCTCTATCTACTTGCTGTGCTATATACCTCTATCTACCTGCTGTGCTATATACCATGCCTCTATCTACCTGCTGCGCTATATATCACGCCTCTATCTACCTGCTGTGCTATATACCTCTATCTACCTGCTGCGCTATATATCACGTCTCTATCTTCCTGCTGTGCTATATACGTCTATCTACCTGCTGTGCTATATACCACGCCTCTATCTACCTGCTGTGCTATATACCTCCATCTACCTGTTGCCCTATATATCACGCCTCTATCTACCTGCTGCGCTATATATCACGCCTCTATCTACCTGCTGCGTGTTGAAGCAGAATGATTGGCTGAGATCAGATCTTTGAAAATATCTGAAGACGCCATGTTTGCGTTGTCTGCACTTAAGGTATACAACATGGTAGACATGGCATGTTTGGTACTATACTGACACCCTGTTTATTTCCAGATATTCGATTCTATCAGCGCGGGAGTCGCATCTTGCGTTCCATGGTTATGGATTATAGGAAATTATTGGTTAGAATGTATACACTGTATTTAGTGTCTTTAGCTAGTTTAAACCAATTCAAGAAAGACAATGTAATCTCAAGAGACTGTGGAGAATTGGGACATACCCCTAGTGACAACATATGAACTACAGCGTACTACAAAGACCAGGAACCAATGGAATTATGTTTGTCTGTCTACATTGTTGTTATCATGATGTGTAGGGTATATAGTAGGGGTGAGCGGGTTCGGATTTCTGAAATCCGAACCCCCCCGAGCCCCCCCGATCCGAGTCCGATCCGAGTCAGGCTCGACTTTTCCTGCCTGACTCGGATCTGAAATCGAGGCAAAACGTCATCATCCCGCCTTCCGAGTCTCGCGGGTTTTGGATCCTATATAAGGTACCCGCGTCGGCGCCATTTTCTCACTCGGCTGTGGACAGTGAAGAGGGAGGGTGGGAGTTAGGGCTGTGTAGTGTAGTGTAGTGTAGTGCTGCTGTTGTCCACTACTTCAAAGTCCATAGGGGCTGGCTGTGTTGTGCTGTGCTGCTGTTGTTAATAGGGGCTGTGTCCACTACTTCAAAGTCCATAGGGGCTGGCTGGACTGTGTTGTGCAGTCAGTTCTCCATAGGGGCTGTGTCCACTCCAAAGTCCTGTGCAGTGTCCCAGTCCTAAAGGAGTGCTGTAGTGTTGTCCAGGGGGTGCTCTGTCCATCAGGGGTGCTCCCCCCAAGTGCTAAAAAAATAATATATTTTCTGTGTTTGTGAATTGTGTGCGCAGTAGCCGCACGTGCATCAACAAAGTAGTGCCAAGCGTGCGCCTGTGTCATAAGTAAAGGGCCGGCTGGCTTGACCGTTAAAGGGTGCTGTAACACCCGAAAGTACACTCCAGTCCAAACCAAAAAAAAATTATTTTCTGTGTTTGTGAATTGTGTGCGCAGTAGCCGCACGTGCATCAACAAAGTAGTGCCAAGCGTGCGCCTGTGTCATAAGTAAAGGGCCGGCTGGCTTGACCGTTAAAGGGTGCTGTAACCCCCGAAAGTACACTCCAGTCCAAACCAAAAAAAAATTATTTTCTGTGTTTGTGAATTGTGTGCGCAGTAGCCGCACGTGCATCAACAAAGTAGTGCCAAGCGTGCGCCTGTGTCATAAGTAAAGGGCCGGCTGGCTTGACCGTTAAAGGGTGCTGTAACCCCCGAAAGTACACTCCAGTCCAAACCAAAAAAAAAATTATTTTCTGTGTTTGTGAATTGTGTGCGCAGTAGCCGCACGTGCATCAACAAAGTAGTGCCAAGCGTGCGCCTGTGTCATAAGTAAAGGGCCGGCTGGCTTGACCGTTAAGGGTGCTGTAACCCCCGAAAGTACACTCCAGTCCAAACCAAAAAAAAAATTATTTTCTGTGTTTGTGAATTGTGTGCGCAGTAGCCGCACGTGCATCAACAAAGTAGTGCCAAGCGTGCGCCTGTGTCATAAGTAAAGGGCCGGCTGGCTTGACCGTTAAGGGTGCTGTAACCCCTGAAAGTACACTCCAGTCCAAACCAAAAAAAAAATTATTTTCTGTGTTTGTGAATTGTGTGCGCAGTAGCCGCACGTGCATCAACAAAGTAGTGCCAAGCGTGCGCCTGTGTCATAAGTAAAGGGCCGGCTGGCTTGACCGTTAAGGGTGCTGTAACCCCCGAAAGTACACTCCAGTCCAAACCAAAAAAAAAATTATTTTCTGTGTTTGTGAATTGTGTGCGCAGTAGCCGCACGTGCATCAACAAAGTAGTGCCAAGCGTGCGCCTGTGTCATAAGTAAAGGGCCGGCTGGCTTGACCGTTAAAGGGTGCTGTAACCCCCAAGTACACTCCAGTCCAAACCAAAAAAAAAATTATTTTCTGTGTTTGTGAATTGTGTGCGCAGTAGCCGCACGTGCATCAACAAAGTAGTGCCAAGCGTGCGCCTGTGTCATAAGTAAAGGGCCGGCTGGCTTGACCATTAAGGGTGCTGTAACCCCCGAAAGTACACTCCAGTCCAAACCAAAAAAAAAATTATTTTCTGTGTTTGTGAATTGTGTGCGCAGTAGCCGCACGTGCATCAACAAAGTAGTGCCAAGCGTGCGCCTGTGTCATAAGTAAAGGGCCGGCTGGCTTGACCGTTAAAGGGTGCTGTAACCCCCAAAGTACACTCCAGTCCAAACCAAAAAAAAAATTATTTTCTGTGTTTGTGAATTGTGTGCGCAGTAGCCGCACGTGCATCAACAAAGTAGTGCCAAGCGTGTGCCTGTGTCATAAGTAAAGGGCCGGCTGGCTTGACCGTTAAAGTGTGCTGTAACCCCCGAAAGTACACTCCAGTCCAAACCAAAAAAAAATTATTTTCTGTGTTTGTGAATTGTGTGCACAGTAGCCGCACGTGCATCAACAAAGTAGTGCCAAGCGTGCGCCTGTGTCATAAGTAAAGGGCCGGCTGGCTTGACCGTTAAGGGTGCTGTAACCCCCGAAAGTACACTCCAGTCCAAACCAAAAAAAAATATATTTTCTGTGTTTGTGAATTGTGTGCGCAGTAGCCGCACGTGCATCAACAAAGTAGTGCCAAGCGTGCGCCTGTGTCATAAGTAAAGGGCCGGCTGGCTTGACCGTTAAGGGTGCTGTAACCCCCGAAAGTACACTCCAGTCCAAACCAAAAAAAAAATTATTTTCTGTGTTTGTGAATTGTGTGCGCAGTAGCCGCACGTGCATCAACAAAGTAGTGCCAAGAGTGCGCCTGTGTCATAAGTAAAGGGCCGGCTGGCTTGACCGTTAAAGGGTGCTGTAACCCACAAAGTACACTCCAGTCCAAACCAAAAAAAAAATTATTTTCTGTGTTTAGCCGCACGTATATATCAGATCGATATAACATAAATGGAGGACCAAACTTTCTCCGATAAAAATAAAATAGAGAAAGATCAAGAACCACTTCCTCCTAGTGCTGAAGCTGCTGCCACTAGTCATGACATAGACGATAACATGCCATCAACGTCGTCTGCCAAGGCCTATGCCCAATGTCATAGTAGAGGGCACATACAATCCCAAATGGCAAAGTTCAGGAAAATGACCTTGAAAAAGACATTTAAATCAGCTGAAGAGAAACGTAAACTTGCCAATATGCCATTTACGACATGGAGTGGCAAGGAACGGCTAAGGTCGATCCCTAGTATGTTCATGACTAGTTGTTCAGCTTCACATGACGATGGAAGCCCTCCTCCCACTAAAAAAATCAAAAGAGTTAAGCTGGCAAAAGCACAGCGAAGAACTGTGCTTTCTAAGAAGATATCACAAATCCCCAAGGAGAGTCCAAGTGTGGTGGTGGTTGCGATGCCTGACCTTCCCAGCACTGGACGGGAAGAGGTGGCTCTTTCCACCATTTGCACGCCCCCTGCAAGTGCTGAAAGGAGCACCCACAGTCCACTTGCTGATATGCAAATTGAAGATGTCACTGTTGAAGTACAACAGGATGAGGATACTGGTGTAGCTGGCGCTGAGGAGGAAGTTGGCGAGGAGGATTCTGATGGTGATGTGGTTTGTTTAAATCAGGCTCTGGGGGAGACAGTTGTTGTCCGTGGGATGAAAAAGCCCATCACGGTCATGCCTGGGCAGAAGACCAAACATTCCACCTCTTTGGTCTGGCAATATTTCTATCCAAATCCGGACAACAACTGTCTTGCCATATGTACCATATGTAAAGGTGAAATAAGTAGGGGTAGGGACGTCAACCACCTAGGAACATCCTCCCTTATACGGCACCTGCAGCGCGTTCATAAAAAGTTACTGTCAAGTTCAGAAACTTTGGCTAAGACCGTAAGCAGTCCAGGGACACCTAAATCCCGTTGTCCTGTTGTATCCAAGTGCCTGCAAACCACACCGTCAACTCCCTCCTCGTCAATTTCCTCCTTAGTCAGGATCGGAAGTAGTCCTGCAGGCCATGTCACTGGCATGACTGACTCTCCTATCCGGGATTCCTCTGGAGGATCCTGCATTGCTACGCCTACTGCTGCCGCTGCTGCTGTTGCTGCTTCTGGGAGTCGTTCATCATCCCAGAGAGGAAGTAGGAACACCACTACTTTTACTAAACAATTGACCCTCCAACAGTCCTTAGCGAGGAGGATGAAGTACGACAGCAGTCATCCTGAAGCAAAACGTATAACTGAGGCCTTGACTGCTATGTTGGTGTTAGACGTGCGTCCGGTATCCGCCATTAGTGCAGTGGGATTTAGACAATTGATGGAGGTAGTGTGTCCCCGGTTCCAAATCCCGTCTAGATTCCACTTCACTAGGCAGGCGATACCGAGACTGTACAGAAACGTCAGAAAAAGTGTCCTCAGTGTCCTGAAAAATGCCGTTGTACACAATGTCCACTTAACCACGGACATGTGGACAAGTGGAACAGGGCAGACTAAGGACTATATGACTGTGACAGCCCACTGGGTAGATGTATCACCTTACGCAGCAACAGCAGCAGCGTCACCAGTAGCAGCATCTCAGAAACGCCAGCTCGTTACAAGGCAGGCTATGCTGTGTATCACCGGTTTCAGTAAGAGGCACACCGCCGACAACCTCTTAGAGAAACTGAGGGAAATCATCGCCCAGTGGCTTACCCCACTTAGACTCTCCTGGGGATTTGTGATATCTGACAACGCCACCAATATTGTGCAGGCATTACATCTGGGCAAATTCCAGCACGTCCCATGTTTTGCTCACACAATAAACTTGGTGGTGCAGAATTTTCTGAAAAGCGACAGGGGCGTGCAGGAGACGCTTTGAGTGGCCCGAAAAATTTCTGGCCACTTTCGCCATTCAGCGACTGCGTGCCGAAGACTGGAGCGCCAGCAAACACTCTTGAACCTGCCCCGCCATCACCTGAAGCAAGAGGTTGTGACGCGGTGGAACTCAACCCTCTATATGCTTCAGAGGATGGAGGAGCAGCAAAAGGCCATACAAGCCTATACATCCACCTATGACATAGGCAAAGGAGGGGGTATGCACCTGACTCAAGCGCAGTGGAGAATGATTTCTGTGTTGTGCAAGGTTCTCCAGCCCTTCGAACTTGCTACACGTGAAGTCAGTTCAGACACAGCCAGCTTGAGTCAGGTCATTCCCCTCATCAGGCTTTTGCAGAAGCAGCTGGAGAAAGTGAAGGAGGAGCTAAGACGGAGCGATTCCGCTCGGCATGTGGGACTTGTGGATGAAGCCCTTCATTCGCTTTGCCAGGATTCCAGGGTGGTCAATCTGTTGAAATCAGACCACTACATTTTGGCCACCGTGCTTGATCCTAGGTTTAAAGCCTATGTGGTGTCTCTCTTTCCGGCCGACACAAGCCTGCAGAGGTGCAAAGACCTGCTGGTGAACACACTGTCAGCTGAAGCGGAACGTGACACGTCAACGGCTCCTTCTTCATTTTCTCCCGCAACTGGGGCTGCCAGGAAAAAACTTAGGTATCCTAAGCAACCCGCTGGCGGTGATGCAGGGCAGGCAGGACCAAGTTTGGACATCAGGTCCGGACTGAAGGACCTGGCAACAATTTCTGACATGTCTACTGTCACTGCATATGATACTGTCACCATTGACAGAATGGTGGAGGATTACATCGGTGACAGCATCCAAGTAGGCATGTCAGACAGTCCATACCTGTACTGGCAGGAAAAAGAGGCAATTTGGAGGCCCCTGTACAAGCTGGCTCTATTTTACCTGAGTTGCCCCCCCTCCAGTGTATACTCCGAAAGAGTGTTTGGTGCAGCCGGGAACCTTGTCAGCGAAAGGCGTAGGAGGTTGCTTCCACAGAATGTGGAGAAGATGATGTTCATCAAAATGAATTATCAGCTCTTCCAGGGAGACCAGCCTCCAGAAGGTACAGAGGGACCTGTGGTGGTGGATTCAAGTGGGGACGAGTTAATACTTTGTGAGGATGAGGATGTACACACTGAAGAGGGTGAGGAATCGGTGGATGAGGAGGATGAGGATGACATCTTGCCTCCGTAGAGCCAGTTTGTGCAGGGACACATTAATTGCCAGCTTGTTTTGTGGGGGCCCAAATGAACCAATCATTTCAGCCACAGTTGTGTGGCAGACCCTGGCGCTGAAATGATTGATTTGTTAAAGTGTGCATGTCCTGTTTATACAACATAAGGGTGGGTGGGAGGGCCCAAGGACAATTCCATCTTGCACTTCTTTTTTTTCTTTGCATTATGTACAGTTTGGGGCCTAGTTTTTCTAACTGCCATCCTGTCTGCCACTGCAGTGTCACTCCTAGATGGGTCACGTGTTTGTGCCGCCCACTCGTGTCGCTTAGCATAGTCATCCAGCTACCTCAGTGCAACCTTTTGGACATGAAAACACTATTGTGAGGTGTGAGGTGTTCAGAATAGACTGGAAATGAGTGGAAATTAAGGTTATTGAGGTCCCAGTCAGTAGCCATTCTTCTTGTATTACCACAGGCTTCTGGAGTGACTGCTGTATACTGGGACCGGTGCGCATGCTGTACCTTTTGTATTTAATTGTCTTTGCGCTAATTGTGATAGATAAAAGCGTGTAACTTACTTTTTGTTGCAATAAGAACTTTTTGTGCTTTGGAAACACAGTTGGGCTGGAAAGCAATTATTTATTGTGCGACAGGTGACGCTAAATCTTGTGATTATTTAGGGGTAACAACAATACGGTATTCATAGTTGGCTGCTCATAGTTTGGTGTCCAAGCTACCGAGAAGTTGCACTATAGCGGTCGGATCTCGATTTCTCAACAAAGAGTGGAAAAGGCGCCATATCAGGAAAGAACGCACTGTGGGCCTGATTCACAGCCGGACGCTATGACCAGAGTGCTCGCTCTGAATCAGGGCCCTCCTACCTAAAAATGGAGCGGCCTCCTGGCTGCTCGCATAGCTGTGGGTGACCACCCACAGCATATGCGAGCGGCCAAAAAGATGGTCGCGATGGTCAAGACCATCACGACCATCGGGCTTGCGACGAGACCCTGCGGTAGGGTCTCGGTGACCGCAAGCCCTGGAGTGATTTGGGCTCTATCAGAGACAAAATCACTCCCACTGACATCACTAGTGAACTCAGTGGGGCCGGACCCAGACGGCAGGCGTTTCCATGGGAACGCCTCCGTCTGGCAGTCTCGCCCCCGGCACACCCACCAAAGGGGGCGTGCTGTCAGTCACCATTGACAGCACGCCCCCTTTGGTGCGAGACCCGGAGCGACAGCTTGGCTGTCGCTGTCCGGGTCTCGCGCATGCGCATTGGGGTAACATCGACCCGCTCGCGAGCGGGTCTGAATGACCCCCTGTGTTCAAACCTGCACCATTCAGTGTTGTGAAACCAATATCCGCTGTTGTGTGTTTTCTAGGAGCGCTGGCTAGAACCTGGGGCAGGAGAGAAAAGTTTGTTTCTTTCATTGTCTGTCTCAACGATAAAGTGCGATTCGCATAATAGCGTATAAATGTTTCCTGTATTGCTGCCACATGTTCAAACAATTGTTCTGATAGTATTGTCATATTGATAGCGATTACATTGTTTAAAACCTCTGTATCATACTGCTATACCAGTGAAAAGTGTATTTCTCTGAACGTGTGCTTGTGACGTGAATAGGAGTACTGTGTGTTTCCTATTGGACTAGGTACCGTGTATCGGACTTGGTAGGTGTCTGACGAGGCAGAAAGCTACGGAGTATGTACACATAGCAGGTGTATTGCAGCAAGGACAGGGATTTTGTACCTTGGAGAAAACAAGCAGGTTTTCGAAATTCAAATAGTGGTCGCAAAGCTCCATTGATCAGTTAGGTTCTCTGGGCATTGCAGTTGGACCACACGGTTGGGCAGACCGTGATTGTGACTGGGGGTAGTGGACGAAATCACTGGAAAGGGTGAGAGTTATTTTAACTCTTAAATGGTAACAGTGGACAGTACTTACAAAGGAAGCTTAGACGAAGCTTGTGTGGATTCGTCTGGAGTCAGAATAAGTGCATAGACATTATTTTGATCCTCGTTGTGTGCGCTGGCAGTAACGCTCAGCGGTTGGTAGCACATAACGGGAAGAAGCTGAGATAGAGCTTTTGTCTGAAAGCAGGATAATCGCATAGGAATATCCTGCTCCTCTTGTGCACGCTGTCCGCAACACTTATCGGGCCGGTTGTGCACAAGAGAAGGAGTGCATGAACGTAGCTCTTGGGAATCGTTCACCGGTCCACATTCACTAGTGAAAAGTGCTTAGCGGTTTCCCAGATGGGTGCCAGGCTGACGCTGGGTATGGTGGACGATGTGCTGATTTTGAAAGGACCAAAAGGTTCGGCAAAGCATATAATGTATACAAAGTATGGTGCATATGTAACTGCGTACTGCGATGTATGGGTTAAGATGACCAGAATGTGTGTTAAACCTTTTCCTTAATTTGGCAGTTTTGATGCAGAGGTGTTGAATAATGTTAGAGATGGCATCTGCGTGGTGAAATCTCTAAAGAAACGAATAAAGTATAATGATTGTTTAAAACTATGGCAACATGAGGGGAACACATGTCTTAGCACCGTGCACGCAATAAAAAATAGCGCTGCGCTCACGACGCAAGGGAGCGCGCACGCAACGCTAAATAGCGCCGTGTTCGCGCCTCAAGGGAGCATGCACGCACGGTAGCATTGCCGAAGGTGCAGGCTTTAGAGCAGGCGGACCTCCGCCGCCCTATGCGGCTGAAGGTTCAGGTACAGCTGATACCAAAAATAATAAAAATGTAATGTCACAGTTGGTGCTAGTGAGTTACCTGTATCAGGTGATGAACTGGAATCACTGGAGGCCGGCTGGACTGGAACCATGGGTAACATGAATAGCTCTTTTAATATAAGAAGTGGGTAGCAGTGAGAACTGCCTTTGGTGATGAGTGACTGGAACTGGAAACTAGCAACGTTGGAGTGAGACCAGAAGGAACTTGGAGGGACCGGACTGGGACCGGCAGGCAGGCTGACTGAGCTGGTCAGGGTACCAGTAGATGAGCTTGCAGATGGATGGTAGCACGGAAGCTACTTGGTGCAGCTAATGAGCAGTGAGGTGAGTGGACTTGGAGGAACCGGACTGGGACCGGCAGGAAGGCTGACTGAGCTGGTCGGATTACTAGTAGATGGGCTTGCAGACGGATGGTAGTGTGGAGGCTACTTGTTGTGGCTTGGGAAGCCGTGGGTGGACGCTGGTAGCTGGGTAGCTACGTGGAGCGGCTGGATAGCCGTGGGTAGATGCTGGTAGCTGGGTGGCTACGTGGAGCGGCCAGATAGCCGTGGGTAGACGCTGGTAGCTGGGTAGCTACGTGGAGCAGCTGGATAGCCGTGGGTAGATGCTGGTAGCTGGGTGGCTACGTGGAGCTGCCAGATAGCTGTGGGTAGACGCTGGTAGCTGGGTAGCTACGTGGAGCAGCTGGATAGCCGTGGGTAGACGCTGGTAGCTGGGTAGCTACATGGAGCAGCTGGATAGCCGTGGGTAGACACTGGTAGCTGGGTGGCTACGTGGAGCGGCCAGATAGCCGTGGGTAGACGCTGGTAGCTGGGTAGCTACGTGGAGCAGCTGGATAGCCGTGGGTAGACGCTGGTAGCTGGGTGGCTACGTGGAGCGGCTGGATAGCCGTGGGTGGATGCTGGTAGCTGGGTGGCTACGTGGATCGGCCGGATAGCCGTGGGTAGATGCTGGTAGCTGGGTGGCTACGTGGAGTGGCCGGATAGCCGTGGGTAGACGCTGGTAGCGTGGAAGCTACTTGGTGCGGCCTGGGAGCCATGTAGTGAAGCTGGTAGCGTGGAAGCTACTTGGAGTGGCCTGGGAGCCGTAGGTGAGAGATCGTAGTGTGGAAGCTACTTGGTGCGGCCTGGGAGCCATGTGGAGAAGCTGGTAGTGTGGAAGCTACTTGGTGCGGCCTGGGAGCCGTGTGGAGAAGCTGGTAGCGTGGAAGCTACTTGGAGTGGCCTGGAAGCCGTAAGTGAGAGGCTGGTAGCGTGGATAGCTGAACGCAGCAGTCTTATGGATAGCACTGGTCTAGGAACCAGCAGGAGCATGGGACATACTGGTACTCAGAGGTACAGCTATAGCATAAGTTGTACACCACGGAATTGTAACAAGATGTTCAAGCACTGAGTGCTATTAGAGGAGGATCTATATACCTAGAGTCTGGCAGCGATTGGTGGATACAGACAGGTGGTCTGGCAGTGGCATTCTGAGTGGAGCAAGGCACAACATGCAGAGGGAGTAATCGTCTCTGCAGCCCTTGAGAATCAGGTCCACACCTGTGATTCCAATTAAGACTAGCAATGCTCACAGACAGAGCAGGGTCCAGGTGATTAATCAGTGTGGGGGAAGAGCAGTCTGCACACACAGAGATGTTACAGCCAGCATGATTCAGCCAAAGCAGATGTCCCAGGAGAAATACAAACACAGATCCATGGAGTAGCTGGCAGAGGTTAGTCACAAAAGGTAAAAACTAGCCAGGATTGTGACATGTAACAAGTAGCTTGTACCCTCTCCTGAGTAATTATAAGGAAAATGTTTATGAATCAGATGATGAATCTGTTGTAGTGTCCTCCATTTCACATGTTGTTCAAATGTTAGCTATTCCACCGCAGCAAGCACAGGGAGTGACCCCACCAGGTATAGCAGCAGAGGTGATACCATCAGCTGTAGCACCACCAACTGAAGTGACAGCTGCAGTTGGTGGAAGTTGGTACAACTTATGCTATAGCTGTACCTCTGAGTACCAGTATGTCCCAGGCTCCTGCTGGTTCCTAGAACAGTGCTATCCGTAAGCCTGCTGCGTTGAGCTATCCACGCTACCAGCCTCTCACCTACGGCTCCCAGGCTGCTCCAAGTAGCTTCCACGCTACCAGCTTCTCCACACGGCTCCCAGGCCACACCAAGTAGCTTCCACACTACCATCTCTCACCTACAGCTGCCAGGCCACTCCAAGTAGCTTCCACGCTACCAGCTTCTCTACACGGCTCCCAGGCCACACCAAGTAGCTTCCACACTACCAGCATCTACCCTCGGCTATCCGGCCGCTCCACGTAGCCACCCAGCTACCAGCGTCTACCCACAGCTATCCGGCCGCTCCACGTAGCCACCCAGCTACCAGCATCCACCCACGGCTATGCAGCCACTCCACATAGCCACCCAGCTACCAGCATCTACCCACGGCTATCCAGCCACTCCACGTAGCTACCCAGCTACCAGCATCTACCCACGGCTATCCAGCTGCTCCATGTAGCCACCCAGCTACCAGCATCCACCCACGGCTATCCAGCCGCTCCACGTAGCCACCCAGCTACCAGCGTCTACCCACAGCTATCCAGCCGCTCCACGTAGCTACCCAGCTACCAGCATCTACCCACAGCTATCCGGCCGCTCCACATAGCCACCCAGCTACCAGTGTCTACCCACGGCTATCCAGCCGCTCCATGAAGCCACCCAGCTACCAGCATCTACCCACGGCTATCCAGCCGCTCCACATAGCCACCCAGCTACCAGTGTCTACCCACGGCTATAGAGCCACTCCACGTAACCACCCAGCTACCAGCGTCTACCCATGGCTATCCGGCCGCTCCACGTAGCCACCCAGCTACCAGCATCTACCCACAGCTATCCAGCCGCTCCACGTAGCCACCCAGCTACCAGCATCTACCCACGGCTAACCAGCCACTCCATGTAGCCACCCAGCTACCAGCGTCCACCCACGGCTATCCAACTGCTCCACGTAGCTACCCAGCTACCAGTGTCTACCCACAGCTATCCAGCCACTCCACGTAGCCACCCAGCTACCAGCCTCTACCCACGGCTATCCAGCCGCTCCACGTAGCCACCCAGCTACCAACATCCACCCTCAGCTTCCCAAGCCACAACAAGTAGCTTCCACGCTACCATCCATCTGCAAGCCCATCTACTAGTAACCCGACCAGCTCAGTCAGCCTTCCTGCCGGTCCCAGTCCGGTTCCTCCAAGTCCACTCACCTCACTGCTCATTAGCTGCACCAAGTAGCTTCCATGCTACCATCCATCTGCAAGCTCATCTACTGGTACCCCGAACAGTTCAGTCAGCCTACCTTCCGGTTCCCGTCCGGTCCTTCCAAGTTCCTTCTGGTCTCACTCCAACGTTGCTAGTTTCCAGTTCCAGTCACTCATCACCAAAGGCAGTTCTCACTGCTACCCACTTCTTATATTAAAAGAGCTATTCATGTTACCCATGGTTCCAGTCCAGCCGGCCTCCAGTGATTCCAGTTCATCACCTGATACAGGTAACCCACTAGCACCAACTGTGACATCCCAATGGGAATCCGGACGCATACGGTGTAGTGCCTACAAGGAATGTAACTATGCATTGTCTATGAACGCGAGCAGAGCTGCATTCTATAATATCAGACCTTCCCGACCGTAGAAAAGAATTAGCTAAATGCCCAAAATTTGTTAATGATCTCGGTAATGCTCACGAGCCAACCAACAGGGATTGGCGAGTGGCATTACGGGCATAGCTTCCATCTAATACCGACGTGAAAAGATTCATCACGGCCTGTGTATTGGATGTAGATGATCCCTTAATTGATGAAAGTAACCAAATAACATTGCCTGCATAGTCACCCAGTTGGCCGTATATTTTCCAGTAGAAGTGAACTGGAGTAAAATTTTCACCATTAAACAGAAGGAGAGTGAGTCTGCAGCAGATTATTTCACCCGAGCAATGCAGACTATCACCCAGTACACTGGGATAGAAGACCTAAAAGACAACACACACCACAGGGAAGTAGCAGTCACTCTACTTATGGATTGTCTTAAAGGCAACCTAAAGACCAGGGTTCAGACTTCCCAACTTAACTAGAGGGGAATCACGGTAGACGCTCTCAGGGAATCTGCTATTGAACATGATAAAAACAACCTCAGGAAAAGAGAAACACAAAGCGAGAAGCTAATGGCTGTTAGTATTCAAGCTTTGGAAGCAATGTATATACAGCCACAAAAAGACATGTACACCTGCACAACTACATGCTCTCAGTACATACCATCCTGCGCAGCCACACACGCATCAGCAACAAAACACATATCAACATACCTTGCCTCAACACACATACCATACACAGCCTCAAACTCTTCATGTACCCCAACCCACACAACAACAACCTTTCAACACATAGTCACAAAGGTGTTATAACTGTAATCAGATAGGACACATAAGTAAAAACTGCAGGGAGAATAGGAGGGGGCCACCTTACCAGGGGGCACCTGAACACCCACAGAAGTCAGGACAGTTCCAACAGTCACCAGCACACATAGTGGCAGTAAATGCTTTACTGGAAAAAGATAGTCAGTGCTAGGGGTCAGGTCATACCTGTAGTCTACAGCCAGTCAGGTTAACTGAGAATACTAGGGAAGAACCTACGATGACAGTTGATGCAGCTGGTACTAAACATACTTTTCTTGTAGACACAGAGGCGACCAGGTCAGTGATAAATTCTCCATTAAATTTTCAGGTTACTAACAAAACCATAGCAGCCATGGGGGTAACGGGTAAAGTGCAACATTATCCTTTAACCAAATCCGCAGAGGTTACTATCGGACCATTGCAAACCAAACATTCTTTTTTCTTGGCAGCAGCGGCTCCTACTAACCTACTGGGAAGGGATTTGTTGTGAACAATGGGATGTGTCATTTATTGTACCCCTGATGGTATATTTCTAGATATCCCAGAGAAGGTTGCGCATGTGGACACCCCACAAAGACTAATGTTGCACTCTACCGTTCTAGAGCAAATTTCACCCCAGGTAAAGGAAATGTTGTTACAAATACCAGGGTCCCTCTGAACCAAAGATGGACAGGACACTGGATTGATGGCAAATGTAGCTCCCGTAATGGTAAATCTAAAAAGTGGTAGGCAAGCTCCAAAAATTCCCCAGTACCCATTAAAACCAGAAGCAGAGATAGAGGTTTATCCCATAATTGAGCAGTTATTGCAACAGGGAATTTTAGTCCATACAGCAAGTGTAGCCAATAGTCGCATTTTTCCAGTGAAGAAGGCTGGGGGGAGGGGCTATAGATTAGTACAGGACTTTAGAGGGGTTAATAAAGTAGTAGAGAGCCAATTCCCCATAGTGCCAAATCCAGCTGTTTTCCTTGTTCAGATTCCACCATCCGCAACCCATTTCACTGTCATTGACCTATGTTCTGCATTCTTCTCTGTCCCTCTTCACCCTGACTGTCAGTATCTATTTGCAGTCACATACAGAGGGGTACAATACACATTGACACGATTGCCCCAGGGCTTCATAGATAGCCCCAGTATTTTCTCTCAGGCCTTACACGACTGTTTGCAATCTTTTCAACCTGCTAATGGATCTGTTCTAATTCAATATGTAGACTATTTATTGTTATGCTCTGATTCGTTTATGTCATGTTTAAATGATACTAAACTGTTGTTTTGGGACATTGTCTAGCCCAGGGGCTATGACATTTGACAACTGACAGAATGCAGGCCATACAAACAATGACACTGCCGCAAAACCAACAGCAAATCCGTACCTTCTTGGGAATGTGTGGATACTGCAGAATGTGGATCCCAGGTTTTTCTATTTTGGTATTACCATTGCAGGAGTTAGTTTCATCCTCAAAACCCGATCATGTCACACACACTGAGGAGACAGAGCAGGCTTTCCTTAACCTTAAGGATAGTCTGACAAGAGCACCTGCCCTGGGAATACCAGATTATGAAAAACCCTTTGAGTTATATTGTACGGAAGCTGATGGCTGCGCGGCAGGTGTCCTCACACAAAAACATAGTGATGCTAGCAGACCTGTAGCATACTACTGTGCCCAATTGGACACTGTGGCAAGATCACTCCCAACGTGTTTAAGAAGTATAGCAGCGACTGCTCTTTTGGTAAATAAGAGTGAGGATGTAGTATTAGGTCATGATATGATTGTTTTTACACCCCATGCTGTATCTGCTTTACTGAATTCTGCCCAAACTAGACATGTCTCCGCAGCTAGGTTCACAAAATGGGAACTAGCTCTAATGGCACCTGCAAATATCACCATTAAACGATATAACACTTTAAAACCAGCAACATACTTACCATATGTGCCTAGGAAGGCACAAAGGGTGGAGAGAGGTGAGCCACTGTCTGAGGTGAGTTCTGCAAGTATACTGACACACATGATTGTATGGAATATTTGAATCAGACCTTTACTGCAATACCAGACATACATGATACGCCGTCATTAAGTGTAAAGCCCACACGTACGAGGAAGACCCAGTGCTACTGGGCAATAACAGGGCAGATGAAACTGCCAAATGGGCAGCAGGTTTAAGAGTGAACATGCCACTTAATCAAATAATGGTTTTCCAAGCAATTGATGCGCAGAAATTAATTATTAATTTGTGTTCCATACAGGAAAGGGCAGTCTGGAGATCAAAGAGATGTGTCCAAGAGGCTTAGGAGAGATGGACAAGGTAGGCCTGTTGCACCCGCTCGTTCAGAAAAAGGGGCCGGATATGTAAATAGAGCGCTCGCTCTTTGCGGTCTGTTGACGCCTCTATGTCTGAACGAGCGAACGAAACATGCGCTCGCTATTTTTAAAAAAACGCCCCCTGGCCGCTCGCATCCTATGTCATCTCCGCTATTTATTAGATTAATCGAGTACATCGAAAGGCGTAAGAACTGCTCGCAGTGCTTGTGGTAGGATTTTCCTACCGCAATCATGCGAGCAGTTCAGGCTAAGAAACAACCAAGTGACGTGGTCGATGACGCTGCTTTGTTAATTATGCACACCCTTGAAACACTTGTTTTGACCGTTTGGCACGCCTGCGTTCGGATCACCACTTCCCGTTTTTCAAGCACCTTCCCATGTTACCACCCACAAACGCCTCATTCTGTCACTCAAATTAGCAGGCATTTGCTATTCTGCGAGCACACGATTTCCAACTGCACTGACTGGTTCGCGCATGCATATTACAACCCATATGCATGCGCAGTTGTGCGAACATCGCTCGGAGCAAACGAGCAGCCGCTTAGGAGCGGCTCTGAATCAGGCCCTCAGTACAGTAATTGCTAAGAGATCTGTTATCCCAGAAACTCGGAGACAGTGTGAGGGGTTTGTCTGAGGAATACTGTATTCGTGAGTATTGTGGGTCCCTAATCAATGAGAGATGTGTCCAACGGTGCCAGCCCAAGTATAACCAGTATTGGGGTGGGTATCCTTTAGAGGATTATCATGCCTTGGTGGGCAAAGTCTTCAATCAGACTGAATGTTGGGTGTGCTCTCACGTGCCTCAGGGACAACATAATGTAGGACTAGTACCACTCCCATTAAATGTCTCTGAGGTCCTTGAAAGACATAAGGGGAAGACACTGGATGGAAAATGTATTATGTCCAAGCCTCCAAATTTTAAACTCCATCAGTACCAGGTGGATAGATCCCTGTTATGTTTAAACATCACCAATTCCAATAAACTAGGAAATTGGGAGGTGTCCGGGAACAATCAGACAATGACCTTTTCACACAGAGCTGATAATGCACCAGTAGATGGTGGACTTATACGCAACATTACCGGTGGAAGACACTTCCGATATAAGTATACACTTAGTTCCACCAAAGTAATGGTTGGCAGAGTACCAGAAGGGTACTGTGCAGTTATTGTACAACCTAAAATATGTATCAGTCAAATGGGAAAATCTGGGGTAGGATTATTTGTCAGAGAATTGTGTCCAATGATAATGATGCATTCTGGGGGTCATTCAGACCCGCTTGCGAGCGCAGGACGCTCGCAAGCGGGTCGATGTTCCCCCACTGCGCATGCGCACGACGGAGGGAGCTCCGTCGTGCGCATGCGCGAGACTCGGCGAGTGACGGGCTCTCCATCGCTCCGGGTCTCGCACCAAAGGGGGCGTGCTGTCGATCTTGATTGACAGCACGCCCCCTTTGGTGGGCATGCCGGGGGCATGCCTGCCAGACGGAGGCGTTCCCATGGGAACGCCTACCGTCTGAAGCCGGCCCCACTGACATCACTAGTGATGTCAGTGGGAGTGATTTTGGCTCTGATAGAGCCAAAATCACTCCAGGGCTTGCGGCAGCGAGACCCCACTGCGGGGTCTCCGTCGCAAGCCCGATGGTCGCGATGGTCAAGACCATCGCGACCATCATCATGGACGCTCGCATATGCTGTGGGTGGTCACCCACAGCTATGCGAGTGGCCAGGAGGCTGCTCCATTTTCATGGAGGAGGGACCTGATTCAGAGCGAGCGCTCTGGTCAGAGCGTTCAGCTCTGAATCAGGCCCTCTATTCCTTTTGTACTCCCAGATGATGTGTATTTTATATGTGGAAGGAAAGCGTATAAGTGGCTCTCTCCGAGTTCCAAAGGTTTATGTTATCTGGGAAGGGTACTTCCAGAGGTTATGACCCTTACACATGGTGAAATGCTTGGTATCCATAAAAACACACCATCTCCATATCTTCATACACATTATGAACACCGTGACAAAAGAAACATGATACCTGGTGACATACATGCAGCTACACAGTTGATGAGTGAAAGAACTGGTTTCCAAATTTTAGTAGCACTAGATCCCACCAGGATAGCTCGGGGTACTTTAAATTTTAGATACATCCAAGATCTTGCTAACTTAATAGATAATATCATGGAGATGTATGATGACATGTTCAGGTATACCAGCAAGGAGCTACAAGCTTATAAGAAAGAACTTGTGCAACATAGGGTAGTGTTAAATTATTTAACAGCTGTTATTGGTGGGTACTGTGTAACCTTGGCCACCAAGTTTGGTGTCAAGTGTTGCACGTACATCACCAATAACACTAGTGACCCCAAGGAGGTGATAGATCAGAAGATGGAATAAATTCTGCAGCTGAAATGGGAATTTTGAAAGAACCATAATGCTTCACTGGCTGAAGTATAGGAAAAGGTATTAGAGTGGTTCTCTTGGTTGAACCTGTGAAATGGTTCTCCGGTCTAGGAGAGTGGGTCCAGGAACTGGTTTCTATTGTGGGTAAGCTCTTGATCCTCATACTTATTGTCATCCTAGTAATTGGCTTATGTGTCAGGTGTGTTCCTAATGTATTGAAGTGTGGAAAATGTACAAGGCCAAACAGAGAAACAGAGATTATGATGGTGGTAAGCAATGATTTTATGGATACCAAGGTCAAGGAAAAACTGTATTATAACCATGAATTAGAATGTACCATCAGATGATGAAATATTAAAAAAAAAATTGTGTGGTCATGCATAGATGTATTATTAATGTTATTTTTAAACATCCTAGATAATGTATTCTCAATCCCCTCAAACTTCCTTTATAGGTTCGATGAGATCCCACATCCCACCAATGATCCCTATAAATCCACAGATGGCGTATAAGGGTTGTTTTACCCTCTTTTGAAATGCATTATTAACGGTTCAGTGACCTACTTGTGTTGCACCGTTTATAACCTTGAATAGTACATTATTATGCATGACTACAAAAGGTTAAGAACAGAGGGCCTGATTCAAAGCCGGACGCTATTTGCAGATGGTCGTTCCAAAAAAGGGGCTGGCTATTTAAATTGAGCGCTCGCTCTTTGCGGTTTGTTGACGCCTCTATGTCTGAGCGAGCGAGCGAACGAAAAATGCGCTCGCTATTTTGTAAAGACGCCCCTTTGCCGTTCGCATCACACGTCATCTCTGGTATTTATAAGATTAATCGGGTACATCGAAAGGTATCTGAACTGCTCGCAGTGCTTGTGGTAGCTATTTCCTACCGCTATCACTGCGAGCAGTTCAGGCTAAAAGACAACCAAGTGACGTGGTCGATGACGCTCCTTTACTAATTATGCACTCCCATTAATCGCCCTTTTGACCATTAGGCACGCCTGCGTTCGAATCTCCACTCCCCCGTTTTCAAGCACCTTCCCCTGTTACCACCCACAAACGGTACATTCTGTCAATCAAATTAGCAGCCCCTCGCTGTTTTGGGAGCGCACGATTTCCGACCGCAATAACTGGTTTGCGCATGCACATTACGACCCATACGCAGTTGTGCGATCATCGCTCAGAGCGAACGAGCGGTCGCTTACGAGCGGCTCTGAATCAGGCCCAGAGTGTGATAGCTTGTTGATTGCTATCAAATGGTGGTCTGTCAAAGTTGGATGATTGGCTGAGATCAGATCTTTGAAAAATCTGAAGACCCCATGTTTGCGTTGTCTGCACGACGCCATCTGGCATAGTCAGTATATCATTGTGAACGGCGCTATTTAACGTTGTGTACATCTGCCGTGTTACTGCACACTGTTAAAGTCTTTACATAATAAATGCGCACGGATACACATATGTATTTAAAGACTTTATATATATTTAAAAATGTAAGGTTTGGTCAGTGCTGGGAGACAAGTCTTGTGGACATGTCTGTGACTAGTAATTGAAAAACACACACATACTGTGAGGTACAGATGAGTGTTTTGAATGAACCATTGTCTTTAAGACTGACTATCATTGTATGCCTAAAGGAACTAGCATTTACCTTCCAAACAGGCTGGAGAGAGGCCTTTGATTACATTGTGATTCCATCAAGTATCTGCTGGCCATCTCTGATCAGAACAACTCCATTGTCTGTCATTTTTGAACTTAGGGCCTGCTTCAAACCCGCTCACGAACGCTGAGCGCTTGCAAGCGGGTCGATGTTGGCTCAGTGCGCATGCGCGAGACCCGGATAGAGACGGGCAAGCCGTCGCTCCGGGTCTTGTACCAAAGGGGGCGTGCTGTCGATGGTGAGTGACAGCACGCCCCCATTGGTGGGCGTGCTGGGGGCGTGGCTGCCCAGACGGAGGCGTTCCCATGGGAACGCCTACCATCTGGGGCCGGTCCCACTGACATCACAAGTGATATCAATGGGAGTGCCTTCAGCTCTGATAGAGTCGAAAGCACTCCAGGGCTTGCGGCAATGAGACCCTACCACAAGCGTATCGTTGCACGCCCGATAGTCGCAATGGTCTTGATGTTGCGATGGTCTTGACCATCGCGACCATCTTCCTGGCCACTCGCTATAGCTGTGGGTGGTCACCCACAGCTATATAAGCGGCCAGGAGGCAGCTCTAAAAATTAAGAAGCACGGCCCTGATTCAGAGCGAGCACTCTGTCAGAGCGTCCGGCTCTAAATCAGGGCCTTAGTTCAGACAGAAGTAATATCAATACTACCAGTTACTGGATAAAGCTATATATATATATATATATATATAATAATATATGTATATATATTAATCCATGACACTGATGCACATTTGCACACATATATATACATACACTAAAACGATCGCATGTATATCCACAATGCGTGCAGAGTTGCTATTGTAAATATAAACCCACACACAGCTCATGTTTGCGCTGTACACAACCCCTGCACACAGCGCACCTTATACGCTGCGTGTAGACACACAACGCATGCTTACATATAATCATAAATATACACGTACTCATAAAAGGTTCCTGCACATTAAAAGTAATATTAGAGGTTTTAGTAGCATATAATTATGTTGTGAAATGTATGTATATGATATTTAAGGTATACAACATGGTAGACATGGAATGTTTGGTACTATACTGACACCCTGTTTATTTCCAGATATTTGAGTCTATCAGTGAGGGAGTCGCATCTTGCGTTCAATGGTTATGGATCATAGGAAATTACTGGTTAGAATGTATTCTGTATGTAGTGTCTTTAGCTAGTTTAAACCAATTAAAGACAATGTAATCTCAAGAGACTGTGGAGAATTGGGACATACCCCTAGAGAACCGTCCTATGAAC
This sequence comes from Taudactylus pleione, assembly GCA_031769625.1. NCBI lineage: Eukaryota > Metazoa > Chordata > Amphibia > Anura > Myobatrachidae > Taudactylus > Taudactylus pleione. The sequence continues at coordinate 931,031 of JAUIMM010000459.1, read as the reverse complement.
TACAGTGTACTACAAAGACCAGGAACCAATGGAATTATGTTTGTCTGTCTACATTGTAGTTATCATGATGTGTAGGGTATATTACCTGCGCACCGGTTCCAGTCAGTAGCCATTCTTCTTGTATTACCACAGACCTCAGGATTGACGGCTGTATACTGGGACCGGTGCGCATGCGTATGTATCAAGCTGTACCTTTTGTATTTAATTGTCTTTGCGCTAATTGTGATAGATCAAAGCGTGTAACTAACTTTTTGTTGCAATAAGAACTTTTTGTGCTTTTGAAACACAGTTGAGCTGGAAAGCAATTATTTATTGTGCGACAGGTGACGCTAAATAGCGTCTTGCGATTATTTAGGGGTAACGACAATATGCTTTTCATAGTTGCTATATACCACGTCTCTATCTACCTACTGCCCTATATACTATGCCTCTATCTACCTGCTGCACTATATACCACGCCTCTACTTGCTGTGCTATATACCATGCCTCTATCTACCTGCTGCTCTATACACCACGCCTCTACCTGCTGTGCTATATACCATGTCTCTACTTGCTGTGCTATATACGTCTCTATCTACCTGCTGTGCTATATACCATGCCTCTACTTGCTGTGCTATATACCACACCTCTATCTACCTGCTGCGCTATACACCACGCCTATACCTGCTGTGCTATATACCATGCCTCTACCTGCTGTGCTATATACCACGTCTCTACTTGCTGTGCTATATACCACGTCTCTATCTACCTGCTGTGCTATATACCACGCCTCTATCTACCTGCTACACTATATACCATGCCTCTACTTGCTGCGCTATATACCACGTCTCTATTTGCTGTGCTATATACCACGTCTCTACTTGCTGTGCTATATACCACGCCTCTATCTACCTGCTACACTATATACCATGCCTCTACTTGCAGCGCTATATACCACGCCTCTATCTACCTGCTACACTATATACCATGCCTCAACTTGCTGCGCTATATACCATGCCTCTATCTACCTGCTGCGCTATATACCACGCTTCTATCTACCTGCTGCGCTATATACCACACCTCTATCTACCTGCTGCGCTATATACCACGCCTCTATCTACCTGCTTCGCTATATACCATGCCTCTATTTGCTGTGCTATATACCACGCCTCTATCTACCTGCTGCGCTATATACCATGCCTCTACTTGCTGTGCTATATACCACGCCTCTACCTGCTGCGCTATATACCATGCCTCTACTTGGTGTGCTATATACCATGCCTCTATCTACCTGCTGCGCTATATACCACGCTTCTATCTACCTGCTGCGCTATATACCTCACCTCTATCTACCTGCTGCGCTATATACCACGCCTCTATCTACCTGCTGCGCTATATACCATGCCTCTATCTACCTGCTTCGCTATATACCATGCCTCTATTTGCTGTGCTATATACCATGCCTCTATCTACCTGCTGCGCTATATACCACGTCTCTATCTACCTGCTGTGCTATATACCACACCTCTATCTGCCTGCTGTGCTATATACCATGCCTCTATTTACCTGCTGTGCTATATACCACGCCTCTACCTGCTGTGCTATATACCACGTCTCTATCTACCTGCTGCACTATATACCATGCCTCTACTTGCTGTGCTATATACCACGCCTCTATCTACCTGCTGCACTATATACCATGCCTCTACTTGCTGCGCTATATACCACGCCTCTATCTACCTGCTGCGCTATATACCACGCTTCTATCTACCTGCTGTGCTATATACCATGCCTCTATCTACCTGCTGCACTATATACCACGCCTCTATCTACCTGCTGCACTATATACCACACCTGCACTATATACCACACCTCTATCTACCTGCTGCGCTATATACCACGCCTCTATCCACCTGCTGCACTGTATACCACACCTCTATCTACCTGCTGCACTGTATACCACACCTCTATCTACCTGCTGCGCTATATACCACGCCTCTATCTACCTGCTTCGCTATATACCATGCCTCTATTTGCTGTGCTATATACCACGTCTCTATCTACCTGCTGCGCTATATACCATGCCTCTACTTGCTGTGCTATATACCACGCCTCTACCTGCTGCGCTATATACCATGCCTCTACTTGGTGTGCTATATACCATGCCTCTACCTGCTGTGCTATATACCACGTCTCTATCTACCTGCTGCACTATATACCATGCCTCTACTTGCTGTGCTATATACCACGCCTCTATCTACCTGCTGCACTATATACCATGCCTCTACTTGCTGCGCTATATACCACGCCTCTATCTACCTGCTGCGCTATATACCACGCTTCTATCTACCTGCTGTGCTATATACCATGCCTCTATCTACCTGCTGCGCTATATACCACGCCTCTATCTACCTGCTGCACTATATACCACACCTGCACTATATACCACACCTCTATCTACCTGCTGCGCTATATACCACGCCTCTATCTACCTGCTGCACTATATACCACACCTCTATCTACCTGCTGCACTGTATACCACACCTCTATCTACCTGCTGCGCTATATACCACGCCTCTATCTACCTGCTTCGCTATATACCATGCCTCTATTTGCTGTGCTATATACCACGTCTCTATCTACCTGCTGCGCTATATACCATGCCTCTACTTGCTGTGCTATATACCACGCCTCTACCTGCTGCGCTATATACCATGCCTCTACTTGCTGTGCTATATACCATGCCTCTATCTACCTGCTTCGCTATATACCATGCCTCTATTTACCTGCTGTGCTATATACCACACCTCTATCTACCTGCTGTGCTATATACCACATCTCTATCTGCCTGCTGTGCTATATACCATGCCTCTATCTAACTGCTGTGCTATATACCACGCCTCTATCTACCTGCTGTGTTATATACCATGCCTCTATCTACCTGCTTCGCTATATACCATGCCTCTATTTACCTGCTGTGCTATATACCACGTCTCTATCTGCTGTGCTATATACCACGCCTCTATCTACCTGCTGTGCTATATACCACGCCTCTATCTACCTGCTGTGCTATATACCATGCCTCTATCTACCTGCTGTGCTATATACCATGCCTCTATCTACCTGCTGTGCTATATACCATGCCTCTATCTACCGGCTGTGCTATATACCTCTATCTACTGGCTGTGCTATATACCTCTATCCGTACGTTAGGAGATCACATCCAACCAGCTCTCCACCTACTCCTGTCGAAGCCGGATGATTGGCTGAGACCTAAATGATAAAATTAATATTGGCACAACGCCATTTTGCGAATGGTAGCACAACGCCATTTTGCGAATCCCACATCTTATCCGTGTACAGCGCTATGTTGATTATTAGCGTTGTGCGTCTGCCACTGCCCTATGTTAAAAATCCTCATTATACAAATACGTACATTAATACATATAATATGAACCCCGCAACGCACGTACCATGGTGTACTCCACAAACACGTAGATGTACAACGCATACTAGCGTCTTTTAATACCCCCACACCGACACATTGCACACTTACACTAAAAGGTTCCCTTTTGATTTTGTGTGAATAATAACTTTTTGTGCTTTGGAACCACACTCAAAGTCTGGAAAGCAATTATTTCTTGTGCGACTTGCAACGCTAAATAGTGACATTAAGGTATATAGATCATTAGGTATTCATACTCCTTTCCCAGATCACCCCTCCCCATCAACTTTACCAACTCTTACATCCTTCTCCCCTGTATCTGGAGAGGAAGTCATGGCCCTCATCCGGTTTTCCCCCGCTTCCACCTCCCCCCTTGATCCTATCCCCTCCCGCCTCCTCTTTCTTTCTGCCTGCTCCCATCTTGCAAACCTCATTAACCTCTGCTATGCATCAGTCACTGTTCCTTCTGCATTCAAGCATGCCCTTGTCTCCCCCATTCTTAAAAAAACCTACCCTTGATCCTAACCTTCTTTCTAACTACCGAACCATCTCTCTCTTCCGTTTTGCCTCCAAACTCCTTGAGTGGATTGTCTACAACCGCCTTACCACTTTTCTTTCCTCCCACTCCCTCCTTGACCCTTTTTAGTCCGGCCTCCGTTCTCTCCACTCCACTGAAACTGCCCTCACGAAAGTCAGCAACGACCTCCTTGCTGCCAAATCCAAAGGCCACTACTCTCTTCTCATTCATCTCTCTGCTGCTTTTGACACTGTGCACCACCCTCTCCTGTTGCATACCCTTCACTCCCTTGGTCTACGTGACACTGCCCTCTCCTGGCTGTCCTCCTTCCTCTCTGACCGATCTTTGTCAGTTTCCTCTCATGACTCCTCTTCCCCCCCTTAGCCTCTTACAGTAGGTGTTCCCTAAGGTTCTGTTCCTGGACCTCTACTATTCTCACGCTATACGTCGTCTCTAGGTTAACTCATCAGCTCTTTTGACCTCCATTATCATCTCTATGCTGATGATACTCAGATCTACCTTTCCTCCCCTGATCTCTCCCCCCCTCACTCGTATGTCCAAATGTCTCTCTGCTATCCCTTCCTGGATGTCCCAGCGATTTCTTAAACTTAATGTCTAAGACAGAGCTGATTGTCTTCCCACCCTCCCACATAACCTCACTTCCCACTATTTCTTGATCAATTGATGGAATAACTATCTCATCTAGTCCCAAGGTATGCTGTCTTGGTGTTATCCTGGACTCATCCCTCTCCTTCAAACCACATATCCAGAATCTTTCACAGTCCTGTCGTTTCCATCTCAAAAATATTTCTAAGATCAGACCCTGTCTCACCCAGGATGCTACTAAAACCCTCTTACACTCACTGGTCATCTCCAGATTGGACTACTGTAACCTCCTCCTATCTGGCCTCCCCAAATCCCATCTCTCTCCTCTCCAGTCTGTCCTTAATGCCTCTGCACCACTTATCTTCCTCTCCAAATGCTCTACATCTGCCTCCCCTCTCCTACAAGCCCTACACTGACTCCCCTTCCCTTTTAGAACCCAATTTAACGTTCTCATGCTCGCTTACAAAGCCCTCATCCAATCTTCTTCCATATACATCTCTGATCTCATCTCCCTTCACTCCTGTCCGCTCTCTTCGTTCAAAGAATGCACGCCACCTTTCATGCCAGCTGATTACTTTCTCCCACTCCCACCTCCAAGATTTTGCCGGCACTGCTCCCCACCTCTGGAACTCTCTCCCACTCCCGATCAGACTCTCCACCTCTTTGCAATACTTCAAATGGGCTCTCAAGACCCACTACTTCATCAATGCTCTCCAGCTCTCATTCTAACTCCCTGCTACATGCTCCTTCCTCCGCATCTACCCCATCTGTGTCACCCGTTTGTCTGCCCCTCCCCTTTTAGAATGTAAGCTCTTACGAACAGGGCCATCTACCCTCTTGTACTTCTCCCTACTTTAGTTTCATCTACTTCTTACTCACCACTAGGGCACCTAACACTTGGTTGCTTATGCTCTGTTGCTTATCTGGGTGTTATGGTCGCTAATGTAGCAATGTATATTATCCATGTCCTTGTCCAGTATTGTATTGTTCTGTAAGTCGCTTGTCTACAATTTGTTTATGTACTTTGTAAAGGCGCTGTGGAGCACTTGTGGTGCCATATAAATAAATGATGATAATAATAATATCTACCTGCTGTGCTATATACCTCTATCTACCTGCTGTGCTATATACCTCTATCTATCTGCTGTGGCTGGCAGCTGGTGTCTGGCTTTGTGTAATGGTAATGTCTAAACCCAGCCATGTAGTTGTCAACAGCTACGTGCCGGTCCCAAGCCTGGATAAATGGGGAGGGGTGGAGAAAGAAATGGCAAACTACTCCACTATTACTGTCAAAATACTTTATGGATCACAAATAATCGCTTTCGAATATGGTGCTGGAAGGTGGGCCCCCTGGGCCAGAAGGCACCCAACAAGCTACCAGGGAAGAACAACGACGACCTTCGAGTAATTCAAGCATTCATGATGTGGATCGGATAAAGCCGTCAGGACTCCGTTATGCTGAAGCAGCTTCATGCGAAAGAAGTCATCTGCGTTTTACTAAGGCTCACAACATCGGTACATGGAAAGTCCGTGGCATGAACACGGGCAAACTGAATATCGCTAAAAGGGAGATGGAACATCTCAATATCGATATCCTTGGTGTCATCGAACTTCACTGGATTGGCAGTGGATACTTTAACAGCGATGATTATGCAGTTTAGTACTCCAGTAACGACAACATCAGACGTAATGGAGTAGCTGTGATCATGAAAAAGAAAATCGCCAAGTCCGTTCAGGGGTTCAATGCAATCAACGACAGAATCGTGTCCGTTCTTTTCTACAGGAAACCCCACACTATCACACTGCTGCAGGTTTATGCGCCCACTTCAGATGCAACAGAAGAGGATATTGAACAATTTTATGCAGATCTCCAACAAGCAGTCGACCAAAGTCTTGCTAAAGACATCATCTTTATTGCTGGAGATTTCAATGCAAAAGTAGGATGAAGAAAAGGAGAAGAGCCACTGGTGGCTGGCAAATTCGGATTAGGAGAACGGAATGAGGCCGGGGACCGACTGGTTTAGTTCTGTCAGGAAAATCGGCTACTGATCATGAACATGTGTTTTGAAGAGCCTAAACGCAGCTTATACACATGGGCATCGTCTAACAGTCAACATCACAATCAGATCGACTACTTTCTCTGCCAACAACAATGGAAGAGCTCAATACAAGCAGTTAAACCACTCCCAGGTGCGGATTGTGGCTCTGACCATTAGCTACTCGTCGCTAAAGTGAAGCTCCGGTTCAACATCATCAAAAGGACGCCTACAATGCGACGTCTTATACCAACAATATTCCAGCACAATATGGAATAGAGGTAAAAAACTGATTCGAACTGCTGAGTACAAAAGGAAAAGACCCAGACGATCTGTGGGAAGAAATGAAAGCAATCATAATGGATGAATCAAAAAAATTTGTTCTGTACAAAGAACCAGCAAAGAAATCGCAATGGTTATCAGATGCGTCAATTGAAATTTCAAGAAAGAGATGAACAGCCAAGGCCTCTGGCACTAGTATCGAATTCAAATTGCTAAATGCAGAATTTCAGAGAGAAGCGAGACGAGATAAGGAACATTACTGGAATGAACAGTGCACAAAATTGGAAGAGTCAAACAAGCAAGGCCACATTCGTGAACTGTTCGCCTTTGTGAAGCAGGCAAGTGCACCATTTACGTCACGCAAAGCAGCGACCATCAAAGACCGGAATGGTAAAATCCTACTAAATGAAGAGCAAATCAAGCACAGGTGGAAGGAATACACAATGGAATTATATGCAGACAATCGACCAAATCAGCCCATCGGCCAGGAAAACCCAAGCGAGTATGAACCAGATGTTTTAGAGGAGGAGGCTGCCTGGGCTTTAAAACAACTACCAAACAGGAAAGCCCCAGGCATCGACGGTTTACAAGCCGAATTGCTCAAGCCGGTACCTGTCTCAACACTAACAGCACTTTGCCAGCAGATATGGAGAATTAACTCATGGCCAAGAGATTGGACTAGATCAGTCTTTGTCCCACTTCCAAAAAAGAGCGATGCACAGGAATGTGGCAATTATCGGACTATTGCACTGATATCGCTATTAAGCAAAATATTGCTGAAGATTATTCAAAGACGCATGGCCTACTTTGTAGAGAAGGAGCTCCCAGAAACGCAGGCTGGATTTCGCAGGAGTCGGGGGACCAGAGATCAAATCGCAAACCTGCGATGGATTATGGAAAAAACACGAGAGTATCAAAAGGACGTGTACATTTGCTTCATTGACTACAGCAAAGCATTTAATTGCGTTGATCACGACAAGTTATGGAAATGTTTATGGCAGATGGGCATTCTGGAGCACCTGGAGAAACTGATGCGATCGCTCTACATGAGTCAAGAAACAACAGTCAGGACAGCTTTTGGCAACACGGATTGGTTCAATATCGGAAAAGGCGTTCGACAAGGCTGTATTCTCTCGCCAGCTTTATTCAATCTTTACGCCGAAATGATCGTGAGACAATGCAGTTTGGACGAGTCTACAATTGGAGTCAAAATCGGAGGGAGGAACATCAACAATCTACGATATGCCGATGACACGACTCTGCTTGCTGAAAGTAGAAAAGACCTAGAATATCTGGTCAGAAGAGTCAAAGAAGAAAGCGAGAGCATGGGACTGTACCTCAACATCAAGAAAACAAAGATAATGACTACGGCAAGTGACGATGCAGTCCATATTGCAATCGATAATGAGGAAGTCGAATCGGTACGAGACTTCCTCTTTCTGGGTTCTAAGATTGATCGCAGTGGAGAAACATCTACTGAAATAAAGCGACGAATTGCACTTGCCCGCAATGCTATGCTAGGAATGACGAAGATATGGAAGAGCAACGATATCAGCAGCACAACAAAAGCATGGTTGGTCAATGCAATTGTTTTTCCGATCTTTATGTATGCATGCGAAACCTGGACACAAGAAGATAGATCGCAAGAGAATTGACGCTTTTGAATTGTGGTGCTGGAGGTGAATGCTGCGCATACCATGGACAGCGATGAATACGAACAAGGCGTCCTAGAGCGGGTCACACCAAAAATATCATTAGAAGGCAAGATCGCCAAACAACGACTCTCGTATTTTGGACATGTCATGGAGGCTAATTCCCTAGAAACAGCGGTCCAGAAGAAGAGAACGCCAAAGAATTTGTTGGCTGGACACAATAAAGGCTGACACGAACATGTCCATAAATGACCTGAAGGCAGCGGTCAGAGAAAGAGAAGCGTGGCGTTCACTGATCCATAAAGTGTCTGAAAGTCAATGTCGACTAAACGGATAATCATCATCAATGTCTAAATCCCCTTCACGGAGACACATCATCAGCCAGTGCCCAGCGTCACTCCCCACCACTTTGTGTCATCTCTGTTGCTTGGTTTGATCAGAAACAAAGATGGCCGCACAGCCTGTGGTCCCACCGACTTGCCCGTGTGTAAGATGGCGGCCGTGTCCTCATTAGCCACGCCCTCTCCCGAGCAGCGCCCCAGGCGGGTCTCCAGGATACGGAACTGTGTACCTGTAAACACAAGCGCGGCGGTGGGCGGGGCCTCCTGTCATAGCGACGGGGGCGGGAGGAGGCGTCACCCCGGCAACCGCGGCCTCGTGACGTGTTATAGCAACCGGGCAGCGGAGATCGGAGATCGGAGGAGCGGAGAGCGGTCACCATGTTCAAGAACACCTTCCAGTCCGGCTTCCTGTCCATCCTGTACAGCATCGGCAGCAAGCCGCTCCAGATCTGGGACAAGAAGGTGACTCTATCTATATACACTATATACTATATACACCCCCTCCCCTCTATATACTATATACACCCCCTCCCCTCTATATACTATATATACACCCCCTCCCCTCTATATACTATATATACACCCCCTCCCCTCTATATACTATATATACACCCCCTCCCCTCTATATACTATATACACCCCCTCCCCTCTATATACTATATACACCCCCTCCCCTCTATATACTATATATACACCCCCTCCCCTCTATATACTATATATACACCCCCTCCCCTCTATATACTATATACACCCCCTCCCCTCTATATACTATATATACACCCCCTCCCCTCTATATACTATATATACACCCCCTCCTCTATATACTATATACACCCCCTCCCCTCTATATACTATATACACCCCCTCCCCTCTATATACTATATACACCCCCTCCCCTCTATATACTATATACACCCCCTCCCCTCTATATACTATATACACCCCCTCCCCTCTATATACTATATGCACCCCCTCCTCTATATACTATATACACCCCCTCCCCTCTATATACTATATACACCCCCCTCCCCTCTATATACTATATACACCCCCCTCCCCTCTATATACTATATACACCCCCTCCCCTCTATATACTATATACACCCCCTCCCCTCTATATACTATATATACACCCCCTCCTCTATATACTATATACACCCCCTCCCCCTATATACTATATACACCCCCCTATATACTATATATACCCCCCTATATACTATATATACCCCCCCCCCGTCCATCCTGTACAGCATCGGCAGCAAGCCGCTCCAGACCTGGGACAAGAAGGTGACTATATACACTATAGATATGCCCCCTCCCCTGTATATACTATATATATATATGCCCCCTCCCCCTGTATATACTATATATATATATGCCCCCTCCCCCTGTATATACTATATACACCACCTCCCCCTGTATATACTCTTGTGTGCCACTGTATATCTATATATACCTTCCTGCCCCTCTATATACTATATACACCCCCTCCCCCTGTATATACTGTACGTGATGTGTGTAACGCCGATGAGGGACTCAGGAGCCGCTCTGCGTTGTATGCAGCAGCGCTGATATGTAACATAGCGGCAATGCCCACCAACCTGCCACTCACATGGCATCCCTGCCTACCAACCTGCCACTCACATGGCATCCCTGCCTACCAACCTGCCACTCACATGGCATCCCTGCCTACCAACCTGTCACTCACATGGCATCCCTGCCTACCAACCTGCCACTCACATGGCATCCCTGCCCACCAACCTGCCACTCACATGTCCTCTGTCCTCTAGTTTTTCCCTCAATGCCACCTCCTGCCCATCAGTGTGCCCAACAATCAATTATTTACACTTGCCTGAATCAGCTGCTCAGGATTTGATGTGGCAGTTCCAGGGTCTGGCCGGGGGGTCCCTTCTGAGAGAGATCCCCCTTAATCCACCTCTGGCGCCAACTCAATGGAGGCTGTTACATGTAACAGCCTCAGCCAATAAGAATCAACCTGATTCAACCTAGTTACAGCCCTAAGTGGGGTCAATATTTGTGGACAAGGTGCCCCTTCCGAGCTGGAGCCTGGCGGCAGGGGCCTCCATTGTCTCCCATAGTTCTGTCCCCGGCATCAGCTAGCCGTGGCTTCGTAGCAACTAGCCAATAGGAATCAACCAAACACTTTATGCTCCTCACTCGCTGTCTCTCCTTTCTGCCCCTCTCCTATAGTGTAACCTCTCATCCTAACCCACCGCTCTAAGCTCTTTCCTTACTGTCTCTCCCCTCTGTGTCACCCATGTCTGTCTGCCCCTCCCCTATAGTGTAAGCTCTCATCCTAATCCACCGCTCCTATGCTCCTCACTCACTATCTCCCCTCTGTGTCACCCGTCTGTCTACCCCTCCCCTATAGAGTGTAAGCTCTCATCCTAACCCACCGCTCTATGCTCCTCACTCACTGTCTCTCCCCTCTGTGTCACCCCTGTCTGTCTGCCCCTCCCCTATAGTGTAAGCTCTCATCCTAACCCACCGCTCTATGCTCCTCACTCACTGTCTCTCCCCTCTGTGTTACCCCTGTCTGTCTGCCCCTCCCCTATAGAGTGTAAGCTCTCATCCTAACCCACCGCTCTATGCTCCTTCCTTACTGTCTCTCCCCTCTGTGTCACCCCTGTCTGTCTACCCCTCCCCTATAGTGTAACCTCTCATCCTACCCCACCGCTCTATGCTCTTCAGTCACTGTCTCTCCCCTCTGTGTCACCCCTGTCTGTCTGCCCCTCCCCTATAGTGTGTAAGCTCTCATCCTAACCCACCGCTCTATGCTCCTCAGTCACTGTCTCTCCCCTCTGTGTCACCCCTGTCTGTCTACCCCTCCCCTATAGTGTAACCTCTCATCCTACCCCACCGCTCTATGCTCCTCAGTCACTGTCTCTCCCCTCTGTGTCACCCCTGTCTGTCTGCCCCTCCCCTATAGTGTAAGCTCTCATCCTAACCCACCGCTCTATGCTCTTCAGTCACTGTCTCTCCCCTCTGTGTCACCCCTGTCTGTCTGCCCCTCCCCTATAGTGTGTAAGCTCTCATCCTAACCCACCGCTCTATGCTCCTCAGTCACTGTCTCTCCCCTCTGTGTCACCCCTGTCTGTCTACCCCTCCCCTATAGTGTAACCTCTCATCCTACCCCACCGCTCTATGCTCCTCAGTCACTGTCTCTCCCCTCTGTGTCACCCCTGTCTGTCTACCCCTCCCCTATAGAGTGTAAGCTCTCATCCTAACCCACCGCTCTATGCTCCTTACTCACTGTCTCTCCCCTCTGTGTCACCCCTGTCTGTATGCCCCTCCCCTATAGTGTAACCTCTCATCCTACCCCACCGCTCTATGCTCCTCAGTCACTGTCTCCCTCCTCTGTGTCACCCCTGTCTGTCTGCCTCTCCCCTATAGTGTAAGCTCTCATCCTAATCCACCGCTCCTATGCTCCTCACTCACTATCTCCCCTCTGTGTCACCCCTGTCTGTCTACCCCTCCCCTATAGAGTGTAAGCTCTCATCCTAACCCACCGCTCTATGCTCCTTACTCACTGTCTCTCCCCTCTGTGTCACCCCTGTCTATCTGCCCCTCCCCTATAGTGTAACCTCTCATCCTACCCCACCGCTCTATGCTCCTCAGTCACTGTCTCTCCCCTCTGTGTCACCCCTGTCTATCTGCCCCTCCCCTATAGTGTAACCTCTCATCCTACCCCACCGCTCTATGTTCCTCACTCACTGTCTCTCCCCTCTGTGTCACCCCTGTCTGTCTGCCCCTCCCCTATAGTGTGTAACCTCTCATCCTAACCCAGCGCTCTATGCTCCTCACTCACTGTCTCTCCCCTCTGTGTCACCCCTGTCTGTCTGCCCCTCCCCTATAGTGTAAGCTCTCATCCTAACCCACCGCTCTATGCTCCTCACTGTCTCTCCTCTGTGTCACCCCTGTCTGTCTGCCCCTCCCCTATAGTGTAAGCTCTCATCCTAACCCACCGCTCTATGCTCCTTACTCAGGGTGCCGATCAAGAATGAGGGAACATCTGTGTGCTCCTGGAAATGGGTGTGGCTTAATGGGGGGAGGGGCATGTCCCGCTTTCCATTAATCCTGGAGATGCTGGGCTCCCCGCACTGTGAATAGATGTCTTGCGCTTGCAAGGACAGGGAGAGCCATAGCAGAAGACTGAGTGCTGCGAGCCTGCCGGCTCAGGCTCTGATCAGTGGCGCGCCACCATAAGGACAGGGCTCATTTTACAATAAAAAGATATCACCAAGTGTGTCCAGGAGGCGCTCCTACTAATGTAAAATAGAAATTCTCGATTCAAATGTCTCTCGGTATATCCGTCCACCAGAATTTCTTTATTCCCCGGATAATCACCTCAAAGAACAAATAATGAAATCATAGTGTAATATTTAGAGTACTGATGAACTAATTCAAATAATTATGATATTCAATTACCCCAAGAATTGGTCTACCGATTAAAGTAGACAATCAGGCACTGTCAAGGATAATCCTGACGACATAGACTGCAATCTCCTGTAGTTATTTCCAAAGTTCAGGGTTCCATAACCATCCCACAGGATATATAAAGCATAAAGAAAAGCTCCAATAGTGTATTAACATTTTATTTAAAAAGACACCATACAACATAAAATTGAAGTCAAGGTGGACCCTTACCAAGTGTAATGGTGTACTAGTGTGACAAAGTAGACAAATCTCACTTTTTGAAACATGGGTGAAAGAAGCCCGGGGGTCCCCAAGAATCACCAACCATCCGCCAGCTAAGGTCCAGAGAATATCCAAATCACCTCTTTTCCAATGCGTATCGATACATGAAGGTGTGTATCTTTCTCAAGCCATAAGGTCAGAGGTAAAAAAGACCCGCTTTTATACAGCTTCTAATTACATTCACAATAACACCTAATTCCAGACATAGATTTGCTAATTGCTAAAATCCCATAATAAAAACCAAAACTCCAGTCCATAGTCGGTCCCACCGCATGTTCCTCACAATCCCATTAGAGATTGGCAGGTGTGCTTCCATGTGTTCTCATTTGAAGAATTACTGGTATACAGGAACAGAACGCGTCCGAGCACTTCCTGTGTTCACCGGAAGTTCGTCTGCGCATCCTCTGATCGACTTCTTCACCCGGAAGTCACCTGACATTGCGGCGGGTACTAATGACGTCTTGCCCATTTCGTCAACTTCTCCACCCGGAAGTCACCTGACATTGCGGCGGGTACTGATGACATATTTGCACGTTCCGTCTAGCGGCCTTTATTTCCGGATTAATCCCAAATATAATCAATACTACAGAGGTCATCTAACGTAGCGGAGGGTACCGATGACGTGTTGTACGTTCCGTCTAGCGGCCATATTGGTTCCCCATGTAATTAACGCTACGTGGATTATGTAGCGGCCACCTTAGAGAAGGGCATAATTGCAATAAAATAGAAGATATTAGAGAGATATACATTAAACGCTTAAAAAATATATATAAAAGTTCAAATCCAATAAAACATGTATTACTGATAACTACACCTACAAGAACCATTTAAGTTCAAAATCTTTGTTGAGACCAGAAGGTATTAAGGTTTTAAAATTAAAAATAAAGTGCATTTCACTCTTAGCCAATAATTGTGCAACATCATTTGACCTTATTTCCATATTCACCTTTTTCAACCCATAAAAATTACTAATATGTGCAACATTACAGTCATGTACATTCTTACAATGCTGTGATAGTGCATGTGTTTCAAGCCCACGTCGAATATTACGGAGATGCTCGCTAATTCGAACCTTTAGTGGGCGACTGGTTCTACCAATGTAGAATTTTTTGCATGAACACTCTATTCCATATATAATATCGCATGAATGACAGGTAATAAACTCCTTAATGGCACATTTTTTTCCATTGATTATTACCTCTTCCTTTTTTTTACCGAAATTATTAGGGATATTTTTACAGCCCATACACATACCACATCTATGAAAACCAATAGTAAGATTAGACTTATTATTGAATTGAGGGGCATGGTAACTCTTAACAAGTTTAGATTTTAAGTTCGGGGCTTTCCTAAAGATGCAGACTGGAGCATCGGGCAAGTCATCTCCAATGACGGGATCTTTTTTAAGTAAATTCCAGTGTTTTTTCAATATTTTTTTAACTGAATGATGTTGAGACGTAAAATTAGTGATGAAAGCCCATTTCAAATGATCCCCACTTTTAGATTTTTCCCCTACTTTGTCTTTCAGCAAATGGGTTCTATCTAATCTAGACACCTTTTCCAAGGAATCATTTACCTCTCCTACATTATATCCACATGATGTAAAACCATTCCTCATTTCCTTTGCTTGTTCTAAAAATACATTATGATCCGAACAATTGCGTTTTACTCTTTTAAATTGACCAGTTGGAATAGACTCAAGCCAATTTTTGTGATGGCAGCTATTTATATTAATATACGATCTTGAGTCAGTTGGCTTAATGAAATTTTTTGTCCTCACTTGATCTCCATCAACATAAATAGTTAAGTCCAAGAAATCAACATCGGTTTTACTTATTTTAAAACTCCAATTGATATTTCGATCGTTTGTATTAAGGAAAGTACAGAAATCATTTAAAACCTCACGGTCCCCCTTCCAAATAAATAAAATGTCATCAATATATCTCCGCCATGTTACCAGGTTCGCCCAATGGTGGTTGTTGTTCCAAACCTAATCCTCTTCCCATAATCCCATGAAGATATTTGCATATCCTGGGGCGAACCTGTTACCCATGGCGGTACCCTGTTTCTGAATAAAAAATTAATCTTTAAAGATAAAATAATTATTTGTTTGAATAAAACGTATACCTTCTATAATAAAATCCTGTAATCCACTTTCAAGGGCACTTTTCTTAAGAGCCCAAAGTGCCGCATCAATTCCCTGCTCATGTTTGATAATTGTATACAAGGAACTGACGTCTGCTGTTACTAAATATAATTCATCATTCCATGTAATATCTTTTAACAAATTAAGGACATCTCTAGTATCCTTTAAATGAGAAGGGTTCATTAAAACTAGCGGTTGGGGGAAGGAGTCTATAAATTGTGATAATGGAGATGTTAGAGAATCCACCCCGGAAATAATAGGTCTTCCTGGGGGTTTTTCCAAATTCTTATGAATTTTAGGCAGGACGTAGATTGTTGGAATTACAGAATTTTCTTTGTACAAAAATTTATATTCTGATTCTGTAATTATCCCTTTTTTATTATATTTATCTAGGATCCCCTTCAATTGTAATGTAAGTCTCTTTGTCGGATTCCCTTGTAATTTTCCATAAGTATCTACGTCTCCTAACTGTTTGTATATCTCAGCTTCATAATCCTCTGTTCTTAAAAGTACAACTCCTCCCCCCTTATCTGCCGGTTTAATTACCAGCTTTGTATCTGATTTTAATGATTTAAGTGCCTTTCTCTCTTTATAGGTAAGATTCTTTTTAATTTTCCTTGTATCAAGTTCTTCCAAATCTTCCTTCACAAGATTGCTAAAAGTCTCTAAAAAATTCCCTTTTAGATAGGCTGGCTCATTTTAGCCTTTTAAAATTTGGGCAGGGTGAGGCGCCCCGTGGGAACAGCCTAGCGGGAATGCTACCCTATAGATTGTAGGCTCTAACGAGCAAGGCCCCCCCTCCTGTATTCTTCCTTACCTTACTTATGCCACTATATCCTTCCCCCATGCTAACAAGGGCTCTGTACCTGCCTGGTGCACTCACCAGCTGGGGTCCGGGATCAGCCAGACCTGGGTTGTGGTTAGGGTGACTGTATGTACATGGATTGTTATTGTCTAACATGTTATACTGGTGGGAATCCTGCTATGTGTGCGCTCTGTCTGTCTGTCTGTGCGCTCTGTCTGTCTGTCTGTGCGCTCTGTCTGTCTGTCTGTGCGCTCTGTCTGTCTGTCTGTGCGCTCTGTCTGTCTGTCTGTGCGCTCTGTCTGTCTGTCTGTGCGCTCTGTCTGTCTGTCTGTGCGCTCTGTCTGTCTGTCTGTGCGCTCTGTCTGTCTGTCTGTGCGCTCTGTCTGTCTGTCTGTGCGCTCTGTCTGTCTGTGCGCTCTGTCTGTCTGTCTGTGCGCTCTGTCTGTCTGTCTGTGCGCTCTGTCTGTCTGTCTGTGCGCTCTGTCTGTCTGTCTGTGCGCTCTGTCTGTCTGTCTGTGCGCTCTGTCTGTCTGTCTGTGCGCTCTGTCTGTCTGTCTGTGCGCTCTGTCTGTCTGTCTGTGCGCTCTGTCTGTCTGCTCTGTGCGCTCTGTCTGTGCGCTCTGTGCGCTCTGTCTGTGCGCTCTGTGCGCTCTGTCTGTCTGTCTGTGCGCTCTGTCTGTGCGCTCTGTGCGCTCTGTCTGTGCGCTCTGTCTGTCTGTCTGTGCGCTCTGTCTGTCTGTCTGTGCGCTCTGTCTGTCTGTCTGTGCGCTCTGTCTGTCTGTCTGTGCGCTCTGTCTGTCTGTCTGTGCGCTCTGTCTGTCTGTCTGTGCGCTCTGTCTGTCTGTCTGTGCGCTCTGTCTGTCTGTCTGTGCGCTCTGTCTGTCTGTCTGTGCGCTCTGTCTGTCTGTCTGTGCGCTCTGTCTGTCTGTCTGTGCGCTCTGTCTGTCTGTCTGTGCGCTCTGTCTGTCTGTCTGTGCGCTCTGTCTGTCTGTCTGTGCGCTCTGTCTGTCTGTCTGTGCGCTCTGTCTGTCTGTCTGTCTGTCTGTGCGCTCTGTCTGTCTGTCTGTGCGCTCTGTCTGTCTGTCTGTGCGCTCTGTCTGTCTGTCTGTGCGCTCTGTCTGTCTGTCTGTGCGCTCTGTCTGTCTGTCTGTGCGCTCTGTCTGTCTGTCTGTGCGCTCTGTCTGTCTGTCTGTGCGCTCTGTCTGTCTGTCTGTGCGCTCTGTCTGTCTGTCTGTGCGCTCTGTCTGTCTGTCTGTGCGCTCTGTCTGTCTGTCTGTGCGCTCTGTCTGTCTGTCTGTGCGCTCTGTCTGTCTGTCTGTGCGCTCTGTCTGTCTGTCTGTGCGCTCTGTCTGTCTGTCTGTGCGCTCTGTCTGTCTGTGCGCTCTGTCTGTCTGTGCGCTCTGTCTGTCTGTGCGCTCTGTCTGTCTGTCTGTGCGCTCTGTCTGTCTGTCTGTGCGCTCTGTCTGTCTGTCTGTGCGCTCTGTCTGTCTGTCTGTGCGCTCTGTCCGTCTGTCTGTGCGCTCTGTCCGTCTGTCTGTGCGCTCTGTCCGTCTGTCTGTGCGCTCTGTCCGTCTGTCTGTGCGCTCTGTCTGTGTCTGTGCCCTCTATCTGTATGTACCCTGTGTCTGTCTGTGCCCTCTCATCTCTATGTGCACTGCCGACCCCTTGTGGCACCGGGATGTAGTTTATGTCCTGGTTGTCGGGATGCCGGTGGTGACATCCTGATGGTCAGTATTGTGGTTAGAGGGAGGGTTAGGCTGGGGGGGGGGTTAGGCACTGGGGGGGTGGGTTAGGCTGCGGAGGGGGGAGGGAAAGGATGTTAGGGGTAGGGTAGTTACCTGCAGGTGTTGGTATCCCATCCCCATCCCCTGGCGCCCTATACATAAAGGATAATACTATGGAGCAGGACCCATCACTGACCTCTGCGGCTATCACACCGATCACTACAGCACTCTGACCAATGTCCGGCAGCTGAACCTTCATCCCACCATCTCTGTCTCTGG